>JAAVMA010000035.1:0-440559 GCA_022985105.1 Penicillium ochrochloron
CGCGAATTGAATTGATGCGGCCCTCTTTCAAATCAGAAAGGGCTAATAAGATCTTGCCCTCTTGACTTGCAGCTTTCTGCCGGGATTCAGGGCGAATTGGTGTCATGGTAGGTGGTTGAAGTTGGTAGGTAGGTAGGAATACGCGATTTTGGAGGTGGTGATCCGGACGGGCGGGTGATCCGGACGGGCGGGAATTACGTTAGTAGTAAAGCTACTTACTAAGCGTAAGGAGAGGGAATTTATACTACTTATAGGCTTCGATAGGATCTTTAGTGATAATACGCGCGGTATTCGGCCGCAGCCTTCGTAAGGTAATTAGGTTATCTCGCCTACTCTAACTATTATTAAGCTCGATTAAGCAACCGGAAACCCTAAGAAGTGTTAAAAAATACTAGCAGAAGCTACGGAAGGCTATAGATAGCCTACTAGATTAACCTAGTAGGGTTAAGAAAGTAGAACGGCGATAAACTCGCTTAGAAACGAAGACTATCACTAAATAGAAGGAGTTTATTATCTAGTATAACCTCCTTACTAAGGCCACTAAGAAAGTGCTTACTACCAAGGATACTAATACGCGTATCACTCTACGTACTAAAAAGGAGAATCTATAGTAGGTTTAGCGGGTGCGCAGGGAGAATACGAAGAAGCTTACTAAAGAAGAAACTACAGCTACAAAATTAGCCGAATTAAGGAGAAAGGCCCTTACTAGCAGTGATATTGATCGCTTTTTAAGCCTTTTGATATTTTCGAAGCTAGAGAAGGGGATAGCTCACTAAGGGTGTAAATAGTCAGCTAATAGGGGGTCAGTGGTCTCTCCGAATGGCCATGCCGAGATAGTAGCTGCATGGGCCTAGGTCTGTCATGTGAAAGCGATTTCTGAGGCTCCGTTTGATTTTCTTTATCTCTGCAATGCTTAGCCCAATAATCAAGGGGTCATCAACATAAACTGTAATGTACATGCTACTCCGAGCAAAGATGCTGAGATCAGCGTTAATAGGCTCAAAGTCAAGGCCCGGAAGGAAGTTAGTAAGAGTTTGATACCAGATACGAGTTGCTTGTTTCAGACCATGGAGTGCTTTGCGGAGCTCGCAGACTGAAACAGCCATCGAGTATTCCTATCGCGTGAGAGAATCCACGCCAGACATGTGGGTTTTCTGGGTCCACGCCAGCAATGCGGCGCGGTTAGAACAGGGTGAAGAAGAAAAGCAAAACTCCGAAGTGGCTGATGAGGCAAACCACAGGATTTATTTGATATCTGATATAGATTATCCCTTCTTAGAATTTAACAGATTGCTAACATAGTAAATGTTTTTGATATTCAGCCTCGTTTCGTTCCCGCGCAAAATCCGATTAAATAAACAATATACGTTCTATCCAGGTCGCTGGATAGGTGTGCCAAATCTGGGGTGTGCATAAGGCAGGTGACTAACTCCCCTCGCCAGGATATGCAAATCATTTGCACCCTTTCCTCCATCCATACCTTGCCAACTGCGACCAATATTCCACGGCACGAAGCTTCTTGCGTCGCAGTAATGCGCGACAAAGGCCCGCCGCGGCATGGAACTGTTATTGGCGTGCGAACGGTGTAGGATATTCCCTCGAAAAAAGACAACATCGCCAGGTTTCGCCGGGCATGGAATCTCCAGATAACGTTCGGCGACCCCGGTTAGCTGGTTATCTGTAGGCTCAAGGACAGAAGCCGTGAAGTTTTGGAAGATACCACCTAGCCCGCTAGCAGCCTGGGTGTATAAATTTCCTGGGCATGGATAAGTCGGCTCGACTTGGGAGCCAGCTCGGAACCAAAGACAACCGTTGTCTTCGGTGGCATCTGAAATGGCAACCCACGCAGCGATTAGGGTGTTAGGTTGAGTGGGTATATAATATGAGTCTTGGTGATACCTTATGAAAGGCCGAAACAGATCAGTATGACTCAACTCAATAAGGTCACCAAGCCAGCAATATGAAGACCTACCCTTGTCCGGGCTGACCAGGTTCCTTGAAGAAAGCCATACTCTGCAGTGCCAGAACGTCAGGTCCCGAAAGCTGCTCGATAACATCCAAGATGCGGGGGTGCAGAAGGAAACGTTCGTGCAGCGCGTGGACGCGATGCGCGTTATGTATGCGAGAAAAAGCTGCCACACGCTGTGATTCAGACAAAGATGGGTCGATTTTGGGAAACCCTGGTGCTGTTTCTTTCCCCGCCAGCACATCGTCCATGTGTTGAGAAAGCTCCCGGATATCATCTGCAGACAATAATCCCTCCACCTTCAAGAATCCTTGTTGGTTCAATGCTCGGTAATCTGTAGGCGCACATCAATACCGTCCCTTGACGCCAGAGGGAAGAAAGCCTGAGGGAATAATGGAAGTTGTTAAGGGTATGTACGGAAAAATCACAACTAACCGTCAACTGTGACTCGAACTCGCTCATAGAGATTCGAACCATATTTTGTGTTTAGCTGGCTGGTTGCGTTGTAGCCTATCCATGCATCATTATTCACGTTATAACCCTATATCAACACATATCAATTCACACTCACCGAAACTTCAGATATTGCTTTCTAAAATCTATTATACTTATTGATAGTTCTATATCTGGTACCCAGTGCAAGGTGATTTAAGAAAGGTCTGACACAAGTGCCAAGGTACGGGTTTTATTCGGCTTCTTGTGGCTTTGACGCTTTCTCCCTCTGCCTCTGAAATATTTGTAGGCTTTTGGAGTATGATAAGGCTACCACAAAAGTGATCGCTAACCAAGTTACGTTCCAAGCTACGGTCGCTGAATATTATCGCTGTAAAATATCGTATTTAATATGTCAATTTAGCACTCACTTATGGTGGCTCTGGTCGTGGGCTACAGCTAATTTGTTAACGTGTTAGCGCTGCTCAAATTGGCTACTCAATTCACTAAGTGGGTCTGCGAGTTGAAAGCGAGGAGCAGTCTGCTTCTCAAACCTTGGTTCAAATGCGCCTACAGTTTTCCTTCTGCCAACAACTACAATTCTCTAGTAGACCCAATTGTTCAATGATGCGCGACTCCCCGGACCCCCTTCGTGTGGGGCCCCGCCCCCACCTTGCGAGTAAAAATTACCGGGGACAGGCGGAATACGCACTGAACGGGTCAGGGCTGGGGAGAGGAGCCCGTGCCATTCTGGTCAATTTAAAGATTGGAATTTGCGACCGTGGCTTGGCCTTCGGTTCGCCAGACAAGCTATATAGGTCCCAAAATACGCCTGAGAGTGAGTGCTTACTATTTTCGAATCTCGTTGCCGAGGTTCCCTTCATACGAATCACGCATCAGCAGGACTTGGCTATATCCATTCAGCATGACGCGAAAGACCACTCATAGTAAGAGAAAAATAGAGACCAGATAAGTTTGGATTTTATTTGGTTAACAATCCTTTTTCTACTGCAGTCAGTGTCGACGGCACAAGTTTCTTCCTACAGGGCAAAAACGTCTCCTACCGTTTCCATGTGGACAAAAGCAGCGGGGACCTGCGATCCGATCATTTTGGTCGCAGTATCACAGGTGCCATTCCAACCGACCCGGCGCCAGCAGTAGACGATATATGGATCTCGACGCCGGATCGTGTGCGTCGTGAGTTTCCAGATCAAGGACGAGGGGATTTTCGGATACCTGCCATTCGAATTATCCAGTCGGATAGTTATGCAGTATCAGCCTTGCGTTATCAATCACACGATGTATTGCAGGGGAAACCGTCCTTGTCCGGGTTGCCTGCTACATTCGGCAGCGCAGAAGATGTCAGCACTCTGGTGGTTCATCTTTTTGACGAGTACAGCGAGGTTGCTGCAGATCTGACCTATTCGATATTCCCCAAGTACGACGCCATTGTGCGAAGTGCTAGTGTTACCAACAAGGGAAAGAGTAATATCTCTGTTGAGACACTGGCTAGTCTCAGTGTGGACTTTTCCAGTGAGGATTTAGATATAGTGGGTCTTCGGGGCGACTGGGCGAGGGAAGCACAGCGTCAAAGACGGAAGGTTGAATATGGCGTACAAAGGTATGTGCTCAAAATGATACAATTTGCTTCTTGTATACTTTACTGACCACTTCATCAAAAAGCCTCGGAAGTACAACGGGATTTTCGTCCCATATACACAATCCCTTCATCGCCCTAGTGCATCCCTCTACCACAGAGTCCCAAGGGGAGGCTTGGGGCTTCTCCTTGGTATATTCGGGATCGTTCGCCGGACATATCGAAAAAGGGTCACAGGGCTTAGTACGCACGACGCTAGGATGGCACTCAGATCACCTTTCGTGGCCCCTAGCCCCTGGCGAGACATTGACATCTCCTGAATGTGTCTCTATCTATTCTAGCGACGGGATAGGGGGCATGTCTCGTTCGCTACATGGCCTATATCGTCGCCACCTCATAAAAAGCAAGTTTGCCACGGAAGGTCGACCAGTGTTATTGAATAGCTGGGAAGCGCTATATTTCAACATCGATCAGCATAATATGCATCGCCTCGCAAAAGAGTCTGCAGCACTCGGCGTGAAATTGTTTGTTATGGACGATGGCTGGTTCGGGAAAGAGTACCCGCGTACGTCAGACGCAGCAGGATTAGGAGACTGGGTACCTAATCCCGCAAGATTTCCTGATGGTCTTGGCCCAATGGTCAGCGAGATAACGTCCCTAAATGTTGCCAACTCTTCAGAACAATTGAAGTTTGGAATTTGGATCGAGCCCGAAATGGTGAACCCACAGTCAACCCTATACGATAAGCATCCTGATTGGGTGCTACACGCAGGCAAATACCCACGAACTGAGCAAAGAAATCAACTTGTGCTCAATCTCGCATTGACGGATGTACAAGTGTTTATTATAAGCTCAATCACGGATCTTTTGAACAGTGCGAGAATTACGTATGTGAAATGGGACCAAAACAGGGCGATATCGGAGATTTCTTCCCCGAGCGGTAACCATGAGTACATATTGGGGCTATACCATGTTTTTGATGTGCTCACATCACGTTTTCCAGACGTGCTATGGGAAGGTTGTGCCTCTGGCGGTGGAAGATTCGACCCGGGAGTCTTACAGTTCTTCCCACAAATCTGGGCGTCTGACAATACTGATCCGGTTGACCGTATCTTTATCCAATTCGGTACCTCTCTTGCATACCCTGCCAGTTCTATGGGTGCACACGTTTCAGCGGTGCCAAATCATCAAACTGGACGCATAACTCCTCTTTCCTTCCGGGCCCATGTTGCTATGATGGGTGGTTCATTTGGATTTGAACTTGATCCAACTGACCTGTCGGAAGACGAGAAGGTGGAAATTCCAAAGTTGATCGAATTGGCAGATAGAATAAGCCCCACTGTACTGACTGGAGATTTATGGCGCTTGAACTTGCCAGAAGATTCCAATTGGCCATCGGCGCTCTTTATTGCTGCGGATGGCTCTCAGGCGGTGCTGTTCATTTTCCAGCTTGCGCCGAGAGTCAACTATATGATGCCACGAGTCAAACTGCAGGGTTTAGATCCCCAGGCTGAATATTTTGTTGATGAGCGTGGTCCATTGTCAGGCTCTGTGTTGATGGGTGTTGGGCTGCTCTATTCTTTCCAAGCAGAATATGCGAGCAAGGTGGTCTTTTTGGAGAAGAAAATGCCCTAGAGTTTGCATGAAAAGTACACAGGCGCGGCGCCATTCGGGTGTTTGTATTCTTCTTTGAGCATCATATCATTTGAGACAATCTGGATGACTTCTCCCTTTAAAATTGATAGATTTTAAAAATTCAAACGGATTACCTACTAGTCGCACATAACATATGGCCCCAAAACGTTCAACATTAAGGAGGAAAAACTCGGTGAGCTGCTCCTATACCCTGTATCAAGTTGTTGCTCACAGCTTAGAACTAACCCCACAGGAAGCAATAAAATTTAGCAGGAGTAGGGGTTCTCAATCTACCTAATTGTGCAAGGATTTTAATATGAGCGAAACGGAGGCTTGGTGTTGAAACATAGTGTATGTATGTATTTTCTTGTATTTCGGAACTAATCTAATTATGGTGACATGCAAGTTCGGCATCTACTGTTGCCACTGACATCCTCTCCGCCCTAAATAACATGAAGCAGAATGTTGTCAAACCGTTTCCTCAATAGGAAAGACGGCCCCTCCTTGACGCCTGATCTCATCCATAAGGCTCATGATGCGGATGGTCTCGGTCAAGGGCATGACGGAGTTCCCTTTCTTGTTGGCCGAAATATCCAATGCTACTGCGTCCGCTTCCCAATAATATCCTCGGCCTGGAGCCTTGAACTCATACTTCACGGGCATTTGATTGTGGACATGAACTGTGAAGGACCTGGGGCATGGACGCAGCAGGTCCATCGACAATCACAAAGCCTTTAGCCCCTTCGATGCGACAAAAAGACGATGGAGACGTTGTTGACAGAGAAGCCGTTACAACTCCTTGCTTTCCTTGAGAATAAGTCAAAATAGCCGTAGTAGCTATATCAATCTCATCGCGGATGACTTGCGACGCCAAAATTTTGGGCTGTTCGTGGCCGAAGTTCGTTTCCATTGCGAGAATCACCCATGTCAAACTGTAGATGCCGATATTCAACAAGCTCCCAGCACCCAAAGCTGGATTCTTGAGTCGGGGTGTCGATGGAAAGGACGAAAGATCCATCGGCAACGAAAAATCGCAGGAAGCACGATGAATATCTCCTATAGCCTTTTCTTGATGGAGAAGTTCCCGCAACTTTTCCACCAAAGGCATGAACCGCGTCCACATTGCTTCCATGACGAAGACACCTTGTCGTTCAGCTTCGGCTATGACTTCCTCGGCTTCGGCCGAATTGAGAGTAAAGGCCTTTTCACAGAGAACATGTTTCCCTGCTCTTATAGCATCGAGGCAATTTGTCTTGTGAAGCGCGTGGGGTGTACCGATGTAGACGATGTCGACATTGGGGTCTTCGTAAAGCTCCTTATAACTGCCATACACCGAAACATTGTTGCCGGAAGGATATTTCTCGAAGAAAACTTGGGCTTTTTGAAGGGAAGATCCACCTATTGCTTGTATAATATGGTTTGCCACTTTGGTTGGTCGGTCGAGGATGAGATCTTCCACAAACCAAGACGAAATCAATACTGTGCCGATGATTCCCCAGCGTAGCGAAGGCAATGGATGTTCAGGCATTTCTGGTCGCTTTGCCGATGACAACTTTTAGCGGGAAAGGTTGCAGTAGGTTTATTCATAGCCGAGAACACTACTACACCATGGCTCGTTAAAGGTGATCCAGTATTTTACCTTAGGGCTCAAGGCGTTGAAGATGACTCGAGCGTAGTTGACGTAATCTGCAACAAGTTCTTCCTTGTTGAGTAAGCCGCCATAACGCTTGTCTAGCTCATCTGGAAGATCCCAATGAAAGAGGGTGATGAGAGGTGTGATGCCTGCAGCAAGGAGGTTATCAACTAATTTGATATAGTACTGTAGTCCTTGCTCGTTCACAGGATCATTCCGACCTCCGAAGGGTATGACACGGGACCTAAGCCAGAACAACAGAAAATCATTTTAGCAGACTCCGGATATAATAGAGAAGATGATAGGCCAAGGATAACTTACCAGGAGATAGAGAAGCGGTAGGCCATAGCTCCATATCGTTTCAGTAGGGCAATATCCTCCTCAGCACGGTGATATGAGTCGCAAGCGACGTCGCCGTTATGTCCACTCGCAATTTTGCCGGGCTTTGTGCAAAAGGCGTCCCAGATTGACGGCCCACGGCCGTCCTCATCAACTGCACCTTCAATTTGATAACTGGTCGTGAGCGATAGGGATGCCGTGAGCAAATGGTCAATCACTACCGGCGAGCAATAGAAAAAGGGAAAGTAAGGGGACGAAACAAGTTACCTCGCTGTTGCGAATCCCCACAGGAAATCCGAAGGGAGATGTACATGTGGGGCAGAGCCTATGTGTGCTCCTCCTTTTTGCATAGCTAAGTAGCAAGATTTTCCTTTAGGGGAAATAGAGTTGATGGTGTTAATCTAGCAATGTGCCAACGTCTGGGGGAGCTTTGCAAAGAAGCAAGAGTAAAAGGAGAAAGAAAAGGAACACAAACTGAGATGATATTTAGATATTTCACAATTCATTATTCCTGTTTTCCGACCCCGTCAAAGCCCGGTCCTGATAGGAAAATTTTGCTTAACGGTAGACTCTGCCGACTGACAGAAGATGTACGGTTAAGCTATTGAACACATCCAAATTCTGGCTAGTCAAGACGCAATTAGACTTTGAATCTCGACGCCCGCTACACCCACTAGCCGCACGATTTGCATCGGTAACGGCGTCATACCATCTCAAAACGGAAAATTTTATATATAAAGTGTTAAAAATGCATACAATCTCTGTGCGGACCCGAAATGTCCGACCTGGGGATTGGTTTCGGGGGCTCGCGGATTTTGCACGCGTTTCGATAGAATTTCGCGCATAGAGTGGCTGAAAGTGGCCGACCGATAAGCCAAGGCCTCAGACACGTTTACGGCGGAAAATAGGGATCGCCTTGCCAAATCTATCAATCAGCAGGTTTGATTTCTTTAAACCGGGAGAATAACGGTTTTGGCAATTCTAATTCCCACACAAATCGTAGCCCCTCCCACATTACACCGGATGGATGCGATTACTGCTGAAAATCGTATCAAAACGATTCAAATTAAATGACCAATGAGAGCCCTTAGATCAAAAATGATACAACCTGATATAATTTGATACTGCCAGTCTGAAATTGAACTACTAGGTTGTATACCTGAGTCGGACATCTCTCCTATTTCCTTGCAGCCACTACACTATAACATGTTAACTAAGTTAAGTTAGTTCATTATTTGTTTGATTCGCATAGATAGGGCCAGTCTTCTCCGGTTATCATATTAGACTGTAATCCTTGTGGCGAGATTACGCTACGAAGTTTACGCAAGGTCTGCACGTTTCAATCTTGCCAGGGACCGAACATTGCTGAAAAAATTCGAGAGGAGCTTTCCCGCCGTCACACTAAACGATAACACGGATGAAAATGAACAGAGTGAATGCTCCGCTGACGATATACAAGTGCATTTGGCGATAAAGGTTCGTTAAACACGGAAAATACTCTGATTCCGTCAGTAGCCACTTGAGGATTGCCGATGAGCCGATGGACTCAGACTCATCCACAGCCTCGCCCGATTGGTCATTCTCAATTTTTGCCGTGAATATGTCAAGCTAGGGGAATGCCGGACTTGACTAGGAAACTCAATTATACTTTGCCGGCCTGAGCTTCGGCGTGGCTTCAGTCTGGATGAATTCGATCTGAACTTGACTTTCGCCGTTTCAGGGTTGCACGGTTAGCTTCACTACCTCCGCAGTAACAGGCTCGTGCTAGGATATCCCTAGATTCTGCAACCCCGCACTCCATAATCCCCGGATATTGCATCCCTTGAGATCAATTTGGAGGCAATTGGTTTACAGTCTCTTCTTCGGCGTTACGCGATAAATAAATTCTAATGTAGAACAGAAATTATATAAACCCAAGATGTGCCTGGTGAGATATCTCAATCAGCATTTCCAAGATCTCAATTCTATCCCAGCTTGTGAATCATCTCTAAATCTTTGATCATGCCTATCCTGTCCTCAATTCTTCTTTTAGGCTCTGCCGTAGTCGGCTCCTACGCGGCCCCAGCCGATGACTCTGCTCTGGCTAAAAATTCTGTCGTTGAACGCTCCGTCCCGCCAGGTGGTGGTTATAACGGTGGCTATTACTACACTCACTGGACTGCAGGCCAGGGCACCATTGACTATGAGAATTACGATGTTGGTGGATACTCTATCAATTGGTCTGGTGTTGCAGACTTCACTGCTGGAAAGGGATGGATGCCCGGTAGCGACAGGTACTTAGTCCCTGAATAATAAACACACACAACGAACTACAGAATTTGCAGTCTGACAGATCCCAGAACTATCAATTACTCGGGTACTTTCACCCCAACTGCCGGAAATGCTCTTCTCAGCGTCTATGGCTGGACGATCAATCCCCTGATCGAATACTACATCACCGACTCTTACGCTACCGACCCTAGCACGGATGCTAGTGCTGGGTTCACTTATAAGGGCTCGGTTGACTCTGATGGCGGCACCTACAAAATCTACACTGCCCCTTGTGAGAATGCAGGTTCCATCATTGGTACTGCAAATTTCACTCAGTACTGGTCTATCCGAACTACCCCCCGAGTCGGAGGGACCATTACAACCTCGAACCACTTTAATGCCTGGGCGTCACTTGGAATGAACTTGGGTACCTTTGATGCGTCTTCCTATTGCTATCAAATCCTCTCTACTGAGGGGCTTTGGCAAAGCAGTGGCTCCTCCGCTCTCACTGTGTGGTAATCTTGTCGAGAATTTACAAGAATTTGTGGTTTTTCTCTAATTGGCGAGGGGGGTATACGTTCTCGAGCTCGTTAGGCATCCTATGTCGTTTTGTGTGCTCTGCGACTGCGGGCACGAAATAAGCCAAGGCTAAGCTCCCATTTTCTGGAGAAGATGTATGGCTTGGCTTTCCTTCTTCACTAGGAAGAAACGATATCTCATAGGTAGTTGTCGAGGGTTATAAAACGCTCACCCAGTCGGGCAGGACATTCTCTATCTAAAAAAATTATACATGCTTCATTCGCAGTATCATAAAGAGTAAAATAATACAAAAGCCAAAATACAAAAAAGACACCCCCAAACTTTAACCCCCATATCAATCCATCAAGCCGTCACAGTCCCCAAATCCATGGTCCCCTGCCCAGACCCCTGCGGCCCCGGTACAAATCTCTGTTCCAAAATGAGCGCATAAAACTTTCCTTCTTCGGGAGTATCATGATAACGACCCACAGAGAGGACAGACCTAGCACTCAGAGAGGAGAGAGCGTTAGCGTAGGCACTCTCTCTCCCAACCTAATCTACTTCTCCCACCAACCATTCTGCTTTTGGCCCATCAATATACAAGAGACAAGTGACTCTCAACTCGCTGAACCAGCGGCCAAATAACTTCAACCGCACCTTTCCTAAACGGGCAATGATCACTGCACGCTAAACCGCATCCACCGCGTGCCCGTTAGGGGCAACTTTTTCAGGGTAGAGGCTCGTTCTGATACGTGATATGATACAGCCAGTCCTTCACCACATCTGAGATGGCGGAACAGGCTGAATATAACCAGCTGACGATCATCAATATCCAAATTGAGCCGGTTTACCATGCAAAAATATATGTACTGTTGTAGACTGGATTTTGGGCTATTTTATATGGCAATGCGCTGCTTCCTTTTTTATTTACTGTTTCATGCGCGAGGGCTCGCGTTCGGATTACTTCTGCTCCTGCCGGAGGAAGCGCCTGCATAGCCATTACGCCACTAGTCAGGCTGCAACAGGTTGATAGAGTGTTGATTAATTGATAGCTTGGTTGAAAGAGGCAAATATCAGCCAGCCGCCGTTGTATCTGACAAGTCCAGACGATTCATATCCATTTCCGGACAGCATCTATTGTAGTGGGCGAATCAGTTGCATTCTATCTCTTGGGTTGTTGCGGTGGGACTTGGAGACTTGGCGGAGGAAATTAGTCACGGAAGTGTTTACATTAACTAACTCGAAAGACTGCTTGGATGTACCTTGTTGACTTTGACTACTTTTTTTGTGTCGGGGTATCTTTGGAGAGGATATCGATATGTATGATGATTTTTACTATCGCTGTACTACGGAGCAGGTATATAGAGGATCAACTCTGCAAAAGTTCACATTTAATGCGTCGAGGGATCCAACATCGTATTCATACTCATTACTCGAATAAAACAACTCGTTTCTATCCAACACATTCCCTCAACGCATCATCCGTTTCTTCATTCATCATCATAAGTTAAAAGCTCATTACAAGCATGAACAAATAACAACACCAAAGAAAGAAGGAAAGAAAAATTAACCTCGCGATTTCCATCCAGTGGATCACGCAAGATATCCAGAACAATTCATCCCCAGCTTAAGTCTTAACATCAGGCTCCTCACGGCCAACATACTCCTTGAACTTGAGCAGGTTGAGAGCAGCGGTCACGTTATCGGCCAGGTACTCCTGAGCACTGAGGCCGAACTTAGACTTATCGCTCTCGTATCGCTCGATGTACAGACGGATGGTGGCACCGCTGCTACCAGTACCGGACAGACGCACGACAATGCGGCTGCCGTCATCGAACTTGGCGTACAAACCCTGGTTCTTGGAGACGCTGCCGTCGAGATCGGTGTAGGAGAAGTTGCCGGCGTCGACAACCTTGCGGGAGCCAACACTGGAGCCAATGAAGGAGTCACTGGCGACCAGATCGGCCAGGGTGCCGACAACCTTGTTGGCACCGTCGCTGTCGACGTTCTCGTAGTCGTAGCGGGTGAAGAAGGTACGGCCGTAAGTCTGCCAGAACTCGTTCTGGATAGAAGCGATGCTAGGGGTCTCCTCGGGCTTCTGCTTGGCGACACCAGCGATAATGTTCAACCAGGCAACAACGGCCCACACACCGTCCTTCTCGCGGATGTGGTTGCTACCGGTACCGAAGCTCTCTTCGCCACAGATGGAGATCTTCTTGTTGTCAAACAGGTTGCAGAAGAACTTCCAGCCGGTGGGCACCTCATAGCTCTGCAGACCCTGGGCCTGAGCGACGCGGTCGACCGCACCGGACGTGGGCATGGAGCGGGCAAGACCGTAGACGCCCTGCTTCTGGAACCAGGGGATGAGCTTGGCGTGGTGTGCGATAATGGCCAAGCTGTCGCCGGGGGAGACGAAAGTCTGGGCACCGTAGATCATGTTACGGTCACCATCACCGTCACTGGCGGCACCAAAGTGCACGCTGTTCTTGTCAACGGCCTCGACGAGCTCGTGAGCGTACACGAGGTTCGGGTCGGGGTGACCGCCGCCAAAGTCCGGCTTGGGCACGCAGTTCATGGTGCTGCTGGCGGGCAACCCGAGCTCCTTGACGAAGATGTCGACACCGTAGGGACCGGTGACACCGTGCATACCGTCGAAGAGCACCTTGAAGTCCTTGTGGGAGCTCAGGAACTCCTTGATCAGGTCAAAGTCGAAGATCTCCTTCATCATGGTCACATAGTCGGCGGTGGAGTGCACAACCTCGACCTCCAGGGGGCCGTAGGTCTTGGAACCGATGGTGGAGAGGTCAACATCGGGGATGTCGGCGTACTTGTAGGAGGTCAGGGTCTTGGAGGTCTCGTAGATCTTGTTGGTCACACCCTCGGGGGCAGGAGCGCCGTTGGCCAAGTTGTACTTGATGCCAAAGTCGTTGTCGGGGCCTAAACAACGGTCACAGTGTTAGTGAGCTGGAACGAACAGGCCCAATTGACCAGAAAAACAAAGCATTGACTCTCTCCACTTACCACCAGGGTTGTGGCTGGCGGTCAACAGAATACCACCCGTGGCCTTGCGCACACGAATCAGGTTGCTGGCCGCGGGGGTACTCATGATACCATTCTGGCCGACCAGCAGCTTCTTGACACCGTAGGCGGCGGAGATCTTAGCGATCTTGTTGATCACCTCATCGTTGTAGTAACGGCCATCACCACCAATGACGAGGAAGGAGTTCTCGACACCCTCGGGAATGGACAGGAGGATACTCGTAATGAAGGATTCGGAGTAGTTGGGCTGCTGGAAGACCTTGACCTTCTTGCGGAGACCAGAACTGAACAGAGTGGGGGTAATTAGCTTTCAAGCAAGGAAGGGAGACGAAGAGGTGGGGGGAGGGGGAGAAGGAGAGGAACAACATACGTGCCCGGCTTCTGATCAGCAAAGGGCTGGATGGAGACGGTTTGGACCGACATGATGAACTTTTGGGAGAGGGAGTTGGAGGAGGAGTCGAGAGGAAAGAAGAGGGAGGAGAGAAGTTCACCGACAGAAGGCGAGAAAGAGAGGAGGGGCTGGCGTCATGTGTTGATCATCCCACTGTACTGGTAGAGTACTTCGGGTGGCACTCAGACTAAGTGCAACTAAACCAATTCGGTTTGGGTTAGAACTAGTTACTTGAGCTTCCACATTCTTGACTTGACCAACTGAGACAGCTCAATTGTGCATGGGCCTGGGCCCGCATCCAGGATTTTTGGGGACTAAAAGCTACACAGGAACACGGAGCGTTCAATTGCTCCAAAAGCAGGTCTGTACGCAAGCTGAAATATTTCCAGCACCTTGTAAACAGTAAAAAGAAGACATTCTCCTTCCCCATTATTGGCAACAACAATACCAATCACAATGGCACGCCCCTCAAAGCTACCATAACCTGATGAGAAACCAAAAATAAAAACTGCCCCACGGAGCAGAGAGCTCCCCCCAACCGAACTCAATTGGTATCAAACATAACGAATCAATCTACCAGACAAAAGAAAAAAGAAAAAACCTATAAGACACACCCACCCTCAAAAGAAAACCAATCACTTAAACAACCTCTCCCGGTAAAACCGCATCTCCTCAATACTCTCCAAAATATCATCCCGGGCCAAATGCACCTCCCGCTTCACCGGCACCTGCCTTAACAACTCCTCACTCCCCCAGCGTCTCGCCGCCTCTTTGATACTACTCACATCCAAAATCCGATAATGCAAGTAGTCCAGGACCTTTGCGTAAGGGCCACGGGCCAAAAAGGCCTTATCGGCGTGGACACTGTTCCCAGCCAACAAGGCGGTGCGCTCGGCGGGGATGTGGCGGCGGATGTAATCCAGCAGCGAGTCGGCGGCTTCGGCGGCGCTGGTCGTTGAGGCCCGCACGGAGGCGGTCAGCCCCGTGCGGCCGTGGACGTCGATGCACCAGGCTGACATGTTATCCAGGATCGAGTCGGGATGGTGGATGACGGCGTCGAAGCCATGCGGTTCGAGGAGGTTGAGGTGGGCATCCGTGATGAAGCAGCAGATTTGGAGGATTGTGTCGTGGCTTGGGTCTAGGCCTGTCATCTAGGGGTTTTGTGAGATGATGGAGGGTAAGGTATGGTGGGGGGAGGGATTGGGAAGAGACACACCTCGCAGTCGATCCAGACGAGAGGATCATTAGAGCGGGCGAGAGGCATGGTGGATTTGGTGCGAAGGATAAGAATGGGCTAGAGTAGGTATTTGGTTAATGATGCTGTGGTGGAAGTCGCAATGCGAACTTGCTTTGGAGAGAAAAAGTCTCGAGGTGCAGTTCTGGATGTGGATGTGGATGTAAATGTGGATGGGCGGGATTCACCTGGTGGAGAAAACAGCCACCCTGGACCAGCGGGAGTCGCGTCGAGCAGAAGAATGGTTTAACGGGTCGAAGATATCGGAGAATCATCCTTAGAACGAAGTTGAAATTGGTGGGAAGGGTGTTGAAGATGGTCAGAAGCCAAGTTCACTGATCCTTGCCCCTTGCCAGAGTCCACTAGGTATAGTTTCCTACATCTGCCACAGCTGGCCCAGGTGGCTACAAACTTACAACAATTGATCTCTACTTATACTCTTACACAAAAATCATGACCAGTTCATAAACATGCCGCCTAGAGGCGACCCAAGCTAATGTATTTTCCTTCCAAATCCGAGGATGCTTCCTGTAGTGTAAGGGGGGTGGTGGGACATAACGGCGTCGCAGTAGTAGTTAATCAGAGAGGGGGACCCAAAAGAGAACAAAAAAAAAAGAGGAGAAAGGAGAGACTAGGGTTCCAAGGGTTCCAAGTCGCTCCTAGAACACACAAGACAGCAGAGACAAAAAGCCAATGCTCATGCTGCATGGATGACAGCGCGTTGCAGAGAACCAACTCTCCTCATTTCTCGTGAAGAGGAGAGACTGTCTTGTCTATCAATTCAAAGAGCCCCTTTAGGGCACGTGGTTGACAAAGATCAAAATCCATAAGAAACTCGGCTTAACGTCACAGCTCTTCGTCTTCGTTCTGTGAGATGGCGGCCGGGGGCTGCGAGGCGATCTTATCACCGAATGAACCCGTGCTGACCTTCTTGTCGTCGCTATTTCCTAGAACTTCGTTGATGCGGCCTGATGACTCGGCAATCCGACGGCGCAGAGCATTCTCATCCGCACCCGAGACACTGGCCCGTTGCTTCTTTAAAGGACTGCCCAGGAAAGCTTCCGTGACATCCCCGGTAGGTGGAGCAGGCTCCGACGGTTTTACAGGGGTGGCCTTGGGGGGCGTGATGGAACGTCCAATACTAGCAGGAGGCGGCGTAGTGCCCGATGCCGGCGTGTCGTTAGATGTAGCACCACCGCTAGAGAGGGGCTCGGCAGAGTGTTGACGCTTAAGCTGTGGCAAGGTTAGCACATCTCGATCACGATAACTCTTAGTTCTGTTCTATGAAGACTTACACGAATCCGTTCGACACCCTCAGCCAGCTCTCCCTGGCGCTTAATATCGTCAGGAGAAAGGAAGCGATCGTCATCCTTTGCCTCCTCCTCATCTGCCTTGCCTAGGATGGGGTTATCGGTATCATCGTCATCGCTATCCATCTCATCATCATTGGCTTTCTTGCCCTTTCGACCACTATCATGGTCGCGGAAGTTAAGGAATCCCACAGTCCCTTCAGGCTTGAGGGGGCCGAGATTGGCAAAGTCCGCCTGCAGTGATTTCCGCTTAGCCGCGGGGGTATCTGGCACCTTGGGGTCTTTCAATATGCCCATCTTTTGCAGTTGGCCTGGAAAGCACAGAAAGGTTAGCAGTGCACAGACCTCTCAAAATCAAATCGATAGCACTTACGCTCGCCTCGGTACATGAAAGTGAAAATAGCGTAGGGCCGATCTGTGGGATCAATGCCAGTCACCGTCTGGGTGCTGATGGACTTGGGATCCAGTGTCTTGGGCTTCGCGAAACTAGTCGTATGGTCGACATCGGCATCTCCGTTGCTACCATTATTGCCCTGACCACCTTCCTCGTCGTCATCGTGAGCATCAAACTGCGGAGAGTACTCGCCCCGCTTGATCTCGCCAGAAGCCAGCACACGGAACAAAGCAACCTTGATCTGGCCGGTGGTCTCGGGAATAGGGTCGTCATCGTCGGAATCAGAGGAGAAATCGTCGTCAGAGACATTTTCCAATGGGGCCTTCTCGTCATTGCCATAGCGCATGATATCCTTGGGTTTGGAGCTGCTAGCTTCCGCCTCCATCCCATTCGCATCTTCCGCCTCCCGCTTTGCCCGGCGTTTCTCCATCTTCTGTCGTCGTCGCTCAATCTTGGCTGCGGCGTCCTTGCCTTCCAGGTCCAGCCCATTAAGCCAGCGCTCCAGGCCAACTTCACGGAATAAGAACTCGCGCTCTGCAATACCACCGCCCTCGGAGTCCGGCACGCTCACCCAGCGCGAGTTCACCCAGGTCTCTTCCCCTCTCCGTAGTAGTGTAGCCACCTCTTCCTTTTGTCGACCATCGAAGTAGATGTAGGCCGCCACGGTCTCGTTCGGAGAGTTCGTCAATGCCTGGTATGGTGCAACTGATCCGGAGTATTGACCGCGCTCGCCAGTCTGGCCCGGCAATCCTCCGACAACCTTGGGTGTAGGGGAGGGGCAATCGGCTGTCGGCTTCGGGGTCGAGTACGGGACATCCTGGCCGGGGTTCAGGAGAGTAATGGAGATTGCGAAGGTCGATTGTTCGGGTTTACCCTTGGAATTCGAATCCGGGACTTTAGGAGGAGGAACCGGGATGAAGCAAGCTATGCGCGATGCTCGCGACTGACGCTGGATCGAGTATTCGGAGATTGGGCCATCCGGAGTGTGGATGCTCACGGCCAAGCCTTTGAAGCACGGCATGGCGGCGCCCTCGAAGGAAAGAGAGATCGTGCGGGAAAAGATGTGTTGATATTAACAAACCCGGGAAGCAAGGAAAAAAGGAAAGGGGGGAACAGCCCCACGCGCTCGACGTGTTTGATTAACCCCAAATAGCGATGGAGAAGGGGAAGGGTCTGACAGGCGGGGAAACAGGTGAACAGTGCTTTGTCCCTATTTTTTTTCTGCTCTGAGGCTTTTGAAGAAGTGCGTGTTAGCTACAGGATGAGAGGCGGTCAAAGTAGCGTGGATTTAGTCTGGTTTGGAGCACCCAGCAACCAACTGGGTCGGGACCCCACTGTTATTGTTGCTGGTATGGAGATACGGAGGCTGGTGAAGCTTTTCGAGAAGCGATGTGGGGAAGTGCAGAAAGCAGATCGAGGGATCGGGCGGCCTTCTTAATCTCGGGAGGAATCTGGGATCTTACACCGAAGTCAGGTGTACCAGCACACATCCATGGAGATCAGAGCCGAAGGAGGTGGTGGTGGGTTGCTTTGGTTGGAAACTCTTTTGGGCAGAGGAGGAGGGGCGGAACCTGAGAAAGTGGGCCAGCCAAAACACAACAGCAGACTCGCAGTTGCTGAGTTGCCCGTCCGAACTCCTCGTCCACGTGATGTACTTTAATTAGGGACTAAGCCCTAGCTGAACATCAAGGGACCTTGCTGTAACAACCATCTGACTGGTTTACGCCACTGAAAGAAGTATATCAGAGTATCTTCTGATGTCCTTCCTTCATTGATCCTCCTGAGCTCCAGGCTTGACCTCGTCATCCCCCACGGTGTACCCACATCACCTGACCCCCGACCATGGATCAGCCGCGAGTCCCCAGGGTCTATTGGAGGAGGTGAGAAGACAAGAAACAGGTTCAAGAGCTTGAATGATTGAGACTTGACGAAGACTTGACATGAGAAGCGGTTTTGTTCTCTCATCTTAAAAATGATTTAGATAGAACTACGATATACACGAACATCACATTTAGCTGGGATGTCCAAGTAAAGTCTAAATGACATGCCAAAACCACCAGCTAAATACAAGCAACTCCCATGGGTTTCATATTTAAATCACAAGCATTACTGTAGGCCTCTCTGGGTATAAGGCCAAATATTCTCATATAATATAGCTATTTTCGACGTGGTCAAGAATTCTAACCCAAATACGTGTTAGCATAAAACCATCGAAGCCCATGAACTTCAAGCCCATTTAAAAGCCACAAATTTCTATACCAACTACTGCTGGCTCTTGAGCTCAGTGATACTAGTAGTAACACCAGCTCTACTAGCTCGGCACGCCACACGTCCTCTGTGTTTCTAGGTCAACCACTGGAGCGGTATAAGCATATTCTACACTCCGGCCCATACAGTCTTGGAGGATTCTTTTGAAACGACTTACCATTTGTTTACTTGCTCTACATTTAACTGTCCAGATCTCTCTTTGGATTTGTAAATATTTATCGTCTCTGTCTAAGAAAGACTTCTTTGGAATTGTGGTTTCAAGCCTACAAAATCCCAGTACCTCATGCTGCTAACACTTTCCGCTGTTGTAAATCCGATGTCATTGTTCTTATCATTAAAACAAAAAGTACATACAACAAAAATTCCTCGAGACAACTTTCCCCCTCACTTGCAGCACATATTGTGATTGAGAATATCACTCCTCCCTCGGGTACTTTCGTCCTTGTCCTTAGATAAGGCTCACTGAGGATAGCATCGATCTGCCGTTTATCCGTCTAGTCATACCTTATGAATGTTTGGATAGAAAAAATACTATCGGTACTATCCGAGAATAGAACCTGGGTTGCGGATGAAATTCTCGAGCAGAAGACTTTTTGCATTGCCTCGCGTGCTATAACTGTGGACCTAGTATAGGTAATTCTTGTCGGAAATATTGAAGATGATGCTCTTGGATTTTTGAATCAGGGGCGCAATATAGACGGGTAGGAGCAGAGGCTTGCCTAGAGAAGATGGGAGGTACGGGACTAAGCCCTTTATTGTCCAAGGTCATAGACTGTATGGAAGATCTGTAGTCCAAGTTCTCCGTCTGTTACAGTCATCATACTTGGATCTTGGGTTATTTAGTAACTGTTCCAGGTTTTGTAGTCCTTTACAGACGTTCTTTCCAGACCTCTTTCTAAATGTCCTCTCTTCCTGAACGTATTTCTATTCTAAGATTCTCTAGCTATACGTTAGTGGAAAGAGGAGCATGACTGCATGAGGCTATAGAGTAGGGCAGTACCGGAGCACTCTGGACTACAGTGGGTCTCTTAGATATGATATTTCCCCTGCATGCTATCTATGTCTTGTCACCAGAGATGCTAAGGTCTTGTTACATATGCAATCAATTCGTAAGGATGAAAGTCCCATTATTGAATGATATGATACTAGTCCTAATCAGGGCTTGAGTGGGTCCTCAGCATGACTCAGATAGCCCATGCAGAGTTTTCAACCATAATATTAAAATTTCCCCGAAATTTCACCAATAAGCAAGCTGGCGCATAGGAAGCGCGTCGGGCTCATAACCCGAAGGTACCTGGATCGAAACCAGGGTTTGCTATCTTTTTGCTTTCTTTTTTTTTCACCTTCGAGGCCCCCATGTCTACCACATCCTACTCGACGTCTTACCTCTCCCTCTCACTTCTTCAAATTCATAGTAGCTATTTCAGATGGCAAGGAACCTTTTTTTTTTTTTCATAACCAAGAAATTTTTCAAGTCCCAGACCAACGAGAGATCATGGGATGAACGAGGAGTTCCCATCCCGCGAAGGACGGACGAAGCCTTCAGATCTGACCCACCACCACTAGATTCTGGGTTCCGGTAGATGGTGAAAGAAATAACCTGCTTGATGTCTAGATTTTTCTTATTGTGGTTTTCTAGGCTGTGGGGATAAGTTGAATGCACTCAATTGCTTACCATGGCGTACCATAGCATGCTATAGTGTGCAGTTAAGAAGGTCGATACAATATATATATCCATTTGGCAGGCAGCAGAGGGGGAACTTCAAAGCCGGACAAACTTCAACTAGGTAGTAGATGCCAACGAAGGGGTAGGCTGACTTCATTCTAGCCCTGGATTCATGCCAAAAGAATGATTTCTCAGCCCACAGAAGCCAATTTTTAGACTGTGTCCCGATGCTGGGGACAGTATTCCTCTATGCATCATCGGGACAGTAAACATGGCAATCCACTTGATCTCGAGAAAGTGAAGGAAACTGCGGAGCAGACTGGGTATACATGGAGTACCTACACTCTATGTAATGCTAATGCCAAAGGAACATCGCATGGAATCAAGAATACATTGTGTAATGCTTGGTCATAAAACGCAGTCAAGTCCTAGTTAAGCTTCGCGGGGTTCGGGATCGGATTCGGGGTGAAAATGACATCATTACTAAGTTCGCGGTGATGGTTTCATCGTAGCTCCGGCTGACAAATTGGACACCGAGCGGGGATTATACTTATCTGGCTTGGAGCTTGAAAGTCAGATTTCGTTGTATATTTAATTTTCCCACTTACACTGGGAATGCTCCCTCGCAATATCACTAACAGCGTATTCAAAGCTGCTTCCCGACTCTCCAGCATTTCGTCGACCATCCGCGCTTCCTACTCCACCATGTCGTCCGACCTCACCCTCTACACCTGGACCACGCCTAACGGCATCAAGGCTTCCATCACCCTAGAGGAGCTTGGTCTGCCATATAAGACTGAGCCGATCGACATTAGCACCAACATCCAGAAGGAAGAGTAAGGAATTTGCCAATTGAATATTGAATAGGAGTACGCCTGTTGACAACACCTAAATATAGGTGGTTCTTGAAAATCAATCCCAATGGCCGTATTCCCGCCCTTACCGATGGCCCCCAGCGCGTTTTCGAAAGTGGTTCCATTATGCTCTACCTTGCCGACAAGTATGACACCGAGCGAAAGATCAGCTACGCGCCTGGCACCCCTGAATATATCGAGCAGGTGTCCTGGGTAATGTTCCAGATGGGCGGCCTGGGACCTATGCAGGGTATGTCAACCCGAACGTAATACCTTGACTGTATCTAATTCTCTCCCTATCCAGGCCAAGCAAACCACTTCCGGCTCTTCGCCGGTGTCCGCTCCGACTACGGTATCAAGCGATACATCGACGAGACGAAGCGTCTCTACTCGGTCCTAGAATCTCGCCTGAAGGAAAGCCCCTATCTGGCTGGTTCAAAGTACACGATTGCCGATATTGCCAACTACTCGTGGGTTCGCAGCGGTCCCGGCGCCTTGGAGATTGATCTATCCGAGTTCCCAGCGCTGAAGAAGTGGGCCGATGAGATCGGGCAGAGGGCCGCGGTGCAGAGGGGAGCAGATGTGCCTCACACTGGCCGCACGGATGCTGATCGGGCTGAATTCTTTAAGAGTGCGCGTGCTAGAATTGACGGCTTGACTAACTCTGATAAGAATTAAGTGGACATGCAATGGAGAGTTGCTATGTAAAGAGCCTTTGATTGATAATACAAAACGAATCTCAAGACATTCAACCCCGGTGACCAGCTACATAATTCAATCATAGAAAAAGTCGGATATCATGGGTAGCGAAACCTGCAGATGAGAAGTATAAGACATGCCACCCGCGAGATGCTCATCTGGGGACACAGTCATTTCTCCTCGGAGGAAGCACTCGACCCACGGATTGCTCATTGAAACGTTTGATCCCTCGTAGAAAACGAGCAATACGAAGAACCATGTGCTCAGTCTCCGGCTCTGATTTGCCCCATAGGAAGAGAGACACTATCACATATAGCCCGGGTCGTCTGAACTCCCACCCTTGATTCGATTGGCGAGGAATCAATTCATATTTCTTACCACACACTTCGCGAAATAACTTGCACCAGCACAGATCAGAGAGATTCATCCATACATAGCTTGACCAAGTGCCAAGGTTCCACAAGATACACATAGAGTTGCCAGGTAGGGGTAGCCCGAACATATTCACGATTTGATCGGCTACAAGGCTTACTTCCCACCGGTATCGAATAATCGAGGTGATCTCTGCTGCGGTTGGGCTTTTACCCTCGATGGACGGATTCTCCTCGTAGAACGTCCGGAGGTCACCTCCTAATGCTGTTGAGGGTTGACAGTCCCAGTCACCTGGGCAGGTGTGCTCATGGAAAAGTCGTGCTAGAATCTTGACTGGGCCTTCTCTGAGGTAATATGTCATTTGCTCTTTTAGTCCCGTCTCGTCCAAATGATTATGGATCTGTATGCTTGTCGCTGGGGTACGTTGGCGTGGGTCTGAAAGTGGGTTCGACATTCTCTCCATTTTTGCGTGAGAGTGAGCTCCTCAACATGGAATTGGTGATTGTACTCAGAGATCAAAATGGAAGTACAAAGGAATAAAAGATTCATCGATTTTTTAATGATGAATACATATCTGACCAAATTTTGCCTAGTCGCATAGATTCTTCCAAGGTTGGAGGGATGCCGCATCCAAAATGGGATATACCAAAACGAATCAAGATTCAAGGTTGACACTGGTTGAACAAACCCGCATTAAGACTGTATCTTAGCTTTGTTTCTGATGAGACCTATACCAAAACCTAGAAAATTCGAACATCAGAAGTCAGATGAATTACTCTCAATTCTAAATCGAACTTTGTCAATATTGATCACTACTGTAGCAGCTTTATAGCGTCCCAGACGATGAGACGTTGCATCCACCAAGTGGATCCCCAGGAACGCGGAGTGGCTCTCATTATTTATCGCTCTGTCATTCCCCGCGCCGACCGTCAACCTTTCGTCTATCAATCAGTACAATGGCATCGACGGAACTTCAGAAACAAGTTGGACAGGTATGAAAACTGTTACTACCAACTCATGAGGAGAGCATAGCTGACGATAACTTCAGCTCTTCGCGGTCGGCTTTCACGGCCATACGCCGAGCCCAGAAATCAAGACCTTGATTCACGACTATCACGTCGGTGGGATCGTTCTCTTTTCGCGCAATTTCCAAAATGCCTCTCAGCTACGGGTAAATCTCCTAGAATTCTTGTTTCCTATGCCAAATGATCCCATGCTAAGTGGTCAACCACTAGGCTTTGACGCTTGCTCTGCAGAATGAGGCGCGATCCGCGGGGCATGCTCGGCCTTTATTCATTGGAATAGACCAGGAAAATGGGCTGGTCACTAGAATCACGCCTCCAATTGCCCCTCAAATTCCTGGACCAATGGCCCTCGGCGCTACTCATGATCCAGAATTGGCCTATAAAGCCGGAAAAGCCACTGGTGAGATCTTGAACTTCTTTGGAGTCAATATGAACTATGCCCCAGTTTGCGACATCAACTCCGAGCCCTTGAACCCTGTCATTGGTGTTCGTAGCCCTGGTGACGATCCGGAGTTTGTCGGACGTTTTGCTAGTGCTACGGCACGGGGGTTGCGGGAACAGAAGATCGTCCCGAGTGTGAAGCATTTCCCTGGACATGGAGATACTGCCGTCGACTCGCACTACGGGTTACCTGTCATCCAGAAAACAAGAGATCAGCTTGAACGTTGTGAGCTGATCCCGTTCCGTCGGGCCGTGGCAGAGCAGGTTGAAACTGTCATGACTGCCCATATCTCTCTTCCTAGCATTGACGACAAGTTTCCCGCAACGTTGTCGCCCAAGGCTCTGGGTATTTTGCGGAATGATATGGGCTATGATGGCATGATTATCACCGACTGCCTGGAAATGGATGGTATCCGTTCTACGTTTGGCACGGAGGAGGGCTCAGTGCTGGCTTTGCAAGCCGGCAGTGATAGCATCATGATTTGTCACACATTCGAGGTGCAAGTGGGCTCTATCAAGAAAGTCTGTGACGCAATTCAGTCTGGTGCAATTGAGTCTTCACGTCTGGCGGATGCGTGTCGTCGTGTGGCTCATGTGAAGGACAAGTTCTTGAACTGGGATGATGCTCTGCATGAACAGAAACTCGACGAGCTTGACACCTTAAACAAGAGGATCTCACCGATCTGCGAAGAAGCTTACGATAAATCAGTGACACTTGTCCGCGACGGAGCCTCAATTCTTCCCCTTGCCAAGAGCGCAAATATTGTCCTCCTGTTCCCAGGAGATAAAACCCCTGCTGGTGGCGCAGTCGATGGGGAGGGAATCGGTCGGCAGGGATCATATGAGGCCACAGCCTATTTGGACGCCCTTCAACGGTACAATCCATCAATCACAGAAATTAAATACGGCGAGGCTGGTCTGCGTGACGATCAATGGAGTGTCGTCAAGGCAGCTGAGGCTGTGATTTTCGTGTCTGTCAATGCGCGGGAGTCTCCTTACCAAGAGTCGTTAGGCAAATTGCTTCCCAAGAACGCGCAATCGTTGGTCGCCATTGCTGCCTGCAACCCTTATGATTTCTTACAGGCTCCAGAGGTTCAGACATATCTTGCTACGTATGAGCCGGCCGTTGAGGCCTTCTCTGTGGCTGCTGACATCATTTTTGGCGCAAAGACCGCCAAGGGGTCACTGCCAGTCGGGCTGCCCGATCCGAAAAAATCTGATATGCATGTGGCGCGGTTTGATGCAGAGAAAGATAACGATTCTATCGTATCTGTATGGAAGGAAGCGTTGCCAACGTACATCTTGCCTGCGGATGCTTTGCGGTCGTTAATTGATCGGGAAAATGCGCATCATTTTGTCGCTCGTATCGGATCCGAACTAGTCGGGTTTTGTCTTGCGTATACTAACGCCCACGGAGGTCCAAAGCCTGTTCACCTTGCAGTGCTGGCCGTGACCCCGAAGTATCAGGGACAGGGTGTTGGAACTGCGCTTCTAACCGAAACGCGCTCGTATTTCCGAACGCAGTTTGACATCAATCAATTGAAACTTGGTAGTTCCTTCCCTCGATTCTGGCCGGGAATACCCCGGGAGCTTCCAGAAGCGGTGCAAGAGTTCTTCGTCCATCGAGGATTCCGACTTAGTCCGCCAGGCGCGAGGTCAGTTGACTTATACCAGGAGATCCGGGATTTCCAGGCGCCGGAGAAATACATCACGCGCGCGCAAGAAAGAGGGTTTCGCTTTGCGCCGTTGCGACCAGAGGACTATGAGGCGTGCTTGGTCGGGCAGAGGAGGAATTTCTCGGATAAGACCGTATGTACCCGAGTATACCAACCACTCAGAGATCACGAGCTAACAATCATAATTGTTCGATTAATTTAGGGTTGGGTGGAAGCTTACGTCACACTCCATCCCAAAGACTATCCCGATTGTGTGATGACTGCCTTTGATTCGGAAGGTCAACAGGTCGGATGGACTCTGATGCTGCCCCCCGTCCCAGCGCTAAACAAAGTCTGGGCATTCCCCCAGATCTGTGGTCCCAACACCGGTTTAATTGGCTGTGTGGGCATTGATGTATCTCACCGCAAGTCGGGCATTGGATTGGCGATGATCTGTCATGCGATCGACAATATGAAGCAGCGAGGCATCGAGGGGGTTTTTGTGGATTGGGTGGCCCTGGATGGGTGGTATGAGCAAGTTGGATTCAAGACGTGGCGCAGCTATCGACCTGGTGAGATCTGATACGTAGCTCTTGGCTAAGATTCGGAGTAGGTAATACTTACTATATACGAGATAGCGGCTAAATCACGAACGATCTAGTTAACGGAAAACTAAGTCAGTAGGATTCCGTAAGTTTGAAAACCCAACTGCAGTAGACTCCGAAATCATCTCATTGATTATACTCGAAAAGATGAATTGGGAGATCTTGTCTAAGCCGTCTGGGAAGGTAGTTATTAGGAAAACATTTGGGAGAATCCTTACATGATTCAGAAAATGATTCGAAAAATAAGTGTAGCTAGCTAGACCTTTGATCCGATCTCTTGATCTGGACTCGTGAAATAATACTATATTCGTTAAGCATACCACTAAATTCTGACCGGGATATTATAAGAAATTATTCGTCTCAAAAAGAAAGAGAAAAAGCCAGACACTCCAAAGAAGGACTGCTCTGAGAGTAGTCAACCATCCTCACGAGAAAATTCTGATTTGGCCCGTCGTGGGTATAGGTACGGAGTACACTCAGAATGATTAACTATGACAACTCAGAAATGTGTGTCCGTGGACCGTGTCAAGTAAATAGGGGAAACTAGTCCGTACAGGGATGCCCGAGCAGATTTGGCAACCTTGGTCCGAAATTTTGACCGACTCACGGGAATTACGGGGTTTGAAGACCCTGACAGGGTCTTTCGACCGACTAGTTCAGCCGTTTCCATGGGAATTCACCCGACTCTTATCTCCGGAATGCGCCCGAGAGGCCGAGTAAGGGGCATAGTCACGGCCTTGCAGCCTAAAGGTATCTTCATCCATGTGCTACTCCTCCGTTCCAGCTGGAGGCTAATTGTAACATGGACCACGAACCAGGAAACAGGGTTTAGTGCTTATGTGACTCACTTTGACTAGTCCTGAAAAGGGCAACTCGCACTTGCTTCCACATTATGCCCACTTGCACCGGAGAATTGACGCGCTGAGGCTAATCGAACGCCTTCGAGATTGCTGATTGGTTCATCTCCAAAATCCTGACTCGTATTTGCTTCACGCTACTGCGCCAGCCGCACCGGGCTTCCATGTGTCTGCAGGAAGATTAACGTAAATCGGCCAGAAGACACGCCGATGTCCGATCTCGTAAAAAAAAAGACCGTCGTCATAGATCACTTTATAATGGTTCTTCCCGTCGCGTGGTTTGAATGTTTACTGGAAAGAGAAAAAACGTGTTGGTGATGTGCTATATCTTCTACTAGCACTACCGGAAAACGTACCCACCCCCGACTCTGGTCTGCAACGCTCAGACCTCGCCACCACTACAGTACTATCTTCAGAAGAAAAAAAAATCGAAACCAATTTTGCCATCGGGATATTCAGCAACAAGCCCTTGAAAATGACGGCGGCCAGCAGTACAACGGAGGTCGATACGACACTGGAGAAGGACATGAAGAATATCAAGGATGATGTTACGACACCAAAGGAGCAAGAAACCCCTTCTTTGGCCAAGGACGTGGAGGATGTCAAGGAGCAGGGCGAGACGCCAGCTGAGCAAGAATATCCTCCTTTGGCCAAGGTGATCGTTATCATTTTGGCTCTCTATCTGGCTGTCTTCTTGGTCGCCCTCGACCAGACCATTATCGGCGTCGCGATTCCCAAAATTACCGATCAGTTCAAGAGTATTTCCGATATTGCCTGGTATGGCAGTGCTTACTTCCTCACATCGACGGCGCTGCAGCCGTCTTATGGTCGAATCTACAAGATTTTCAGCGTGAGTTGCCAGCACCACTCTGTCAACCAACACCCACTAATCAATATCCATTTATGCAATGCAGGTTAAATGGGCTTTCTTAGCAGCCGTTTTTATCTTCGAAATTGGTTCTCTCATCTGTGCCGTGGCTCCTTCTAGCACCGTCTTGATCGTTGGCAGAGCGGTTGCAGGAATCGGTGTCGCGGGTATCTTCTCCGGTGCCCTCGTCATTATCTCGATGACTGTGCCTTTGCCAAAGCGACCTCTAGTCTTCGGCATGTTCGGCATGATTTGGGGATTGGCTTCGATTGCAGGACCTCTTCTCGGAGGTGTATTCACTGATAGTATCTCGTGGAGATGGTGTTTCTATATCAACCTCCCGATTGGTGGAGTATCGATTGCGGTCATCCTCTTCATCCTGCGCCTTCCCGGAACGAACGAATACGCTGGAAAACCTATCTTGGAACGCCTCAGACAGCTGGATCTCATTGGTGCTAGTCTGCTCATGCCCGCTGTTGTCTGTCTTCTGCTTGCGCTCCAATGGGGAGGTAACAAGTACGCTTGGAACAACTCTCGAATCATCGGCCTGTTCGTGGGCTTCGGCCTGCTGGCAATCCTCTTTGCAATCTCCCAAGTCTACATTGGCGAGAAGGCTACTTTGCCGCCTAATATCTTGAAACAGCGCAGTGTGCTTGCATCGTGCATGTTCGCCCTGTTCTTCGGCGGTGCATTCTTCCTGCTTGTCTACTACGTGCCTATCTTCTTCCAGAGTGTGGAAGGTTCTTCAGCTATGAAGTCTGGTATCCAGCTACTACCTATGATGCTGGCCACTGTCGTCTCGTCCGTGGTCGTCGGTGGATTGATCACTGCTGTCGGATACTACACGCCGTTCCTGATCATCAGTGCCGCCATTGCCGCGATCGGCACCGGTCTCATCACCTTGTACGATATCGATATTTCCGCTGGAAAGTGGATCGGCTATCAGATTGTGGTTGGTGCAGGTGTTGGAGCAGGATTCCAGGTCCCCATGACTGCCGTCCAGACCGTTCTCAAGCCTGCAGATATCCCCGTTGGCACTGCCGCGGTGATGTTCTTCCAAACACTAGGAGGTGCTCTTTTCATTGCCGTTGGTCAGGCCGTGTTCCAAAACGGCTTGATTACTGGAGTTATCAAGAATGCGCCTAGCGTGGGTCCTGAGGTCATCGTCGGAGCGGGTGCAACGGAAATGCGCCATGTGCTGACCCAATTGGGACAGCTTGACCAGCTCGACGGCGTTATCAAGGCTTACATGAGTGGACTCCGGGATGCTTATCGTGTCAGTCTTGCGATTGCTGTGGTGGCATTTGTGGCGAGTCTGTTCTTGGAATGGAAGAGTGTGAAGGCTGGAGGTAATAAGGACGAGGTGGCTGTTCCCGCCCTGTGATTGTCATACTGAAGATTATCCGGGTCTGGGGCTTTTTCCCTTTGAATTGGCTTGAAAATAATTAATGACTGTAATAATATCCATAGATTGCTAATAAATCTCCTATTCATGAGCATTTTCGATATTCACCTTTATAATTACTTGTAGGGCGCCATATCAGGTAACGTGTCAGCACTTACCTGCTCGGGTAGCTAAGGTTACCTTAAAAGTGAGTTGCAGGGTTCCATGAGACGGTGCCAATGTTACCTAACCTCTGATGATACATAACCTTATCACTCCAACCTCCTCTAACCCCAAATAGTGGATGATAAGGAGGGGGAAACAACAACGACTAGCTTAGTCGTGGAATGCGGGGTAAGGTTCACGAAGGAGAAGGGGCACGATAGTCTTAAGTGAACGAGTTTGACTTCAATTCAATCTCCTCTCACTCCCAACCTCCCAACGCAACGACCGATATGGAAAATTCAACGATGAAGAATCGAAGAGAACAGGGGTCCAAAGCAGACGCCACGGTGGAGGTGGCTGCTACGCCAGCCCAGCCGGAGCATACCCTCGAGGAGTACGAGCGGCTATTTGCTGTCGATGAAGAAGCGTATGAGCAGCCTACAACAACCCGCAAAGAGCTTTGGTCCTACTACCTCTACTACAACGGTAAACGGCTAGATTGGGAGAATCCTCGCCTTGTTTCATACCGCTGATACTGATAAAATCAAATCTAGGCGACAATGGTGTTGGTCCGGGCTCTTACAGCCAAGCCCTGTACGTGTGCCACGCTAGCAGATGAAGTCGATGTACCCAGATGAACTAATATCATTTCTACAGCTTTCAATGGGCGCTGAACGGTGCAGGTTATCAGCCCGACACAGATCCACCTCTGCCCTGCACGAGCTCCTCGGCATGCGTGGTACCCTGGGCAGGGGGCACGCGATCCATCTCGTCGGTGGTTCTGATCGCCAATGGCCTCTGTTTCACCTTCATGACGGTCATATTTGTGTGGCTGGGAAGTGCCGCTGATTACGGTTCGTTCGGTCGGTGGCTACTACTGGTCCTTACTGTGGTCTGTTGGGCACTGCAGTATGGTATGATGGCCATCCGAGACCCAAGTCAATGGCCTGCAGCGATGGCGATGTACGTCGTGGCATACATTTGTTACGGAGCCACCCTGGTATTCTATGCTGCCGTTTTTCCCCGTTTGGCGCGGTACATGCCTCATGTGCGAAAGGCGCGAGAGGAAGACTTGAGAGAGGGCAAGATCGACCAGAAGGAGTATGATGCGATCGAGTCGCTGGAGCGAAATCATATCAGGTATTCATGGATATGTTGGAAGTTAATGTCATTCATACTGACAGTCTCATTAGTAACATTTCAACGGCGCACAGCAATATTGGATACTTGCTGACTCTGGTGCTTAATTTGAGCGTACTTCTGCCGATGCAGAGCAACCAGTTTTCAAACAATCTGGCCTTGTGTCTGACGAACTCATGTGAGGAAAACAAGACCTTGAAATGAATTCATCTGCTAATATTTCATTTTGAAAGACTGGGTAATCCTTGGCATTTGGTGGTTTCTTTTCCAGCAAAAGCGCCCTGGTCCTAAGATTCCCAAAGGCTCCAGCTATGCAACTATCGGATTCAAGCAGATCTGGCTGGCCATTCGGGAGATTAGGTCTCTCCCACAGACATTCCTCTACTTTTTTGCATATTTCCTTCTTGCGGACGGCTTAAATACGACTGGTAAGACTGACCCCAACCTCGGGAAACGAAGAACACGGCTGATGATTCCTAGGAACTCTCGTCAGCATTATCCAGAATGACCAAGTGTCATTTTCTTTCCTCCAAATTACCTACTTGGGAATCACGCAGGCGGCTTGCTCGATTGCATCGACCTTTGGTTTCTGGTATATCCAGAAGTACTTCAAGTTCAAGACGAAGAACATGTTCCTGTTCACCAATTTCTTTACTGTCATCATCCCCTTTTGGGGTATGCTTGGACTTTGGACGAATCGAATCGGGTATCATCATACCGTGAGTTGTCAAACACCAAATTATTCGAAATTTCAGTCACTCATCAGTTATAGTGGGAATTCTATTTCTACAACGTCATCTTCGGCCTTTTTCAGGCTCCCTACTATGCGGTAAGATTATCTCTCTCAACGAATCTTGAGATCTTCTAACAATTCGGTGTGCAGTACGCCCAAACAATGATAAGCGAGTTGATGCCCCGTGGATACGACAACATGTTCTTCGCGCTCTTCGGAATCACCAACCGTGCAGTAAGCACCAATTCAACGCTCATACATTTTGGATTCTTGAGTTTTCTTTACTAATAGCAGCAAATTTAAAGTCCTCTATCATCGGGCCGAATGTCATCCAGGCCATCATCAACGACTCAAGCAACAACTGGATGGGCTTCCCATTCCTGTTTGCCATCTGTGCCGCAGCAATGATAGCTATCTGCTTTGTGGATGTGGAAAAGGGCCGTGAAGATGGTAGGAAATTCACGGAGAGGCGTAAGGTGGATCGGGTTGCGGCGGAGACAGGACTTAGTGCCGATGCAATTATCAAGGGCAAGGGTGTGATGGATAGTGGAGAGATGGGGAGTGATGTGAACGGGAATGGAAATTCCTCTACAGAGCCTGTTGAGAGAGGAGAGTTGGCTTGATGCATCGGTCAAGTTGGATGGTATGAATGTCCGGTATGCATGCCGACCTCGAAGGTTTAATACATCAAAGGTTCAAATGATATGATCAAACGTGACAGTCATTATTCATTTCTATGTATTAAAGCTCATTAAACATTCATGGGTCCTCAGATATATACACACTCACCAAATAAGGCATATAAGCACCTTATACTTCAGCAGTCTTTTCTACGTCCCGTTCACCAGAATTGTCCTGTAACTTTTTCTCCTCCTTGCGCTGGTTCCTCTCATCAACATTATTGCGCCACTTATCACCAAAGATAGTAGTAGCCCACACACAAAGACCAGAGACGATCAAGAACACCGCACTAATCGTACTGAACCAGCCCACGCCGATAGCTTCCACGGCAGGAAGAACAGTGCCAGAGCCTAGTGCAGCGAAAACATACCTGAACATGTAATTCCCCGCCACGACTTCAGCGCTTCGACCGCTGGACTGCATCACGTCTAGGCAGTAGGTGTTCAGACTCGGGAAGCAGAAGAGCTGTCCCACACCCTGAAGGAACATCGCCAATACGGGGACGGGAATACCACCAACAGCCTTCTCAACTGTCCAGCCATAGATGAGGATACACCCCGGAATAACGAATGTGATAAAGACCAGACACGACTTGAGTCGGTCCTCGGGCACACGGATACCGCCACGCTTGCGAATCCATTTCTTCACGATATGGTCCGCCCATCGACCGCCCATAAACGTCCCGACTAGATACCCGCATCCAGGGGCAATATAGAATAGACCCGACTGGATGGGGCTGGTGAGATGAAAACGTGGGTTGAGCACGTATCGAATCGGGGTGAGTAGGGAATACTGATTCCAGACCAGCGCACCAGCAGCCAGACCCGCGAAGAAAAGATTCGGGTATGAGAAGAGGAGGATGCCAACACGTAATGGGTTGACTTGGTGGCACAGGTACTTCGCTTTCTGAACCGGGGTCTTGGAGGATAGGTCTGACTTGTTGAGGTGTGGGTATGTCTCGGGGAAGAAAAAGAAGACAAGCAGTGTGCCGCAGCCGCCGAGGGCAGTTTGTAGCCAGAAGACTACTCGCCAAGAGCGGAATGTGACGATGACACCCTATCGTAAAGGGTTAGCGATTGAAGGATATAGTAACAGAATGTGCGAACTTACACCGATGAATGGACCAAAAGCAGGGCCGATGAGAGTGCCAGACAGGAACCATCCCAGGGCCGTGGCACGGGCCCGGGGCTCATAGATATCGCCAAGAGCAGAGCTTCCTACCACCAGGAATGACGTCCCTTGAAAGGCCGTTAAAACCCGGAAGATATAGTAGGACGGTAAATTCGGCGCCAGGGCTGTGCCAATACTGAACGCGAAGAAAAGAAAAGCGCTTGCAAGGAAAATCTACCGACCGCATATTAACGCCTGAAACCTTGATTGAAACCCCAAAGATATTAAACAGTGGGGAGTATCGACTCACTGGACGTCGTCCCCACACTTGACTAAATGGGCCCCAGAACGGGGCGGAGACCCCCATAAATGCCAAGTACAAGGCATTACTCGCATTGATGACGCTACCCGTAGTATTATAGGTCTTTGCAACTTCTGGAATACCAGAAAGAATCGAAGTTGATGAGATCGGAGCCAGAAACGAGCAGAAGGATAGCACAAAGACGATGACTGCTTTGCGTGCTGGCGAGAAGCGTAGGTATTGCTCAGCATCCACTTCGCGGAACTCGTCCGTGGTAACGGGCATATCATGGTGTGATAGATGACTCTGTACGAGATGAAGTTCATTTGTCGCCTCTTGACCTTTTTGTGATTTGGAGCCTTGGTTCGTTCGAATGGCCTCCATTGGTGGTGAGGTCTCCTCGATGCTATCGAGAGAAGACCGCGAATGTGAAGTGGACATGGTTGATACAAGATTGAACTGCTTTATAGATGAAGATTCGTGTCAATCAAGATTGCTAGGTGAGTTATCCAGCATAAAATTGACTTGTTTTCACCGGAGATTTGAGAATTTTGGCGACAGGCAGGAGTGTACTCCGTAGTGGTCAAGTTACCGGTGTCTTTCCGAAAACATACTCCCCAGACGGACAGTTTCCGAAGCGGGTGATAACAGAGAATGCTTCAATTGAATTGGGAAACAAATATATTTGGAAGAAATCTCGAGATGAAATACAAAAGAGACAATGACAGTGAGTCACAAAAGAGCAAGAAAAAAAAAATCAAACGCTTCGGCGTTGGCTATCTTTGGCCGAGGATCGGCGTGCTCGGGGGTGGCATCCAGACCAACTCTGTATGTACGAAGTACAGTAGGGCCGGAGCAAAGAGCGATCCAGAGACCAGCCAACAGCCCAAATTGGTGGCATTGTTTGTTCAGGGCCCATCTGGGTACCAGATGGATGGACTCTGTGACCAATGATTCGGGCAGAAGACCGTGGAGAACTGGCTGGGCCGGTTGGTTGCCACTCCCGACTACCGAGATAGGGCAAGCATCGCGGAAAAGAATCCGTGTGAGCATATGAGATTATGAGATGCGTGCATGGGATAGCCGACCACTAGTTAGTTCGTTTCAAGGCTCGAGGGTTAAAGATAACGCGGACAGACATGATTGTATCTGTGAAGTTGGTCAGACCTTGTTAAGAGTCAACCAGTTGGTGCATGATAACCCCCCGAGGGCCATCCTGATTGGGATGGATCCATGCGCAGCATTGTTTCTTGTATTCAAGGTTAAGCCCCCTCAAGAGTTGGCCAGGCACCGTCAAAGGCTGGATCCACCATAGTCCAAATCTGTCAAGCGGCCGATAGAAAGTGGACAAGGAACGTGACCTCAGCTGGTGCCAGTGATCTAGCAAGGCTTTGACAGATCGAGAGAGTACAATCTCTCGTCTGTTGGTCCCAGTCGAAGGCAGGTCGTAATGCACCGAGAACAGACTTCCAAGAAGGTCTGTGAGTTTGGAAGGTGGCCAAGTCCCAGCGATCCCCTGGCGCCATGACGTTATCCTCTTATCCTCTTATCCTCTCTGACCGCCAACCATCGACGACTTCTTCCCCCCACCATATCTTTTTGGAGTCCGACGTCAGGACCTCCCTTGTTCGACAATTTTTGAACTTCACGTTCACCCCCTTGTTTACAAATTTTGAATCAAATCTACTCAAACCATGTCGTCCAAGAAAGAGCCCCAGAGCCAGGTTCCGCCTCAAAGCAAGGGCTCGTGGTCAAGTTTCCTTAAGGTAAGTGCATACGTGACTGTCCACGAGATCTCGCAGGCAGCCCGACTAACGCCTATGATCGCGATAGTCAATCGCCTCTTTCAACGGCGACCTTTCTTCGTTGACCGCCCCGCCTTTTATCCTGTCGACTACATCCCTCACTGAGTATTCGGCCTATTGGGCCGAACACCCTTCCGTCTTCGTGGCGCCCGCTAAGGAGGCCGATCCCGAGAAGCGTGCCCTCCTCGTGCTCAAGTGGTTCCTCACCACTCTACACCAGCAATACTGCAGCCGGAGTGAGAAGCTCGGTAGTGAGAAGAAACCGCTGAACCCCTTCTTGGGTGAGCTTTTTATTGGCAAATGGCTTGCCGGTGCCGACGCGGAGTTGGGCGAGACCACTCTGATCAGTGAGCAAGTGAGGTTAGTTTCAATACCCCCTCCTGCTGAGCCTAGTGAAGTGTAGAATATCACTGATGGTCACATCATTCTATAGCCACCACCCTCCCGTCACAGCCTACGCGATCCAGAACGAAAAGCATGGAGTCGAGGTAAGTAGAACAACTCCGGGTATCCGCTACGTGGCCAACAAGCACCCCATCCAATTAACCCATCATTGCAGCTACAAGGATACAACGCCCAGAAGGCCTCCTTTTCAAGCACCATCCAAGTGAAGCAGATCGGACACGCCCAATACACCATCACCCCTCCAGGCTCCAGCGAAAAGGAGAAATACGTGATCACTCTTCCCAGCCTGCACATCGAGTCTCTCATCTACGGCACACCCTTCGTCGAGCTGGAAAAGTCCACCAAGATTGCCAGCAGCAGCGGCTACATCGCTAAGATCGATTATTCGGGCAAGGGCTGGCTGAGCGGCAAGAAGAACACCTTCACCGCGAGCTTGTACAAGGCCAGCGAGGGCGAGAAGAAGCCCCTCTACACCGTTGACGGCCAGTGGTCGGATACTTTCACTATCAAGGATGCCCGCACCAAGGAGGTCGTTGACCGCTGGGTCGTCAAGGACAACGCGACCACCCCACTCACCCTGGCCCCGCTCGAGCAGCAGGATCTGTATGAGAGCCGTCGCGCGTGGGCAGATGTCGCCGACAACATCAAGAAGGGTGACATGGACGCTGTTTCCGGGTACAAGTCCCGTATCGAGAACGCTCAGCGTGAACTGCGCCGCGCCGAAAAGTCCGAGGGCCGCGACTGGGAGCGCCGCTTCTTCAACTGTGTTGAAGAGAAGGACGATGACCCCTTGTTCCAACAGGCGGCCAGCTCGATTGACTATGCCGGCTGTCTCGAGGCCGATAAGACTGGCGGTATCTGGCGCTTTGACACGACACGCGCTGCGGGTGCTCAGCCACCTTATCACAAGGTTGGAGGTGAGGGACTGGGTCTTGAAGAGTAAGGAAGTACCTCTTTTCCATTTGTTGCCCCTTCAAATATAGGGTAAACACCATCGGTGTCAACGTCCGAAGCCGATCATGATATTTTCACTTCTTTTGGGTTTTTTTTTTCTATTCTGAAGGAACCGCTCTTGAACCGCGGAGCCAATTGTCTTCACCAATAGATTTGACCGTTGTGGGAAATTTTGGGTCCTATTGCTGCTAGGTTCTGCCTAGGAATCTGTGTGATGGATGCTGCATTTCGATTGTATATAGTTTCTAGCTCATGCAAGGCTGTTTAGTTATATGCTTGTTCGAGCGGCGATAATGCTACTACTTCATTCCAGATGAGTGAATACTGCCAGACCTATCATCAGAACCAGCAGGTACACAGATACCTTTGGATTTGTTGTTTAGGTGGATGAAACAACAGAACTGGGGAGCATTTGAGTGCCACCGAGAATTAAGGCGGGACACATACTTCATTCAACATGGAGCAAAGAGACTTGCTAATTGCCAACCCTGTCTAAGGCACTCGAAGCACAGCACAGTGGCTTCTTCTAATACGTATACACCGCAACTGACACCTGATAACAGCTACTTAAGATTTGATGCTAGATTAAAACTTTCTACATCTCCATCTGGGTATGTCGTCTCTATCCATTTGCTAGCCACAGTATGCTAATCCGTCTCTACTCAGCCACCTGGATTCTCGCCCAACACTGAACGACTCTTCGAACAGTATCTCGCCGCCACTTCTCATCCTCAAATGAGTCATTTTCTGGAAAGGGGTTGCCAAAAACATGCGCATATGGGCGCACAGAAGGGAATTGACCTCCGGGCTGAGCTAGTCCAACGAATTGCTTTTAACTACGAGGATCTTGAGACCGCATTGACATGGAAGAACTTCCCTAGAATGAAGCTCTTCCCTCTTGCCTATTTAACTTGCTCATTCAGGCAGAACCGTCTATACTACCCCGCAATTTCATAAAGTTTTGGCAGAAGGTAACGGGCCGGGGTGCTAGCCTTAGTATTGACATCTGCCGATAAAATCCACTCGTCTCGGCTACAGTTTTGGATCACTAGGTTCCTGAAACAGGGGTCAAGTACACAATCCTACCCTGGGCTTTATACTTCCACCAAACAATGACTTTGTGCCTTTCCTTCCTTTAGGCATGACGGCCCGCACGGGCCGGATTTTGGCTGTATGTCCGACCATCCATGGATGGTAGAGTGAGGGCAAAGTAAGTTTGTTTTAGATGCTGACTACGCTTCTTCAGGCACGGTATGCCCGGCACATTTTGGATGCGGGTCCGAGGTCCGAAGTAATATCAGAATATGATCTGATTCTATTATAAGAAGGGTGTGTTTCTTAGACAGATCATGTACAGTTGAGGACAAGCAAAGTCATCGATTTAATCATGCTTTTTGCTACCGTTATCTTCACTCTGGTTAGTGGAGTAGCAGCCCAGTCTGCTTGTGCCTCTACTTGGTATGCTTTATAACTCGTATACTTCATGGCTGCATGACATCTAACACTTCGCAGGGCCCAATGTGGTGGAAGTAATTACAATGGAGCAACCTGCTGTGTTGGTGGAACGACCTGCTCTTCTATAAATCCATTTTATTATCAGTGTATCCCAAGCACTCAGGTTAGTTGTTCCGGAGACCCTTCTCACCGGATTATTCCTAGTTTGCTTATTCTAGAAGGTATCAGGATCTAGTTCTACAACCTCTAGCACTAAAGTCTCTGGCACTATCACTACTACCTCTACTCAAGGAGTGACTACTACTCAAGCAGTGACTGGGACTTCCAAGTACACGACAAGTACTTCCTATCCCGTAGCAACTGCTACGCAGCCGGCATACCCCTCTGTAAATGCTAGCTCATGTGGAGCGTGGACACTCGTTGACAATGCTTGTTGTCCGTCGTACTGTCTATCCAACAATGAATCAGAGTCCTGTACTAGCAGCTGCACGGGTGGCTGTGGATCTCCTCCCTCGTCAATGTGCAAGTCTGGTACTATGTGTAAGCTCTCATTCCAAGTTTTCATGCCTTTCACTTTCACCCCCAAGCCTGACTTATATTTCGAACAGGGGGAGAACAAACTACAGTCGGGTCAAATGAAGCTTGGCACTATAGTGTGAGTACTGCTGATTACTACTAAGCTCTAGAGTTCATGCTAACAAACATACGCACAGCGCTCAACACATTTCGGACTTACAAGCGGAGGTGCTTGCGGTTTTGGGCTCTATGGCCTCTGCACCAAAGGTAGTACCACAGCAAGCTGGACAGACCCAATGCTCGGCTCAACTTGTGATGCATTCTGTACCGCATATCCGCTCCTCTGCAAGGATCCCTCAAATGTCACCTTGAGAGGAAACTTCGCAGCGCCAAACGGTGACTATTATACCCAGGTATTCATCCAAAATCTCTATCGCACTAACTCAGTGCCACATTTGTATACGTCTTCAACCACTAATTTATATGGTTAGTTCTGGCCTTCATTAAGCGCCGGTGCACCAGGCGATCCAGACAACTATCTTTCGTGCGGAGAATGCTTTGAACTCATTCGCACCAAGGCTGATGGAACTGACTACGCAGTTGGGGAGGCTGGATACACTGACCCAATTTACTTGGAGATCGTGGATAGCTGTCCCTGCAGTGCTAATTCTAAGTGGTGCTGTACGTGCCCTTTTTATCACCGGTAATCCCCACGGAAAGACATCTTTGCTGACGGATCACATCACAGGCGGGTCTGGTGCTGACCACTGCGGCGAAATTAACTTCAAATACGGCTGCCCCCTTCCTGAGGATAGTCATCACATGGACCTGTCTGACATTGCAATGGGCCGCTTGCAAGGTAACGGAAGTCTGACTGACGGAGTAATTCCCACTCGCTACCGGCGTGTACCTTGTCCCAAGCCCGGAAATGCATATGTGTGGTTGCGAGATGGTGGCGGTGCATACTATTTTGCTCTGAGTGTGGTCAATACGAACGGGGTTGGGTCAGTCACTGCAGTCGAGGTTAAGAGCGCCGATTCAAGTACCTGGGTCGCGCTTGAGCACGATCCAAACTACACCAGCAGTCGGCCGCAGGAGCGATATGGTGCTTGGGTTCTTCCCCATGGTGCTGGGCCGTTCTCACTACCCGTTGGTATCAGAGTTACATCCCCCGACGGACAACAGATTGTGAATGAGGGAGCTATCTCAACCTTTACGGCGCCAGCTACCTCGGTCGCGGGATTCTACTATATTGACCTTGGCGTGCAATTTACTTAGTATATGCAGACGTTGGAGGCGACAAGTTGGCGTATCTGGTTCGCTTGTCTATCTCAAGAATCGATGCTAAGTGAAACTCTGTAGTCTTTAGGATGTCCCTTACAGCAAGAACCGAACTATCGTTTGATAGAAAATCCTCTGATGTTGCCCTCTTTGCAAACTCATTCCGTAATCAGTAGTGGCATCCAACATAGTACCGGCCATACTCATTTGAAAGTTCACCTCCTCGTATGTTCTCGCCTCAGATCCTGCCCTTTATCCCATCACTTCTCATCAACGCACCAGGATCGCAAAATTACCACCACCAACACCATGGCCATGGCCACCACCACCGTTTTCAACTCACGAGACCTCTTACTCGAGCCCCTCCCCGATCTTGACATCAGCTCCTGCCGTACCACGAGTCACGCCCTGCACCGCGTTCATTTCGTTGGAGCTCTACAACCATGGGCAAACTTCGAGTCGGATGTCATGAACACCTTTAATGGCCAAACGTGGAGCCTGCAACACCTCGATTCCCCGGCTAACGGGGGCTGCTGCCGCCGGCTCTGTCGACGAGGAGCTAGTCTTCGTCGCCACCGAACGAGGAGTGCAAGGCAGGCTAGAAGGGCGAGCCGGACTCGTTGTGGGCGCCGCTTTTCGTGCCCAGCAGCTGGACCTTGTGCTGGGAGACTCCCGGGGTGCCTTGCCGCCGTATCGCGGCTACTTGCGACAGCCCGATTTTGTCATGAAGACTATTGCATAGAGGACAAAACCTTTCTATTGTGGTGATATCCAGTACCTCAAGATATTCATAATGCTACTGAATCATAGATTAGTATGTAATAATCTTTACGTTTGCAGCCCGAATAGATTTTCATGCTAGCAGTAACGACGTTAAACGATAGACCATAGAGAAACTTTAGCTATTGAAAACGACAGTTCAAGAGGCATTTACAAGTCTTTTACAAAAGAGAAACTAAACCATACTTAGTTGAGCCGTTTCTCTAGTCTACATGTCGAGGTGCCAGATGTACCTATTATCTACTACATCCAAAGGAGCATAGCGTGTCGTGCAATTAGACTCAGCCTAAATCTACAACTGCGGGGTAGGTACCTTTTAACTAGATCTACACGACAATTCTTTACGGGTACTAGAACAGCCAGATATGGTCCTGGAATATCTGATTTGTATAGGTGCGTACATAACTCATCACACTTTTAGCCGTTAGCCGACCCCGTAAAACCCACCCAAGCAGTGTCCATCACAATCTCCCTCTCGACCCGATCCAGCGCAACCATCATAAAGATATTGCAACACGGCGAAAGGACAGACAATGATAATGATAAATAAATAGGGCATCAAAGAAACATAAACCCCCCATTTTCATATAATGACACCCCCGGACCCAAATTGACACCCGTGAGCTAGGTTTGGAAGAAACAGGAACAGAAAAAGCGGGGAAAAGAGAAATAGAGAAAATAGTAAAAGAGAAAAAAAAAAGACATCATCCCGGAGGAGAATTGGTGGATTTAATACAGACCACATCGTCGAAGATGCAGTGGGAGCAAAAAAAAGAGGAGGGAGGAACAGATGGTAGAAAGCAAGACGCGAAAAATGAAGAAAAGACCAGGAAATGGCAAAAAAAGAACACGCGAAGACCTCGATTCCCAAGCCCAGCCCGAAGCTCCCAGAAGAGAGAAGAGATTACACAAATGTTGAGGAAGGAAAAGATGAAGAGAATTTCAGGGGATGCTTTTCGTGATTTGCTCTTGTCTTGCTCATCTCAAACGACTTTATAAGGAATGTGATCATCCTGCCTTAATGATGTTCAAGACAAGACAAGACAAAAGAAACCCACATACCTCCCCGTTTACTTCTCATTTCACCTGCAAATGCAACGCCATATGTGTGTTTGTGATAGGCGGGGAAAGGAACAGCATTGAAAAATGGAGATTCTCCTCAGCTCTAGTGGCCGTAGTTGCCACCCCAGCCACCGTTGCCGCGGCCGGTGTTGTTGCCGTAGTAGTTGCCGAAGCCAGCGCCGTAGTTACCGTAGCCGGTCTGCTGCTGCTGTTGTTGCTGCTGCTGCTGCTGGTGGGTCTGCGAGGCAGCGCCCTGGTGGCCGCCAAGACCACCGAGACCACCATACTGGGGGTTCAAGTGAGGGTAGCCGCTGAAGCCCTGCTGACCTTGCTGGCCCTGCAGAGGGGGGAGGCCAGACTGGGTCTGAGCCTGACCAGGGGTGTTGGTGGCAGAGCCGGGGCGGTTAGCCTGGGCGAGGGACGGGGAGGGGCCGCCAGTCTTGGACGCGTCGAATCCCTTAGATTCCTCAGCGGTCACAGGGGGTTGACCAGCAACGGGAGGGTTCTGGCCAAAGCCAGCCTGGGACCGTCCGAAGACGTCCGACATACCGCTGCTGAAGGCATTGGAGCCAGCAGCGGTCTGCTGGGTGTCGGAAGGCTGGGCGGAGCCAGTGCGGCCGTAGACAGAGTCGCGACCAGGTGCGGTTTGGTTGAAGCTACTGGCAGCAGCGTTCGCGGGTGAGGAGGAGTGGTCGTAGGAGAAACCATGGGGCTGACCATACATGCCACCCTTGCCACCAGCAGCAGCACCGCCGTAGGGACCGTACTGGTTGCCGTAGCCGTACTGGGAGGTGTGAGGCATGCCGTAGTGTTGCTGCTCATCGTAACGGCGAGCATCATCGTAAGGACGACCAGAGCGGCCGTAGCCAGCACCGGCGTGCTGACCCATCTGGTTCATGTACGAAGCGTAATGGGGGTTGGAGTAGTAGGGGTAGCCATAGCCGTAGCCGTGGGCACTCTGCTGACCAGGCATGTGCTGAGCAGCGGGGGTCTGAGTAGCACCAGGCAGAGTCGGGTTAGGGGTGTTGTGACCACTGTTGGTGGCATCAACGGGACCGTAGCGGCCGGCAGGCTGAGTGGTAGGGATTTGGGGCTGGGCCTCAGCAGCGGAGACACCACCGAAACCAGCACCGCGGGGACCGGCATTGGCATCCTGGGACTGGCCGTAGCTGCCGTAGTAGTTGTAGGGGAAGCGCTGCTGGTCAACAGCATAGAAGGGAGAGTATTCGCTGCCAGTGGTGGCAGTAGGCTGAGCTGGGGCCTGGTTGGCGAAGGGCTCTTGGATCTGCGGCTGGGGCTGGCCGACTTGCTGGGTGAAGGGGTCGAAGGGCTTCTGGGTCTCGGAGGAGTAGCGAGCGAAGTCGTTGAAGGTCTCGGCGGAGGCCTGGGGAACGGGAGGAAGACCGGGGGCAGGGCGAGTCTCGCCGGCACCCTGGGTCGGAGGAGGAAGGGACGCACGAGGAGCAACGGGGGAGTGCTGAGGAGGTTGAGCGCGGGTCTCGGCCTCCTCACGGTTCTCATCGATGTCCACAGCGTCACCGTTCAAGCCCATGCTACCAAACTGCACGGCAGCACGGTCCACAGCGTGGTTGCCGGGCATGACAACAGCTTGCTGCTGCTCCATCACACGACGCTGGAAGCCGGGAGCACGGCTGCCCTGCTTCAGTCCGCTGCCAGGGAGGGCGCTGGGAGGCGCACGGGAAGGAGTGGCAGCCGCCACAGCGGCGGGGTCAAAGGTGCTACCGACAGTGCTGGCAGCAGTTGCAGTGGGCGCAGGAGCGGAAACATCGGGAATCTGTTCGAGATTGGTCTCGGTCAAGTCATCCTTGGGAGCCTTGACGGTGGTCTGGGGAATGACGGGAATGGTCACTTCGGCGGGCTTGGCGACGGGTGTCTTCTGTGCGGCGGTGGGGACGGGAACGGGGACAGGAGCGGGAGCGGGTTCGGGGGCCTTTCGCTGCTCAACGACGGGCTCTTCGGGCTCTTCGGGGGCAGGAGCAGGAGCGGGCTCGGGAGCCTTCTTGGGCTGGGGTGGAGGAGGAGGAGGTTTGGCGAAGAGGCTGGCCCATCCCTTCTTTGTGCCCTCGGGGATCACACTGGTCTTGGGCTCAGTCGGCTCTGAAGCTGCCACGGTAGGCTCACTCTCAACTTCTCCCCAACCCGCAGCAGCTGAGGACTCGGCGACTGGAGCAGTAGTAGAGGCCGAGACCTCTGCAGGGCGGGAGCCGTTCGTGACCTGGGCACCAGCCCGTCCACCGCGACCGCCGCGACCGCGATCTCCACGAGCGCGACCACGGCCCTCGAAGCCACCGCGACCACGGCCTCCACGAGCAGAAGCTGCAGCAATATCGGTGGGGGTGCTTTGGACATCCTTGGGCTTAGGCCGAGTTCGGTCTGTGGTCTTCTTCTTGACCTCACCCCACTGCGACACGTTGCCTACATCAAAGAATCATCGGTCAGTATGAAAGACCCTTTGGAATTAAGGGGTAAAGAAACGAGCGCTATAAAACAGATGGGGAGATGTGAAAGAGATACCGACCTTCGGTGATGCGCTCAATGGCTTCCTCGATCTCGCCATTGGAGTCCTCGAGGGCAAACACGAGATCCTCATCCTTCCAGTCGGGGAACAGCTCCTTGAGAGTGGGCAGGGCGTCAGAGTATTTCTTCTTCATCTGTCCAATTTCACCCTCATCGAATGGGGCCAGGTCTGAGTTGTCGGTGTTTGCGGCTCTGCTGTTTCCACCACGGCCACCTCTGGAGCTATAACCACCACGACCACCGCGGGTGGATACTCTGCCGCGCGCAGACGACCGGCTCTGAACTTCGGACATTGTGATAGATGGATGTGTGAGATGGAAGAATCGAAACGGGGAAGGAGGTCACGATGGTCGCAAGGGTTTCGTGGTAAGGGAGGGAAGGATCTGAATTGGAAACGAGTCGGGATGCAACCTCGCAAAAGAGGAACGGCACCAAGACCACAAGCGGGCCAGAAAGAAATCCAGAGACACCTGGTAAAGAGAAGCGATAATGGGGGAAGGGGAGGGGGAGGAGAGAACAGCAGTTGAATGGAGAAGGTAAAAGCTAAGGTTCTGATGTGTTGCTCGCAGTCACAGCTGGTCTTGGCACCGCCTGGCTTTTTAGCGAGTGGCGCCTATTGGGTCGATTCCCTCTTTGGCCTTAATTCTCCCCCATCTTTCCCATGATCTTTGAAAAAGCACGGGGTAAGATCTAGATAAAGAATAGTACTTGATCGTGGACTCGAAGGTTCTCGACTACAATCTATCTTTCTCTTTTTCTCTCTCTCGTGAATCCTACTATTTTCTTTGTCAATTGTCGAGTCTCTATTTCGTGCTTGCCTGGTCTCCTCGTCATCCACTTCGGGCACCCTCGTCCTTCCTCACCGCCCACCCCTCGCGGCGATCTCCCTTTAACGATTCCCTTCCTGTGCATCATACGCCATACTTACGGCTGGATTGGGACTCACCGACACCGCAATCATGAAGGGCACCGCGATCTTCCAATTCAAAACATGGCCGAAGATTCATCAGCCATTACCTCGAACTCCACGCCAGTCCCAGCAACTGCTCACGGCCCTCACCTCTTCCTTCCGACGCCAACTCGACCACGCGTATCCAGCCCCAAGCAGTTCCAACCCCAATAGCGATCGACAGCCCTTGAATACCGACTCATCCGTTCATGCAACCGATCAACACCTGCATGCGATCCTGGATAACCCTTTGTTCCGTATTGTGCCCCAGAAGACCAAGTCAACACCTCGAGATCATGCCACCCCAGCAACCATCAATGAGCCCAAGCAGGCAGTTCAGGATCCCATGGTTCTTTTCGACCAGGCTGTCGCTTCGGGATCTGCTACGCCTTCTTTCATCACGGACTGTCTAAAGTCACAATTACTTCTTGCCCGGTCATTCGGTGAACATGGAGTGCGAGATGCCATGAAGATCACTCGAGCGGGCTCGAAAGTGGTTGAGTGGTTCTGGGCTTCAGACGGCGCTTCTAGGCAGACGCTGCTACAGACTCGGGCGTCGACAGGCTCTCTGACCAAATTCATGGTCGCGGAGGATCTGCAAGATACCGTGATGGAGTGGATGAAAATGCTTGTGAGCGGCAACCTGGGGGGCCTCAATGGCCAGATGCCGGAAGACCGAGCTCGCATGTCCTTCAACCATCTTCTTCAAGATCTGATTGATGCCGAAATTCGCTACGGAGCTGGACTCGGATCGGCCATCAAGTACTACCTGCGTGCATGCCACCTGCATTTTTCCTCTGTAGAATCGCAGGGCGATTTGAAGGTCGCCAAGTCGATGTTGCTCGCATCCGGGGCTCAATTAGCTCGAACGCTTATGGACCAAAAGCCCTCTAGTGATCAGATTCCTGTTCATACTTTTGAAGAGTTTGCCGAGACCATCTCGACCTTGTCGTCCTCTCGGTCCTTATTATTCTCTTCCGTGGCCCTATGCCACCCCACCCACCCGGACCCAACTCCGTTCATTCATTATGTGGACAGTCTGTCTCCCAACAAGTTTCAGAAATGGAACCAGGCCCGGCGGGATGCCTTCCTTCGGATCAGCTGTGACGCGCTTCGCACACTGATTGACCGCAAGAAAATCCGCCTCGCGACCAGCCTGGGACACCAGATTCAAGAACTGCTTCCCGAAGAGACTGCCACTGCGAGCGTTGAAGCTTCTCGCTCTCGGGCCACTGCCGAAGAGGATCATTTATTGCAACGCTTGGAGTTGAATTGGACATGATGAATTTGGTCTCAATCTTGCCACTTTCAACATCCATTTCTGTCTAGGTCTTGAATCGGTCGTTTGCCAACATATATCTCGGCATATCAGACTTTCTTGGATTATTTATCTTCTAGGCAGCGTTGGTCTTGCCTCACCCCTCGGCAGTTCTACGTCTCCCCACATACCATTGGGAACAAAACCCAGTATTGTCACTCTTTTCGAGACATGAAGGGGCTCAAGAACGACGATCAGTGCCCGGGGTTTCCCCTGTTTCTCGGAGAACAGCAGTGCGATGACGATATTCGCACCAGTTACTCCGCATTACTCCACCGAGGCTTTCCAGTATTACGATTTGAGTACATAAGGCGCCAGATCTTGGCATTGCTTACATAGTGCTGGGTGCCCCGAGCCCATTGTCCAGTGGCTCGAGGCTACTCAATGTGGAGGGAAAACGGAAATTGGTAGGGCAACCGCGAATGGGGGGTTTTGGTTGAGGTTTGAGGGGATTTCCCCATCGTGTGACAGCCAGCCACTGCAAGCTGGAGGAGGGTTGCAGAGGGGGGCGAATCAGTCCAGTTTGTGGATGAATGGGGTTAGCGTGACCAGCTGCTTTAGTAAACGTCACCGCGCAACCTCACACCTCAAACCTCCTTCGAATTCAATCAACTTCATTCCATCATTCTGCTTTCTCCAGTAAATTTTCTATCTAGTCTGAATCGCAGTCGCATTCCCCTTGCGATCTCATTTCTCCCTCGTGAACCCTCCAGCTCTGAAAAGCACGTGCCCTTGTCTGACATCATCGATCCACCATGGCCACCGAGGGCTTTCCAGAACAGAACGCTCCCCCAGCACCAGGTATGTTCTCGGGAGCTGTCACGGTACTCTCGCAGGTGAATTGGACTCTTTGTACTTGTCCAGCTTCGCCCATCCATCCGGATGAGAGCACACCAACACCCGCTACTTTCTCGTCTGCCAACTATATATGCTGACTAAGGTTCAGCTGCTGTTGCGCCAGCGCCTCCGAAGATCAGCGAGCCCCCTCAGCCAATTCACAATGTGTTGAACACTTGTCAGACGGATACCGAGTCTGTTGAAGCCGAGAAAACCAAGCTCGACACGGGAATCGAACTCCCGGAGGCTCCCAAGCCGGTGCAGAGCACGCATGGTCCCAATGGCCCGACCTCAAATCACCCGCTAGGCCCCTCCGTTGCAGCATCTGAGCCCGAAGCCACGGTAGTAGCTCATAAAGCCCCAGAGCCCGCAACGGTAGTTCCACCACCTGCCACAGAAGCGCCAAATCCTGCCACAGAGGCCCCCAAGCCTGCAGAGGAACCCACTCAGCCCGCAGAGGAAGCCGCAAAGCCAGCCACGCAAGAGCCACAAACTGGTGAGAAGCGTGACCTTGATTCTATGGCGACTCAAGCCCCTGCCGAGGGAAAGCCACCTGCGCCTGAGCCTACCGCTGAGAAGGTTGATGGGCCTGAAAGCAAGAAGCAAAAGACGGAACAGGAGCCCACCAAGGACACCAATGGTACTACACCTGCTCCAACCACCACAACTACAGCTCCTGCAGCTGCGCCTCCCGAGGAACCAGAGAAGGCCGGCCGCTCCAAGAAGGAGAAGATCAAAGAGGCTGTGAAGAAGATCATCCCGACCGATGGACCTGGCAGTCGCACTCGTAGCCGCACTAAGGATACCTAAGGATTGAGGGTATTGCAGGTTATGCTCTAGCCTTATCTTTGTCTGTAACCAGGTTTTGTTGGTTGCGTCGCAGGTGTTTCTGATTTGAACATGCTGGATGCAATTCAAACTCTATCATGACCCGGAAATTCTTCAAGGTTATCTGACGACTATGAGGTTAATCAAAAATATTTCTTACATGACTGCCTGAACTCCTCAGTAGATAAAACGTTTTTCCGGATATGTCTATCCTCTCAATTGTTAACAGGCCCCATCAACTTGTGTACCAACAGGATTTCGTATTCACTACTTATACTTCATGCAATGCCCTAAATCTCCCGATGTGCTCAAGCGGGGCCGATCATCGGGGGCTGACTCATTTTGCCCCGGAACGGAACAACCACCCCCGCTATCAGGGTGTGTGTCATTGGTGATAGAACATCATTCCCAGCTGCTTTACTTTCCCTAATTTCGATATTTTTATTCCATTGACCTCCAATTCCCCTACTATCACAATGGCTGGACAGAAGATTTGGCTGCGTGCTGAGACCAAGCCCGCTGAGGCTCGGTCTGCTTGTGAGTGCCCACTGCCCCTCCCCCACATTAATTGAATGGTGATGTTGACTCATAGTTTGTGATTCGCAGTGACCCCGACCACCTGCAAGGCATTGATCGATGCTGGATATGATGTGACTGTCGAGCGGTCCACCCAGCGTATTTTTGATGGTTTGTTCATTCCTCCGAATAGCAATTGTACAGAAAAGGGACTAACAAACCCTCGATAGATGACGAGTTCGCCAAGGTTTGCCCGCTCTCGCCCTCCTACCTTCCTACAAAGATCCACAGAGGTCCTAACAACTGTCAATGACTTTAGATTGGAGCTCCCCTTGTTGAGGAGGGCTCATGGGTCAAGGATGCGCCCAAGGACGCTGTTATCCTGGGTCTCAAGGAGCTGCCCGAGGATGATTTCCCTCTGGAGCACGTCCATGTCACTTTTGCCCACTGCTTCAAGCAGCAGGGTGGCTGGGAGAATGTTCTGAGCCGCTGGCCTCGTGGTAAGGGTCTCCTGCTGGATCTGGAGTTCCTCACCGACGAGTCTGGTCGTCGTGTTGCTGCTTTCGGTTTCTCCGCTGGCTATGCTGGCTCCGCTCTGGCTATCAAGAACTGGGCCTGGCAATTGACTCACCCCGAGGGTGAGCCCCTCCCTAGTGAGGTCCCTTACGCCAACCAGGACCTCCTCATTGCCTCCGTGAAGGAGAGCGTTGAGGCTGGTAAGAAGGTTGCTGGTCACTACCCTACCATTCTTGTCATTGGAGCGGTAAGTACTTCCTTATCAATGAGCAGGGGCGTGCACTCATTGATATTTTTTTAGCTGGGACGCTGTGGCAAGGGTGCTGTTCAGTTGGCCAAGGATATTGGTGTTCCCGAGTCCAACATCATCCAGTGGGATATGGCCGAGACCGCCAAGGGTGAGTTTTTCTCGCAAAGAAACATACCCAGAAAGGGCTTGTTGACTGACTGATACCCGCAGGTGGTCCCTTCAATGAGATTATTGAGAGCGACATTTTCGTCAAGTCAGTACCTCCACGTTAATTGGACTTTTACCATGGTGACTAACACTTTCCCCCAGCTGCATCTACTTGAGCTCTCCTATCCCTCCCTTCGTTAACGTCGAGACCCTGTCTTCTCCCAAGCGTGCTCTCTCCGTTGTCTGCGACGTTAGCGCCGACACGTAAGTTATTCCCATATCCGATGGTGTTCACGGGAATCACTAACAACAAATTCCATACAGCACCAACCCTCACAACCCTATCCCCATCTACGACATCACCACCACCTTCGATAAGCCTACTGTGCCCGTCAAGCTGCCCGCTGACACCCAAGGCCCTCCTCTGAGCGTCATTAGCATTGACCACCTGCCCTCTCTGCTCCCCCGTGAGAGCTCCGAGCAGTTCAGCGCGGCCCTTCTACCCAGTCTCCTTCAGCTCAAGGACCGCAGTACTGCCCGTGTTTGGACCGATGCTGAGGCCCTGTTCAACGAGAAGGTTGCTACTCTGCCCGCTTCGCTGCGCCCTTGAATAGGGGTTCGATTGTAATCAGTGGTAATAATAAGAGATATGACTTGATGGCACATTGATAGAATTTGGATTGGAATTGAAAATGGGAAGCAGGGAATGCTATAAAAGTTGTTGCATGTCCACATAGTACGTTTCGAGAATACCATGCCTGTTGCCACGATCCATATGAAACCCATCCATGAAGTACCATGTTTGTATTGTCCACGGAACGAAGGTAGACAGGTAATATATTGGTCCTATAATCTTTTTATTGTACTGGAGTTACATTTACAGCGCCAGATGTTGTCCTGTCGGGCCCAGCTGGGAGTCGGAGTAGGACAAGGTACTTGGTTCGAATCAATATTCAGAACCAGAAAATATTGTACTTATTTGAAGCATTCGGAACTCTTCTTCACACTATTTCATTTTTTTTTTCATTTTTTTTTTCTTTGAAACACGCAATCTGCGAGCTGTTGTATGGAGATGCTATTTTCCATACACAAAGTGGTGGTGGCTACCGCTAGACAAAACCAACAGGTACAAAGCACCAGATCGAAGCCCCTCAACAACTTCTCCCGCATTTTACCCGATTCCAACCCTCCATTTCAGTCTTCCAGACCACTCAACGCAACCGCAACCGTCTCCTTGGGTATCGCCCTATCGAGTGCAATGCGGGGTCTCTCATCTCCCACGGACATCCGGAGGATCCGTCGCGGGGAGATGACTTAATGCAACGGCGTCTTGGCCCAAGAAAATGCCCCGGCCTCTGTCCTTACTATTGGGCGAGGGGAAACCAATTCCAAACAGCCCGAAGAGCGCAGCATAGACGGCATGAACCAGTAATCTCTGCCTGTCTCTCCGTCCGTCTTTGTATATGACTGTGTCGGTGTCGAGATTCGCTGAATTGACCGAGTTTGCCCCGTTTGGCCCTGCGAAATTCCACCGGAGGGCACTGTTGCGTTCTTCAGGCGATTTCGTTCCCCGTTCTCTTTCTCCGCATGAACCCTTCGGTCCACTCTCCCCTCTTCCCCAGCCGAAACCCGCTCCAACCAGCAGAATTCTTCACGACCGGTGCTGAGCCACGATACTCTAGCGGAGGGCATTGAGGTTTCACTTACCGCCTCTCCTCACTTCTCATATCGATCTGTTGGGCGCCTTTCCTCGCCACTGTCACGGCCAATCTGAGAATGGGGCGCTGAATACGCTGAGCTGACCTGCCTCGAGACCATCACCTACTCCACGAGCCACTCCCTCCCCCCTCCGCACCTCCCGCAGCAATTCCAATGCAAGAAAAGCCGAGCACGGTCGCGGCCTACGCGGCCGGGGCTTCACTCGCCGCCGTCGCTTTATTCTATGTCTTCGGGCCGAATTACACAATCGATGGGGACGAGTCCAGCGATAGTAACCGGAAAAAGAGCATTGTGGGATTGTCAAACCTGGCCAATGACTGCTTCATCAATTCGGTGCTGCAGGCTCTGGCAGGTCTGGGAGATCTTCGAGTGTATCTGATCCGCGAGCTTCACCGGCGCGAACTGGATGGCCCAGAGATCTACAACGCGGTGCCGAGCCCGGATGAGCTATCGCGCGCTGAACGGCCGGATAAATTGCGGGAGCTGCAGCAGGGCATTATTACACGGGCATTGAAGGAGATGCTGGACCGGTTGAACGAGCGTCCGATTTATAAGAAGATCATCTCGGCGCGCGGGTTTATCCAGGCATTGGAGTTCGCGTTCCGCACGCGCATCAGCCGCAACCAACAAGATGCGCAGGAATTTCTCCAGATTGTTCTAGAACGGCTGTGTGACGAGTATCATGCTGGAGTGCGCGCCAGGCAACGCGCGCTCGGTCCCATTGCCACGCCGGCTGGCTCAGGCGCGGTGGGAGCTGCGGAGGCCGAGGTGGATGACAATGCGGCCGAGGTGGAAGTCCGCATTGACGACGGATCACCCAACGGTCTGCCTGCAATTATCGACAACAAGTTGAAGGAAATTGACAGTGAAGCTGGTTTCCCGTTCGAGGGCAAGTTGGAATCACAGATCGTATGCCAGCATTGCCAATATCAGTACAAGCCGAATCAGACGGCTTTTGTCAACCTGACTCTGCAGGTGCCACAGAAGAGCTATGCCACGCTCAATTCGTGTTTTGACGGTCTTTTAAAGACCGAGTACATTGATGACTTTCGATGCGACCGGTGCCGTCTGCAACACGCCATTGAACTCAAGACGCAAGAGAAATCCAGAGCCTATTCTCAAAATGAAAAAGACCGACTTGACGGGGAAATCGCGCGTATCCAAGTGGCATTGGAGTCGGACCCGGAGAGTGAGCTAGAAGGCATCGTGATGCCACCAGCAGACCTCACACCGAAGCGAAAGATTGCCCGCCATATGCGCATCGTGTCCTTCCCGAAGGTCATTGCCATTCACCTTTCACGCTCGATCTATGACCGCAACAGTTCCACCAAGAATGCGGCCAAGGTCTCATTCCCTGAGCGGCTGCCTCTGGGTGGAATCTTGAACCAGACATGGTACAAGCTGCTCGCAATCGTCTGCCACAAGGGCAGCCATCACAGTGGTCACTACGAGTCCTTCCGGCGCAATCATCTCTATGCACCATTCTCGACACCCGAGGCATTCAGTTCCTATGCGCAGAGCCGCGTTGCCAGCGAGACTCCCTCAGTGGCTCCTAGTCCCCGACTCGCGCCCCGAAGTACCCCTGATATTGACGTGGAAGGAGAAAGCAGCAATCTCTCATCAACGCCCTCATCCACCTCTCTATCAAATGTATCCCCGGTCTCCCAACTGACCCCTCCCATGCCCCGTCCTGCCACCTCCAGCTCTCGCCTCTCTATCCACAGTACCAACTCCCGATCCTCCACGCCTCAACCCACCTCCGGATCGGACAGCAACCATAGCCCAACACCGGACCAAGGTCGATTCAGTACCTCATCTGCCCCTCGCCCGTCACGTACTATCCCTCGATCCTCCGGGGAGGCCATCTCAGGGGTGAGTTCACGGCTTCGACGCCGACGCAAGCCGAATGATCGGTGGTGGCGGATCTCGGATGAGAAGGTCAAGGAGTGCAAGACTTCGGACGTGCTTGGCATGCAAAAGGAAGTGTATCTGCTCTTCTACGAGATGGAGCGGGCTGAGTCGAGCCCTGCGGCTGCCGTTGGGCGGCTGTGATTGTGCAGTTTTCTGTTCTTTCTCGTTGTAGATGATCCCTGTCACGTACATAAACTCTTGGATATTCTTGTGTATAGGGGGATGAATTGGGTAGAAAAGCGAAATGCTGCAAAGGGCCATTTGTTGATATATAGTTGGCGCTCATAGAGGAATTGGTTGTGTGATGAATGTACTGGTTCTTCGGTCAAGAATTGCGGCATGTATATACTCGTAAAGGCCTTTGCACACTGAGTTGCATGATCTCTTGGAGAAGGTAGCTATACGCCTCCAATCGAATGAACAAGTTTGTCATACATACGAAGTACTACACATCCGGTTGCACTCGATAGAAGTGGGGGCAGCATGATCATGTGCCAGTCTCTCATGACTAAGAGAATTCTTGGGGAACAGCCGTAGGCGGGAAACGAAGCTCTCCGAAGTACTTGGAGATGGTAGTAGCTAACTACTTTACTAGAGTTGGTAGTAGCGAGAAAGAAACCCGTCCTAGAAAGGAATTGAAGCTCCCTTTACGAATTGAACATCTAGACCACGGCATCCACCGTACCGTAAACCGGAGGATTCCAAACGCGCCCGTGTTGAAGCGAAGCACGGCGAATGGCCTCGAATTCCTCGGCACCCCGCTGGCGGACGAACAAATTACGGAGACGACGGGAGGAGCCTGGATCAATTCTTTGCAGTGCACAGGTCGACCGGGATTGATGCTATAATAGCTATCGAGCTTGAGGTAGTTTTTCCGGATACTATATACTATTGAATCCCTCTGAGAATGGCTGGTTGCTGGACAGCTGGATAGTCTGTTGGTTCCCGAAGAATATGGTCGAGTTGGGTGGAAATACCCCGCCAGCGGGAGCTTTTGGTGACGAAGGTTTCGAAGATTCGAGTCCCGTTCCACGTTGGACTTGTATTGAATTTGAGCCGAACGGCAACGAGCATCGGGCTATCACGGAGAGAGTCGGAGAGGAGAGAGCTGGAGTGGACTCTGACCTGTAACCTGCCACTACATATACTTCCCTCGACCCCTCTTTGGTCTCTGCTCTTGAAGAAACCACCACAAAAAAGTGCATTAGATCATCACTCCCGCTGATTTCATCGTGACCTCAGTCCGTCTGCCCGTTTCCACCGGACCCAAAGCTCCACCGACCGGTGAGTTAGTTGATCCCAGTCCCATCATCCAGTTAAACTCCAATCATCCAATTGCCCAGTCCCCTCTCTCCCGTTGTTCCAAGGTATACCCAAGTGCCTCACCGATGACGATTCTGCCCCTCCATATTCCAATTTGCCCCTCCTGATTTGTCTGCCCCTCGATACCTGCATTGGATTTAATTATTTAACCCTGCCCGCTTTCGTCGTCCGGTAAAGCCCAGAGCTTATATTCTTTGAATTTGGAAAACTGACCTCTTTCTCCTCCTCTTCTTCTCTTCTCTCAGGTCCATCATCAATTCTCCTTTCCAATTTTAATCCCACGTCACTATCAACATCATTCAATATGGGTGTCACTGAGGTTCTCAGCCGCAAGTCCGGTGTCATCGTCGGTGACGACGTCCTCCGTCTCTTCGAGTACGCCCAGAAGAAGGAATTTGCTATCCCCGCCATTGTAAGTGATCTCTCTCTCCGAGATGACGATGGTTGTCGTTCTCCCCACCACCATCATCATCACCATCACAATTTGCAGCACCAGAAAGCTCATAAGCATTTTCAGAATGTCACCTCCTCTTCCACCGTCGTCGCTGCTCTCGAGGCCGCTCGCGACCAAAAGTCCCCCATTGCCCTGCAGGTCTCCCAGGGTGGTGCTGCTTTCTTCGCCGGTAAGGGTGTTAGCAATGAGGGCCAGGCTGCCTCCATTGCTGGTGCCATCGCCGCTGCTCACTACATCCGCGCCATTGCCCCTACCTACGGCGTCCCCGTTGTTCTCCACACCGACCACTGCGCCAAGAAGCTCCTCCCCTGGCTCGACGGCATGATGGATGAGGATGAGCGCTACTTCAAGCTCCACGGCGAGCCTCTCTTCTCCTCCCACATGATCGATCTGTCCGAGGAGCCCGTTGAGTGGAACATCTCTACCACCGCTGCCTACCTCAAGCGTGCTGCCCCCATGAAGCAGTGGCTCGAGATGGTAAGTTTTTTATTTCCCGTCGCAATTGACAGGAATGAACATATACTAATGCACTTTTATAGGAGATCGGTATCACCGGTGGTGAGGAGGACGGTGTCAACAACGAGGACGTCGACAATAACTCCCTCTACACCCAGCCCGAGGACATCCTCGCCATCCAGCAGGCTCTTGCTCCCATCTCCCCCTACTTCTCCATTGCCGCTGGTTTCGGTAACGTCCACGGTGTCTACAAGCCCGGCAACGTCCGCCTGCACCCCGAGCTCCTCTCCAAGCACCAGGCCTACGTCAAGGAGCAGATCAAGTCCAACAAGGACAAGCCCGTCTTCTTCGTCTTCCACGGTGGCTCCGGCTCCTCCAAGGAGGAGTACAAGGAGGCCATCAGCTACGGTGTCGTCAAGGTCAACGTCGACACTGACATGCAGTACGCCTACCTGTCCGGTGTCCGTGACTACGTCCTGAACAAGAAGGACTACCTCCTGACCACCGTCGGTAACCCCGATGGTGAGGACAAGCCCAACAAGAAGTACTTCGACCCCCGTGTCTGGGTCCGTGAGGGTGAGAAGGTCATGAGCAAGCGCACCCAGGTTGCTCTTGAGGACTTCAACACCTCCAACCAGCTTTAAATTTCGTTGATACCACCACCCCATACCTATGCTATCCCTTTTCTTGGCTTTTGAAGGGGAAGCGATGACCTTATTACCCAATTTCTCTTGATTGAATCATTCCATGCTGCCGAAAAAGTGGGCGTGCACGCCAGGGGACGTTGGGCGTACCGGTTGTATGTAGCAATGTATTTCGACACGTTTGTAATGAAATGAAATGTCCATATTACGGGCTTGAACCCGTTGGAAACAGAAAAAAAGAAATCCTTCCTCCAATGTTCCTAACTGTAGATGTAAAAGATGTAAGGTAAGGGTGTTGACCCCATCTGAGATTGTCATTAAGTTCGATAGCACATCTAGCATCAAACCAGGGTTATCACCATCTTCCAGGTCAAGCAATCAACTCCCCCCCTCTGATGGCCTAGTTGGTATCCACCATAAATTGGTGAACCATCGGTGTGCCCTGGAGGAAAGGGCAAACAAAAGAAGAAACCTAAGTACTGGGCCAGTGTTGAAGGCATAAGCTTCACGGACGGCCGGGCACACCCCTAGGCGGGGGGGGGGGGTTCTTTTTTTTGGGAGATTTTTATTGGTAATAATATTTTTAATGCGATATTAATCATAAGCTATTTTATTGTATTTTTCCTACTCTTTTAATAGCTTTTTTATTCGTGGTAGGACGGTGTAAAGGGGATGTGCAGTATCAGATACGGCACTGGGGTGGACTGGCGATGTTCTTCGGTGTCCGTGGATGGCGGCGCAGTAACAGGACAAAGTATATAGGGAACTTCAAGATTGAGGGTTCGATTCATGGCCGAGGAAAACTTTTCTTGGACTGACTACTCTCTGGTTGCATGAATTATTCGTATTTGGATGCACGAGTCTCGACTAACTTCTAGATGGGCCATGTGACTTAGTCAGGTGTTCGACCAGAAAATGTGGCCTGGGTGCCTGAGGTGCACTAGCACTGTAGTAACTAATGGACATTGTTCCCAGATCGACACCCTCAAATATTAGGCCCTTGGCATGATGTCGTCAGTGGCATTTCGGGAAACACACAACTCAACCTTCCCTCATCGAGTACGGAGTCCTCCACTACTAGTCCACTCATGTCTCTCATCATCTCGTGGTCCACAATCTGGCGTGTGCATCCTACGCTGGTCCTCCACTTTGTCCACACATTGTCCACATTGTTTCTAACGTGTGCCAGCGTGACCCTGGATCATTGCGGGAACCTTTTTCTTACCAAATGTTCCAGATGTTCCAGACTTGTCTCCCGCAAGCCATCTGATTGGACCATTGCGAGTCACCCTGAGTCTGTTGGCCAATGAGATGACGGGGAATGGGTCTTAGAGGGGAAGACCAAACGTGTCGATACCGCCACCAGGTACACATTGTGCTCTAGGGTACACAGTGTTGAGTCTATTGACACGCAATCGGCTGGTCAAGTCCACCGGGGACTAACCAACTGAACTGGTGACACTGTTTTGGCGAGGTCAACCGTTGCATTGGATTTTACTTCGGTTAGCGGCCACGGATCGGCAAGACCGCCGAGTGTATCATTTGTATGGACTATCGACTATCGATCAGCTCCTGTCTCTTCTAATTATAACCGAGCTAAACCAGTCTGGACCCCCCAAGAACCCACTTTTCTTTCATTCTTGGACTTGCTTGTCTCACATCGCTGTCCGTTGATCTTCCTTAGTTTTTCCGTCATCAACTCCGCTTTTCTTCTCTCTGGTTGTTTCTTTCTTGTTTAATCTCCTCCGCTCTGTATCTCTGTCGGTCGCTTCAATCTCCCCTCGACGACTCTCCTCCACCTTCATGTCGACTTGTCATTCGTTTTTCCTGTGATCTCTTCTGGTGGGACGTGATGGATTTGGATCTGCGCCAGAGCTTATGGCCGAGGGCCGAAGAGTCGGGGACGGACAAGTTCCTCTCGCTGATCTCCAATCCCTTCTACTCCCAGGTAAGTTGCAATGGTCGCATACAGAATTGATCTTTACTAACCAGCTGGATAAAAAGTTCCAAGTCAGCGCTATTTGGGCCTCACTAGGCACCTCCATCGGCATCTCCGTCCTCCTCGCTTTACTTTTCTCCCTCTTCCGACCCCGCCACAACGTCGTTTATGCACCCAAAGTCAAGCATGCCGACCGCAAACACGCTCCGCCCCCGGTGGGTAAGGGCTTTTTCTCCTGGGTCAAGCCCGTGATCAATACCCGCGAACCGCAACTCATCGAGACCGTCGGGTTGGACGCTGCCATCTTCCTTCGCTTCACCAAGATGTGTCGCAACATCTTCATCTTCATCAGCATCATTGGATTGCTGATCTTAGTCCCCGTCAACATCTCGCAGAGTAAAGTCAAGCAATCTTTCACCGTGACGGCGTTGAGCAAGATGACTCCGCTCTATGTATCAAATCCAACTGCTATCTGGAGCCAAGTCGTGTGCGCCTACTGCTTCGATATCATTCTCGCATTTTTCTTGTGGAGGAATTACAAGGCCGTGCGAGATCTCCGACGACAGTACTTTCAGAGCTCCGAGTATCAACGGAGCCTACACGCGCGAACCCTGATGGTATCCGATATTCCTCCCGCGGACCGTACCGACGAAGGCATTTTGCGCATCACCGATGAGGTCAATCCCACGGCTGCTCTCCCTCGGGCTGCGATTGGCCGTAATGTGCGTGAATTGCCCGTCATTATCAAAGAGCACGAGGAACATGTCCGGGAATTGGAATCTGTGCTCGCCAAGTACCTCAAGCGTCCTGACCAGTTGCCTGCGAAGCGGCCTACCATGCGCCCGCCTAAAAGCCAGCGGAAGAAGCACCCCAATGGTAAGGTAGATGCGATTGACTATCTGACAGTGCGCATCCGCGTTCTAGAAGAAGAAATCAAGCACGGTCGTGCCTCTATTGACCGCCGTAATGCGATGCCCTATGGTTTTGCTAGTTGGGAGAATATCGAGCACGCGCATGCTGTGGCCTGGACTGCCCGAAAGAAGCATCCTAAGGGCACCACCATTGCTCTCGCGCCTCGACCGAGTGATTTGATTTGGGAGAACCTGCCTTTGTCCAAGAAGGCGCGCAAGTGGAAGCGTTTCCTCAATGTGATTTGGGTCACTGCCCTGACTCTGGTGTGGATTGTTCCTAACGCCCTTATTGCGGTTTTCTTGTCCAACTTGAACAACCTGGGTGCCGTTTGGCCCAAATTCCAAACATCGCTCTCGGCTGATCCCAAGGTTTGGGCTGCGGTCCAGGGTATTGCCTCTCCTGCAATCACTTCACTGGTTTACCTGGTGTTGCCGATTATCTTCCGACGTCTTTCAATCCAAAGTGGAAGCAAGACCAAGACTTCCCGCGAGCGACACGTCTTGGGCCAGTTGTATGCGTTCTTCGTGTTCAACAATCTAATCGTTTTCTCGCTATTCTCTGCCGCTTGGGCTTTTGTCTCTGCCGTGATCGACAAGACAAACACCGACGAGGGCGCTTGGCAGGCTATTGTCGACAGTAATCTGTACTACAAGTTGATGAGTGCTTTGTGCACTGTCTCGCCCTTCTGGGTGACTTATATCTTGCAGCGCAATCTCGGAGCCACCATCGACCTCGTCCAGATGATCAGTTTGGCCTGGGTTTGGTTCGCTAAGACTTTCCTTGCACCTACGCCTCGTCAATCAATTGAGTGGACTGCTCCGCCGTCGTTCGACTACGCCAGTTACTACAATTACTTCCTCTTCTACGCAACCGTCGCCTTGTGCTTCGCCACCCTTCAACCCATCGTGCTCCCCGTGACTGCGCTCTACTTTGGTGTCGATGCTATGCTGAAGAAGTACTTGCTGATGTATGTGTTCGTGACCAAGAACGAGTCCGCAGGAGCGTTTTGGCGTGCTCTATTCAACCGACTTGTCTTTGCGAGCATTCTCGCCAATGTCATCGTCGCACTCGTCGCCAAGGTTCAGGGTACCTGGACAATGGTGTACTGCATCATCCCCTTGCCACTCTTGATGCTGGGCTTCAAGTTCTACTGCATGAAGACCTTTGACGACGACATCATGTACTACAACCGCGCCAACCTCACCGACGCCGAAGCCATCGGGGGTGGAGCGAAGCTAAGCAAAAAGGCCGCCGATCGCCTGAACTCCAAATTCGGCCACCCAGCCCTCTACAAACCCCTCATGACCCCCATGGTCCACGCCAAGGCCGCCGAAGCCCTGAAAGAAATCTACCAGGGCCGACTAGACCATGGCGACATGAGCAACGAATACTCCGACATCGCCATGAACCCCATGCTCCCCTCCCAACCAGGCAAGCCCGCCGAGCCCGCTCCCTTCGAAGTCGTCCCAGAAGCACACCTAGACTTCTCCTACTTCAAGGACCGCGCCGACTTCCGCGACGAATTCGGCGGCGGCATCTACGGTCGACCGGAGGATTTGATGACAGAGCGCTCGCAAACACCACGCAGCATGCTCGGCGGCGAATGGTCACCCTCTTCATCGCGCGCCTCCTCACCCGCTCCATCTCTACCTTCTTTGCCGGGATTGAAGGTAAACGAGGGATACCAGGACCCGGAGCAAGCGCATATCCACCCGGCATTCCGCGTCCCGCTTTCAAGAGGGGATAGCGGGAATGGGGCGTACCAGTCTGATGAGCTTGAGAGTCGACTTCTCAGTCACGCACAGACGCCGGGCCAGGTGGACGCGAATCCGCTGGACCGCTGGCGAACGGGCGGATACGGTCCTGTTCATCAGGATGATGATCCGTATCAGACTTCGTACGAGGCGTACCGGGGAGGGCGGTAGAAGCTCTACCTATTGTACCTGCATGTCTTGTTGTGAGCTTGTTTTTGTGAAAAATCATCTCTCTGTCTGTGCATATACTCTTTCGGTCTTGTTTATTTTGGCGATCATTTATTTATTGGGTCTGAGTGGCTGCCTCGGCGTTGGAGGGGCCTGGCTGGGCTGCTGCTCTACTGTACATACATCTGTTGGATACGATATCACGAACTTTTACTACCTACAATAAAATGTACAAAAATTATTTCCTTGAATGAAATTGGAACTTGAATGAGATGGAGAATATAGGTTGACGCCTGGAAGACTTGATTCAACTGGTCTCAGTATACATGCTAGTTTCTTCCCTCCTTCAGCTAGGAAAGAAGATAAGATGCTCAAGGATCTTGGACTCTATAACTCTTCACAGCAAACAAGGAGACCGCAGACAACATCGTTCATGAAATAAATTCGTCAAGTATGAGGCTAATTATGAGAACGAACTCAATAATTCTCTTTCTGAACATCTCCAATCAACACAACACTCTGAATCTCCCTTTCATACTCCTTGACAGTTTGCTTCCGCTGCACATTCCCCTTCCCAGTCCTCAGCATCGGCCGTGCCACATCAGTAACAATGATCTGGCTTCGTCCAACTCGAGCATAGACAGGGAGATCCTTGTTGATCTTCTGTATTGTCAACCAGATCTGACCCAGCGATTCACCGTCCATATCTTTCGCCGTTGTTGCACCTTCATCTCCAAGCTCAAGACGAAGCTTGGCAGTAGGTTCTAACAAAACCACAGCTTTATCCAAACCCGTCCCGATAATCAAAATCTCTTGGATAAGATCTTGGTGTTCAGCAAGAATACGACGCTCCGTCATAACAGGATGCCATTTCCCTCCCGAATGAAACATTTGCAAATCATCGCTTCGACCATGATGTGTCCAAAAGCGCTCTTGTCCCGTCCCGGAAACATGTCGGAATAAATCCTTTGTATCGAACTCGTCCAGGTCAGGGAATACACAGAAAATAGACTGTATTTCCTCGGGGTCTGAGTTTCGCACGAACACAGCCGAGTACAAGTCATCCGTTTGATGGCGGAATTCGATATTTGCCTTTGGATGGAAGCATAATGAGGTCAAGTCTTTCTGCGTATCACCTCCACCTCCATCTTCCAAATGGCTAATCGAAGGCCACATGCCCGTCTCCGTAGATCCAAGACAGGTAAAGAGTCTGAGACGAGTCGATACTGTATCAATGGAAGATTGCATAACAGATCCACCAGCCCAAACAACCGTCTGAACACCACCACGAACCATAAACTCCACCATCGCAGCATCAGAACCAAGTTCGTCCATGTGAACCGGTAACAAGAAAAGACAGTCCACGGACGGCGAAGAGTTAGTCACTACTTCCGCTGCCGTCGCGATAGTAGCAGGTAACCCCGCGGGTGGGTAAATGATAGTATTCCCACTGTAAAAAGTAAGGAATAGACTAGCAAATAGCAATCCCGCATGGAAAGGGGGACACATGCTCAGCATCCGCGTTTCCGTCATATAAGTATCCAGCAATTCAAACCCGGTCGGTGGTTGCAATTGTCGTTGGCGACCGAATGAATAGCCGAACTCGTGAGTCCAGAGGATGGGCTTGGGGAAACCGGATGTTCCAGAGGTATGAATTACCACTAGGGGTTCGGTCTTGGCTTGTGCATAGGTCTTGCTGTAGACAAAGTTGCATTCGATATCGTATAGATCTGCAAGATCTGGGAGTGTCCAGATGTGTAGATTTCCATGTTCGGCGGCGATAGCTGTTGCTGGGTCTGATGGACTTGCAGATGAAATCAAGAGATGATTGCATTGGGTTTCTTTCATTAATCGGGCTTGTCCGATCGTCCCGTAGCGCGGGGATGTTAAGAGGAGCTTGTAGCCGGCCTTGATAGAGGCGAGAAGGACCACGTTGTGACTGAGATCGTTTGGACCGAGGTATGAGATTGTTGGAAATCTCTCGCCAGGACCGAGGGTGTTTGTGATCCAGTGGGAAATGGCGTTCACGGCATTGGCTAATTTGCGATAGGTGACCTTTCTGATTCCGAGGTCGTAGCCTGTCGGAGAGATGGGTATCTCGGCGAATGGCTTGTCTGGGTTTAGAGCGGCGGTTTCGTCGAGAAGAGTTGGAATGAGCTGGGGAACTCGAGATGTTTCGTCGAGTAGATTGGTTGCCATTTTAGTTTGTGTTGCTATTTATTGATCAGCCTGCGGTTATACTTCCCAATGATTAGCTTGAATAGGGAGTATCGTTCTATTCATCTGTACTTTCACATGAAAGACTAGTCAGAAATCAGAATGAGGGTAGATATCCCGAGAGAAGATGATGCATGTCTTGATCATCTTATAAGCTTGCTGTCAGTCATCATTTACTAGCGGGGACTCGCTTCCAGCCCCCAACCTACGGCTCAGAACGAAGATCGATTGGCCAGCAAAGCTGACAGGTCTGCCAGCTGAATCTTGCAACTAGCATATCAGAGGAAACAATAGGATAAATGCGTCGTGCGTCGGGGAAAAGGGGGTCTGAAGCCCCCACAGATAGGCCCGAGTTTACACCCACATGCAGTACAACTGACCTGGCTAAGCTTACATTCAGTGACTCCCGTTTTGGATGGCTTAGCTCTGCGTCTTCCGCACTATAGCTTCAAAAGGAGAGTTCTCTCCGAAATATAGTTCAAGTTGGACTTGTATCTTGCTAAGCAAGATAAAATTAATTCGTTGTCATAAGTTTAGCAGTGCCAATAATGTATTTGACCGGGGTATCGATGAATAGAAAGAGTAATGAAAGCGTCCTTAGTGATCACTGATCCGGTGGCGGGGTCGCCAAAGTCTCCATAGACTTCTCTGCAAGTCGTGTTTTCCGCAGCTCCTGAATCTGTCGTCGTCGATCTTCAAGAGCAGCCTGTCGCTGTGCCGCTCTGGCCGCCACTTTCTCTCGCTGCTGCTGGGTCTCCTCGCGAGCCTTCTTCAGTGCCTCCATTTGCTTCTTTCTTTCCTCTTCATCGCGGGAGAATGCATAGAAGCCCGTTCCACGATTCCGCACTTCAGCATCCGCGTCGTAGTGTTGATATTCTGGCTCGGGGGATAGGTCTCGCTGGGCTGCGAGGCGAGCCATTTGCGCCGCGATGGTCGCCTCTGGATTAAAAGCTTCGGATTGAATGGCCTCGCCGTAGATCAGGTTTTTCGGTCGTGAAGGCCTCCAGCGTTCCTCTGTAGCTCGACCTCGGTTCTCGTCCTCCTCTTTGATGACAGCTGCCCGTGCAGCCTCGAATCTGGTGCCATGGCGGGTTCGACCAAACTCGTCTTCGTAGGAAACGATCGAAGCATTTTCGTCATCTTTGTCCTCTTCATCTTCTTCCCCGGAGCCAGCTTTCTTCTTGCGTTCCTCGTCCGCCCATTTGGTATCAAAGTCGACCAGTCCGTCTTTCTCCTTGCGTCGCAAGCGTGATACGTAGTCATCTTTAAGGTCATCATCACTACCGTCACCAATGAGATGTAATCCCTTCTTCATATCCTCGTACATGCGCACTTTCTTGGCCATCCGTTGCTTGGATCGATTCAATGTGGCGTCATCGATTGCGCCAATGTCCTTGCTCTTTTTGTGTACTTGATTGGAAACATTATGATCGTCTTCCTCGAGATCCGCAGCGGCGCGCTTGGCGGCACCTTTGTTTTGCTTCCCGAAAAGGTCGCTTTTAGAGGTCTTGGATGGTCGTGGGCGTCCGTGAGAGGTGGTGCTAGAGCTCTGAGTGATGAGTGAGGATAGTTGACTGGTGAAGGCGAGGTTGGATGTTGATGTGATTTCTTGAGTTTTCGAAGCTTTGGCACGGGGTTTCCCGTACAGTGAAGACTGCTCCGAGGCCATGATGCAGCTTTCGCAGCCCCGCAAGTGATGGAGAGATGGTTGGAGAAAGACGGAGTGAAGGTCGATCTCCGGGATTGATAGCGATAGCGATAAGGATAACGACTGTAGCCTGGTTTTACAGGCTGCAATGGCTGACTCACCCCGCTGACTGATCCGATGCCCCGCGTGCCCCACGAGGTGACGAGCTCGAGAATCTTTGACTCAATTCTTCAATTCCTTAAGTTCTCCCTTGGGAATTGTAATTTGCTCAGTACGGTCCAAATTTGTGCATCTTCATTTATCTCTGGTTGTGAATATACTCCCAAATCCACCCAATTGACCATTTTCATCAACATGTCCGCCAGCCCTATCTATCTCGGCGTTGTTGGTAGGATATCCCTCCGCGATTTAAAGCTTCATGCTTTCTCCATGGAATTTACTCTAATCCCTTCTTCCAGGCGTCGGCGGTGTTGGCACTGCATTCCTCTCCCAGCTTGCCCGCCTCCCCAATGCTCCCAAGCTCGTCCTCCTCGCTCGTTCTTCGCAGACTCTCCTCGCTCCGACACCGGCCTACTCACCGGCCATTCCCGCGGCCGACTGGGCAACCGCCGCGGCGGGCCCTTCTCTGACCAAGACTGGTGCCCTGCCCGCCGAGGAGATTGCTAGCTACCTTGCTTCAGCTCCTGGACGTGCTATCCTAGTTGACAACACCTCTGACATCAACCTCGCCCGCCAGTACCCCACATTCCTGAAGAAGGGCATCTCAATCGTGACTCCCAACAAGAAGGGTTTCTCCGATGACCTGTCCCTGTGGAAAGATATCTTCGCCTCTGCCGCGGAGGGCAAGGCCCTCGTCTACCACGAGAGCACTGTCGGTGCCGGTCTCCCCGTGCTATCAACCCTCAAGGACCTAGTCGCGACTGGCGACAAGGTGACTCGCATTGAGGGTGTCTTCTCCGGCACTCTTTCCTTCCTCTTCAACACTTTTGCCCCGGCCTCTGGCTCTTCGGACGCAAAGTGGAGCACCGTCGTTGCCCAGGCTAAGGAGCTGGGCTACACCGAGCCCGATCCTCGTGATGATCTGAACGGTATGGATGTGGCCCGCAAGCTGACTATCTTGGCCCGTCTCGCTGGTCTGGAGGTCTCCAGCCCCGACTCATTCCCTATTGAGTCTCTCATTCCCGCCGAGCTGGCCTCGCTGCCTTCTTCCGCAGACGGCATTGCCGAGTTCATGAAGCGCCTGCCTGACTTTGATGCCCAGATGGCTAATATCAAGGACTCTGCGGAGAAGGAGGGTAAGGTTGTGCGTTATGTTGGTAGCATTGATGTTGCTGCCAAGGCTGTTAAGGTTGGTCTGCAGACCTTTGAAAAGGATACTGCCATCGCTGGTCTGAAGGGCAGTGACAACATCATTAGCTTCTACACCAAGCGGTACGGTGCCAACCCCCTGATCGTGCAGGGTGCCGGTGCCGGTGGTGATGTTACTGCCATGGGTGTTTCGGCTGATCTGATCAAGGTCGTCCAGCGCCTGCAGTAGAAGCTATGCAGAATAAAAGTACCTAGATATCCAACGACTTATAAGTTCTCCATGAAAAACAACTGAAATATCAGCACTGAAGAATACGATTACCGTTTATTGCAAACACTTGTTTAAGGCGTAAATTTCTCGTACATGCTCCTCTTGGAAGTTGCACATCTGAACTGATTTTCTCTTGTGCTCCATTTCAACGACATCTCGTTCTCCGAATGGAACCGGACATCGACGAGTATCTGTAAAGTCAGACCCCAACCATGCCTCTACCTATGCATGGCGCAAATCGGCAGTCGGCACCGGAGTATGGAAGATTCATAATATATATTCACAACGAGTATGGCTAAAGCTTGAGAGTGAGAATCAGCCTCGATCGAGGAACGCGATCCTCCATGCCAAACAATTAATAGGAGAGAGTTTGCCAAAACGGGTATCACCTAACCAGATGACAAGAAATCAACACCACAAACGCCAGGATGACACAAGCTCGCAAACAGACCGTAATCTGTATAATAATCAAACCCAAACACCGTCGCAAAGGTCCTCAAATGAGGAAATAATCAAGCTCGACCTGTCACTCGGCGCTTCAAGTCTCCGTCCGTACCAGAAGATGTAGAACCATCAGCAGAAGGAGTCTTATTCTCCCTCCCGGTACTTTGGCTTCTCTCTGGAGATTTGCTGCGGGATGCACTCCTCGACTTTCTAGAGTCACTATCCACGCCATCTGTCTCAACGCCGCGCAACCCAAAAGCCCGTCGTTGTCCATCTGCTCTTTCCTGCAAGCTCGGTGCTCGGGGACGTTGGTGGCCGCGTGCGCGTCCTCCGATCCATGGGAATTCCCATAGTATCATACGGTATAGGTAAAGACCAGCGTCGAAGACGATGAAGGCAGCCCAGGGGACAATAGTGATGAGGCCGAGGAGGAACTATTTCAAGCGGAGAAGTCAGCCGATGCCGATAAACAGGGCTCATACCCTCGATCTCAAGATGGAAAGGATATCCGAAAACACACAAAGATGCGCACTGCCCAGCTCTCAACTTGAATGAGCTGCGGCGGGAGAATGGAGTACCACGCCATAGTCTATGACCGGCCAGTGGCTACCCTGATAGCGTCTTGATGACCGAGTCTGTAGTCGCTGCTTGCGAAGCTAGCGGAAGTCCTTCCTTGAAGCCTCCCTCTCCTAGACCTTTGTATTGCCGGCCAGTGACCCCCTCACAGTCCTACTGTCCCGGGTATCGACTCAGTTCCGCTGGTCCCGTGTGGTGTTGTGCTCCCCACTCCCCATAATCCGGGGTAATACGATAATCTGCACGGGGCAGCCGAGGGGGTCAAGTGTGCAGCACAGGGTGAAGAAGTGTGCCCACTGCCCTCCAACTCGAGTTGGGATGGATTCTAGTTCGGCAAATGCGCCCCTCCCCGCACGGTCCCTTTAGCCTGGAGCCTAGGGGGATGAAGGATGTTTGGACAGCTTGTGTTGCGGAGGATGAAGGCGGTGGCGGAGTAGCCGAGGGAGCTCGGGATGCAGGGACAGGGGGAGCTGTAGGATATTAGAGAGGCGGCTTTGGAGGGATCGAACGAAGGGACTGGGCGGGTTTGGAGAGTCCAGGGAGGAGCTTCATCGCCTCAGCTCGGGAGGAGAGGGCAGTCAGGAACGGGTGGAGCAGGGCAGAACGAACCGCGAGGCCGCGGAGCCGAGTGGGCCCAATTAGGCAATTTATCAGCAGCGAAGATGGAAATCTACATGATCTTTCTACAACGCAATTTCCGCTCCGAAAAACAGAGGCATCAATGGAGAGTTGATTTCCAATAGAAAAGCCAAATGGCAAATATAACCTTGAAGCCAAACAAGCACTCCACCCATCCCAGCAATTACAACCCCACGCAGTGGAACCTCCGAACGGGACAAAATACCAACAGCTCCGCCATGAGAAGTACAAAAAACCATAAAGTCCAACTTTTGATCTTGCTCATGACAATCATATCAGCATAAACTCATCAGTCATAACCAAGGCTTGATGGAACGTTGTTGCCAGAAGCCTGAGGAGCGGCAACGCAGTTGCGCTAATATTTGGCCGCCAGGGCTTGCATTTGGTCCAAGAAGGCATCGGCATCTAGATTTCAGGGAACTCGTTAATTCTGATATCATGTGTTGGGATGGATGATGAAAGATAGAACATACCTTCGAGGGTTGCAAACTTTAGTACATGCTCACCGCGATTGTTCTGCGGTGGTGTATAGTCATCAGCCGCCATCAAGATTATGGGCTTGAGATCGCGGATGATAACAGTTCGGTCGTCGACGATACGCAGCCAGCTGCGACGGCTTAGGAGGGGGGTAATGAAAGCAGTCCAGACGGGGGTGCTATAGTCATTGATTAGAATACTGCTCCGAGATCTCAAGCATACTGGTGCATCACTTACTGGTCCATATCCCCTTTGTGAACAGAAGCCTGTAGTCTGACCGCTTTGGTTGTCTTGTCACGATAAACACGCAGAGCATGGTGGTACTCATCGTCGATAATTTGACTATTTTTGTTAGATGATGTTTCTGTTAAAGCTGGAATTTGAGATCGACTCACCCTCCATATATCTCTCGTTCACCATCCAACTCGTAGTCACGGATATCTTCGACGGGATGACCGGCATCTTGAGAACGGAGTGCCAAAAAGGCCACGTAAAAAGCAACCATGCCTAGTGATAAGTCAGTCGGTGTTTGGCCTCATTATCTCCGATTGTTTTCTTGGCGAAACGTACTCTCGATGGTTGTAAATTGAATACTTGCCCACAAGACAAGTTCACTACCACCATGACGTCTCCGGCACAGTTGGAGACAGGACCCTTCTCGGATAACTTCCAGCAGATTCAAAGGTAGACAATAGTAGTCGCTCGCGCGGGACCTATGTGGGACCTTGCAAACAATACGAACGCGGTGGTCTCGCTCTCGTAGGTAGAAGTATACAACCATGTTCGAGTCGTCATTGAATGCTCTGTGGGAGTTGTTAATCTGTGAGCTCTCGCGATCATTTCTCACGAAGTCTTACAATTGAAGGAGCAACTCAAACCCTTGCTCCCGGAGCCACGGTTTGATACCAGCGTGTGGGTCGCCAAAGCAGCCGGCTCTATCATATAATGATAGTTAGCAAAGGTATAGGTGGACCACCGAACATTTCTTTTGCCGAGGTCCTCCTCACCTTTCTCGTCCCGGAGGAATTGGTGTCTCGGTCTCATAGGTCGAGAAGACGTCTTTAATCCAGTGGTATTCAATCGCATCCGAATGGGTGGAGTGGCTTGTACCAGTTGCCGAAGCAGATCCCAAAGGTGAGCTCGGCACCTCCGGTACAGATGGAGGGAAATCGGAAAACGACGCAGAGGACGGTGATAACGGGGCTTGGGGAGATAGATGGGGTGGACGACTTCGCTCGTACGATCGTTGCCGAAGCGGCGGTCGACGTTCATTCCGAGGACTGGGTTGATCTGTGCTAGTGCTGCTTGTGGATGGCGGGTTACGACCCAGTGACATGCGTGCGAGTCGCGGAGCGAGACGCTTCTCTTGCTCCGAGAGTAACATCTTCATGCCACTGCGGGAGCCGGCCAGAAGCGGGGACTCGTGGCGGGGGCTTACGATGGTTAGTTTGGCTGTTTCCTACAGTGTTCTTTTTGACGATGTTATCTGCGGGGGTGTGCTTACTCTTTCACCGAGTCAGCGAGCTCCCGGAGAAAGCTCTTATATTTAGCCAAGCGAGTACTCAGGGAGTACTGGGCCTCGTTCCAGAAAAACCGATCTATCGACAGCCATGTCCGCTGGTACGTATCGGGTGTGGTATGACCGCCATCCAACCGGTTAAAAAACTCCAAGATATCGTCGATGGTATACTTCAGACTCGAGCGCAACAATTCCACATCTTCGTGGACCAGCGCCCAACTACGGCGATAACGAGGATTCTTGGAGAGGTCATCCAGACTCAACAGTGATGAGCTGAGAGCGTAAAAGTCGGAGATCAGACTGGTGATCTCTGTGGTGTGTTCGGGAAGAGGGGCACGAAAGGTCGTCAAGCCTTCCGCGACTCGTTCAGCCTGCTCGGCAGACAAGCGCAGGGCCATGAGCGCGTCAGGCCATCCGGGGATTTTTGATTCGGGAGTCGTAAAGGGAGGTGGGTTGGGGGGATACGAGGTTTCCTCAGTGGAATGAGGACTGTAGCGAGGACCCTCTCACGTGCGATGCGGCTCTTCACACTGTTTTTTTTTCGGGGTTGGACTCCCTTGCGTTCTTGACGTGGTCGCGCGGGAATGGCGGGGCTTGGTGGGGTAGGAGGGGGATGATTCACCCAGCATGCGTGTGCAGTGCACAGTGGTCAGGTGTAGTCCAGGAATCCTGGTCTTTGGTCGGTGCTCATCACGATGGTGGGCTGTGATAAGGGAGGGGGAGGTACTGCAGTAAGAATCCCGAGTAAGTATAGCTGTGGTTTGTTTAGTCGAGTTGCTAATCTTCCCCGGTTGGGGTTGATGGGTTTCCATGGTTCTTCTCCCCGTCAGGTCACCCCACATGGTCATGTACCGAACCCGAATCGAGACACTCTCTAAACTGCATTAGTTGAGAGATAGACAGAGAAATAAGCCATAGGAAGGGTTTGTCAGTGAGAAGGAATACTAGGCGTCATAATAGCTTGGTGCCAAATTAGACACATCAAGAAGAAGACTTGATTAGCGGTGAGAATGCAAGCAAGCTCCTGCAGTCGGGACTATGTACTCCCGTACCTCGAAGGTGGGAAAAGTAGAAGAGCAAACATGAATACTCACAGGGCACATTGTCTTATATAAAGTTAAGAGCTATCACTTGACTCACAAAAGCAATAACACCGCTGCCTGCTTAGCCCCATTCTTCTTCAACTTTCGTATTGGGGGCTGGGGCTGTGCCTCCACGATCATAGAAGCATTCATATGAGTGGTCCGGAGCCAGAGTCCGTAGTCCTTGTCTTGCCTTAGGGAAGAGCCTCATCTGCCCAGGGCATCTTAGTGAAAAGTACTGAAAAAAATAAAATCATTAAAATTTAATTTGACTGAAGCTTTGCCTATGTTAAGCCTCGTGGTTGGATGACGTATCTTGTTGGGTTATCTCGTCCTTCATCTAGCTGCTTTATACAACAACTACCATTCTAGTTCAAGCCCTTGATTCTGCGAATCTCTTCGGAGTGAAATTTCCGCAGTTTACTTTGCCCCTCTTCTTTCACGAGTTAGAAGGCTTGACCGAGCGCAGGGAAATCGGAATAGCGGTATCATCATCAGTGACATTCCACAGCAGAGAATAAACTCCCTCGCCCTCAGACGAAGCCTTGACATAGAAGCTGGAAGAGATATCCCCAGATTCAGTCTCAACCATCACCCACTGCCCGTAGAAGATAAAACCAGTAGTGGTCTCGTTAGACTCGGCTTTGGAGGTGAAGCCCATCTGGTGAGAAGATGATGACGAGCTGGGGATGTACAGCATTTCATCGGACCAGCGATAAGTAGTGTTGGTGGTAGTAGTGGTATTTGGGTTGGCAATCCACTGGCTGGGAGAGGAGGAGGAGGACCGTTTGACTAGAGAGCTATTAAATTGGGTTGGTCGGTATCAAAGAGGGGCTTCAACTAACGGGAGACTGGGATGGCGGAGGATGAAGTCGAGTTCGATGCGTTGCCGACGAAAGCCTTGCCTGTTTGATTGATTAGCACACCTTCAACCGGTAGGGCATATAAAAAGCAAGGAAAACAGTACCATCGGCGTAGAAAAGTGAAAGTCCACCAACAGAATCACCATAGGCATACAAGCCAAAGCTCTCGTCAACACCAGGTGCTGCCCGAGGCACGAAGCCGGAAGCTGATGCCAAAAGGCACAGCATAGCACCAGAAACGAAATGACCAAGCATACTAACAGATTGAAAGAATGTGAATTTTTTGCAAGAGATGTATCAAATGAATGGTAAAGTTTACTTCAATATCCTGCTTCCAGGTTCAGACTCTATATATGGCGACTGCCCCGGCCCATACGCGCCTTTCCTCGGTGCCAAAATGTAACCTACTTGGGCTGGAATGGCCACTGGAGTTCTGGCAGGGGGCCAAGCTATCTCTGCCCCGATAATACAGTGGCTTGGAGCTTCCGAGCAATATTGGCAGAGAAAACTCTTGGTTTGGGTGTATGTGTGCTCCACTGTCTAGGCCGCGTGTTGGCTGACGCCGATGCCGCTAGACTTGCGGGTACACGGGTAAGGTTGTCCACAAGGTTAGCCCTTAGGCGTGAAGATCACTCGAGGTTTATACGATTCTGGAATTGATTGTTGATTTTGATATCGAGAGAGATACAGAGCTCGATGCCTGTATGTTTCGTTGTACAAGCATACCTATTTGCTGGTCGCTAAGCTGTTGTTCAAAACCGGAGAAAGATCCGAAATTCCACTGTATACCTGTGTGCAGCTTCTCCTTCCTTGGTCCTCTTTTTGAATTTCTGGAAACATGCCAAGATATGACTCTCTGACTTATATCATAAGCTTACCGCTGCCACGCAATCAACCTGACTTATAGCCTTGATCAGGCACCAGACCCACGACGGCCGCAGTGGCGCGAACTTCTCCAGGTTGAATATCAGATTCCCGGTTTATCGCATGATGACCACTCATGGTTCAAAAATAAATGACCAATCGAAGCACACAGGCCTGACTCCGGAATCTCCGGTTGCGTGGCGGCATTTAAGCTTACGATCTATGAAGCGTACCTGGCACCACCATGTCCAATAGGGAAGTGTAGAATTGAAAATCCAAGCAAGATTCTGATCCATCATGTTGCGTGAAAATATACTTGGTTTTCATGAATCAGCGGAGGGTACTGTCCAGTGAACTTATCCGAGCTCTTCGAGGACGGATATCGGGTATGTATACGATTTTGAGGATATTCATTAAGAGCGCTTCACTATCTTGATTTTCTTACTATCACTGTGTCGGAATCATTCTTTTTTTTTCCTCCGGCGGCTTTTGATTGCTGTCATATTCCTTCTTTTGATACTCTGCTTTACCTTCATAGTTCATATTCTTTTTGTCCTTTTTTGGCCCACTGTTGTCTATTATCTCCCCTCAATTCTCTAATATTGTCTCTCGTTTTCCCACAAACTATCATGAAGGCCATATCTCTCTTTTTTGGCCTCCTCGGTGCGAGTACCGCAGCCTCTCTACACCATCAACACCGCCAGTAATAGGCAGAAATGGTGCAACTACGACGCAAGCACAAATTACTACGACGTGGTCCCCAACACGGGTGTGACCCGAGAATACTACTTCACTATCCAAGAGGTCACAGTTGCCCCCGATGGCTATTCTCGATCTGCCATGGCCATCAACGGTTCCATTCCCGGCCCTACCATACACGCCGACTGGGGTGACCGCGTTGTTGTTCATGTCACCAATAATCTTGCCTCGGTGAAGAATGGATCAAGCATTCATTTCCATGGAATCCGTCAGAATTATACAAACCCTAATGACGGCGTTGTGTCGATCACTCAATGCCCGACGGCACCGGGTAAAACAACGACCTACAAATGGCGTGCTACGCAGTATGGCTCGTCGTGGTATCATTCCCATATCGGACTGCAGGCCTGGGAGGGTGTTTTTGGTGGGATTGTGATTGATGGGCCGGCTACGGAGAACTATGATGTTGATAAGGGAAGTCTGTTTTTGAATGATTGGAGTCATCGGACTGTCGATGAGTTGTATGATTCTGCGCAATCGAGTGGTCCGCCTACCCTGGATAATGGTTTAATTAACGGTACGAATGTCTATGGTGATGATAACTCGACTAGCCAGACGGGATATCGCTTCAACACGTCTGTCACGGCGGGTACTTCATATCGGTTCCGACTGGTCAATGCTGCGAATGATACGCACTTCAAGTTTTCTATTGACAACCACACGCTCACTGTGATGGCGATGGATTTTGTCCCTATTGAGCCATTTAATACCACTGTTCTGAGCATCGGCATGGGTAAGATCGACGTGTTCTCTCACGTTGGACGGAATATCAAGCTGACCCTTTCTACCCAGGCCAAAGATACGACATTGTCGTTCACGCAGACCAGTCCACAGGCAACGATAGCTACTGGATGCGCGCCATCCCCCAAGAAGCCTGTTCCGACAACGACAGCGTCGATAACATCAAGGGAATCATGTATTACGGCAACACACCCTCCACCCCCATCACAACCGGCTACATCTACACCGACAGCTGCGACGACATGCCCATGTCCGATCTAGTCCCCTACCTCCCCCAAAGTGCCTCACCCCCTTACTACAACGCAAGCGAACCCGTCACTCTCGGCACAAACTCCGAGAACCTCTTCCGCTGGAAAATGAACGGGACCTCCATGCAAATCGAGTGGGATAATCCCACTCTCCTCCAAATCTGGCACAACGACACTAGCTTCACAAATTCCAGCGGTGTCGTTGAGCTACCCCGTGCCAACGAGTGGTCCTACGTCGTTATCGAGACTAGTCTCACTGTACCTCACCCGATCCATCTACACGGCCATGACTTCTTCGTCCTCGCTCAGGGCTCTGGTACATACAGCGGATCCTCGGATATTACTAGCTTGACGAACCCGCCCCGTCGCGACGTGGCCATGCTGCCTAGTCCGGGGTATTTGCTCGTGGCGTTTAAGACTGATAACCCCGGCGCGTGGTTGATGCATTGTCATATTGGTTGGCACACGGAAGAGGGTTTTGCTATCCAGTTCCTGGAGCGGTATGAGGAAGCGCGCAAGTTGATTGATTATAGCGCTCTGCACTCTGGGTGTAAGGCGTGGGAGGAGTATGTGGAGGAGAGCAGTGTTGAGCAGGAAGATGACGGGATTTGAAGGGGTCATGTTGTATATTTCTAGGAGGCGAGTTAGACGACACGATAGAACCTAGGAGACGGGAAGTTCCGGATACATTGGCTAGAATTGCTTTAATTCTAGGTATAGAGGTTAGATAGCACAAAATGAGCGAGGACATGTTGCTTGACGATGAATAGACACCAGTTAAGCTGTTGATGATGAGACAAATAAAATGTGGGTAGACAACCTGGTCGGCGCAAAAAACAACTTCACGTGGGTAAGAGGTTTAATGCCTGACACCAACTTGGGACGCAGTATATACTTCTGTGCGAGAAGCTTACGTAGATGGGGACATCCAAAGCAAGCTAGTGTCGATGTCCTCGACTGAATCCAGAAAGGAGCGTTGCAGTTCGATTCGAGAAGCTCTAATCAGGCACTTGTGTCTGAATGTGTAGATCTAGAACACACTAGATATCCAAGAGAATATGCTAGGCAGCTTACCATAGTGTTCATAGTTCAGGCAATAAATTCCGGCCTCAGGCCACGTTCGGAGATCCCCCGGACGCGTCGGGGTAAACAAACGGGGGAAGCTCGGGAGCTTGGGCCATCTCCGAAACCGCGGATGGATATCATGTCACGTCCACAGAGGAAGAGACCGACATGCATGCTGACATGGTCATCTACAATCGGGAAGTAATTATATTTCAATGAGACGTAGCATTGACCAAACTAAATAATGTCTATGTCAGACGGGGCTTGCAATCGCATCATGCGAAGCACCACGTCCAGGCCATTCCGAAAGTGCCAGCTCGGTCTGACTCCATCACCCGGACTAGACGGAATGGCCAGTTCAGGCAGAAGAGAACCGAGAGGAAACAAAACAGAACGGAGATTGGAGCAAAAGCCAGTCTCACACACAAAACACTAAGCCCATCGGCCGGGGCGATCATAAAAGCCAAGTAAGAACCACCGTAGAGACCATTCCTTAAGACCCATGAGTGATAAAACGCAAAAAGATAACCAGAGAGTCAGCGAAAAGAAACACAAACGCCAGCAGCTGCGCAAAGGAGATTTGCAGCGGGGCGTTTAAGAAGACTCCTCGTCCTCCTCGGCCTGCTATAAGGGGTGTCAGCATCGGAGTTCCATTGGTGAGGCACCATGGCCATCGAGGCCGGGGACAGTGAACTTACAGCGTTGTACTTGGCCTTCTCTTCCTCGTAGCGCTTCTTGTCAACGGCAGCCTTAGCGTCGTAGGGCTTGCGCTCGGTCTCGGTCAGAGCCTTCCACTTGTCACCGAGCATCTTGCCGACCTGGCCTGTATGGGGGGTTAGTTGGGATTGACCAGGGAGAGTAATCGGGAGAAGCAAGAAGGACTTACCGAACGAGATGCCGGGGTTCTCCTCGCGAACCTTGTCACGGTTGTCGTTGGCGAAGAACATGTAAGCGGACAAGCCACGCTTGGGGGCGTTGGGGTCTGGAGAGAAAGTTAGGATACACGAACGGGCGAGACGAGTCAATTTCCTCTCAGGAGCGACTTACCCTTCTTGCGGCGCTGGACGCGCTCCTTGCCGCCCTTGCGAGTGGTCTTCTCCTTAGGCATTTTGAACTGGATGAAGTGGTTAGAGTCGTTCTGAGAGCAACTGAGATGAGAGGCAATGGCATCCAAGTGGGGCGTAGAGCAGGAAAGAGAGCAGTGGGATGGTGCAGGAAGCAGGGTCAAGCTTTGCGACCACAGGCGACTGCAATGCGACAAGCGCCGAGGGCAGAGAGTGAAGTAGAGTGGTGTGGTGTGGTGGTGTCGGTGCCGCGGCGCGACTTCGTCACGAGCGCGCCGGAGGTCCTAACTTGACCACCTCACAACGGATAGAGACGGGACTTACTTTGTTTGAAAGTGGAAATGTGGTGGGTTGTGAGGAAACAGATCAGAGCGAATCTAATAGTAGTAATCTCAGGTTAGTGGTGGTGTTCGAAGTAAACATGAGTGGTTCAATCGCGCGACCGTGAGAGAGGTCTCGGTCGCGCGAGTGAAAAAATAGCATTGATGAGGACAGAATGACAGAATCAAGGGCGATGAGAGAGAAAAAAAAACGAGGGAAGAATGGTGGTGGTGGTTGTGTCGCGAATCGGGGCCAGCAGAAACGGGATATAGTAGATTGGGGGTGAGGATATGCAGTACCTGAGTTGTATGGGCAAATAGTGTGGGAGCGGTTGGTAGTGTAGGAGAGATGGGAGAGAGAGAGGGAGAGAGGGGGGAAGGCAGTAGTAGTAGGGAAGGGCGGACTCCCTCTCTTTCTTCTGACGGGACTAAGCTGTGTGGGTGTGGGAACGGTGGGCAGCACAGAGCAAGGGCAGCCCGCTGTTTGCTGACTGGCTGGGGAATGTAACATACACCGTATTCAGTACGAGGGTCCGTATACCACCCAATACTGAGCAGGTATCCCCATATACCAAGTACACTCTACCTCCAGCCATGCTCATGATTATTGTCCTTTGACATTATTTTAGAATTAAAGACGGTAGCCATGCTAAGATACGTTGAATTAAAGATCCAGTCTATCGGTTTCATATTAAAGATCAAAGTGTCTCCCTGGTGAGCGCACTATAACGCCTGCATGTCCCTGCTCGGCGCGCCATTTATCATGGCCATCTCGGGCTGCTCTGCTCTTACTTGGCCGTTTTTCCCCCGTCTCTTTCACGTTATACTGTCTTGTTATTACTTGATTTAGGGACATTATTCTCATATTATTTTTATTTCTAGGTTGATTTGATGAGTGTTGAAAGCTGGGACAGGAACGCCGCTGGGTGCTGCCGCGACATACAAAACGGTAACATACCTACACCATCTCACAGTGGAGAATTACGCCTTGATCCATTCCCCTAAAACCGCGCACCCGTCGTACCAAGTACGCTGTACCGCCATAGTCAAGTGACCTCCCGGGCAAGTACCCATTACCCGGTTGATACGCGTTCCATAAGGTGAGCCTGCCATCCTGAAGAGTGTTCCGGAGACTAGCCAGGGAGAAATACAGAGTCAATAACATGGGAGGTTGACAATATTATGCTTTTTTTATGAATATTTTTTTAGTCCGTATATTATTGAACTCAATTTGGTTATGAAGATATATCCAGCGTATTTGATATCAATTTTTAATGCTGAAATAATATAAGACAGAATAATTCAAAACAAAGGTTCCAACCATGGCGCGTCGTCTCGTCTCGTCGCAGCCTGTGCGCTCACCCTCCAAACTACTATGCCATGTATTGCAATACCCGTTTGCGCCGGAGCAGGGTTGCGCGATGCCCTTAGCGGAGGAATTGCGATCGCACAATAGCACCTTGGCTGTACTGGCAATATGTCCGAGACGATACGGAGATGGGTATGGAGAAGAGGAGAAAGTGAGCTAGTACGGAGTGACCAGGCACAAGTACCCCAAGTACCGTACCTCTCTCTACCCATGTCTCTGGCTGTCCCCGGCAAAACTTGTCCTGTATGCCGGATGGGAGGAGCTAGGACGAGAAGTACATCCGCCAGGGAGAACAGAGTCTGGCTAGAGAATTTTAATAGCGCAGCAGATCTAGGCGCGGTTCGGTCACGAGCAGATAAAAAGAGAAAGAAAAAAAAATACCAAACCAACAGCATTGGAACTAGAATCTACTATGTACATACAGTGTCAACCCAACCGACAGGATCTCTCAGCTTACATCTGTAAGTAGGATGCTGTACGTAAAAGCTTTCCTAGAACAAGACTCGACGCAGTGTCCTACTATGTATAATGTACATACATGTGTAGTCGTAGCAATGGCCAATCCACACCGTGTTGACTGGGCATGCAGAGCAATGCCGCGATCAAATTAGCTCGAGGTAAGGGCCTGGAGTTGCAACCGCCCGGGGTTGCTCACTACTTCCCAGCGTGGCGGACCCCTTCCAGCTGAACTGCCCATTGCAAACACGGCCATAACAAGCAGTCCTCGACTGTAGTTACGAAGAAAAGAAAAGATATGGAAAGAAAAATAGATAAATTTCAATTGCAGAATGATAGTAGAATTGCTATGATATTTGATTCTCTTTTTATTTGCATATCCCGTGGAAATAGCTGTCAACAGGGACTACCCCGATACCATGATTATGGACGAGGGGAAGCATTATTACGATATGTAATATAATCTGGTATTATCAATCATAGCTGGTTCCCTGTGCCAGGGCTCTTATCGCCAGTACATTTTCTGAAGATCGTACTGTAATAATCCAGGTCGCTGGGCCAGCAGGATGGGAGAGGGGCGTACATAGTTGGAGGTGGAGGTGGAGGACTCGATTATTGGAGCAACAGGTTCCGTCCTTGCCTGGATCACACCATGATCACAAGCTCAGGATTAGCATTGGCGTATCTACAGGATAGTTTACCTTCCCCGTAGTAACATACTGTTTGGGAGGAGTCGTAACGCGGTAGTGGTGGTGGACCGGGGGGTGCTGCTGCGACGCGTCGAGTTCCTCAGTACATGCTGTAACTCTTTAGCAGTCGGTACTCACTACTCAGAACCTTGAGGGTTTGAATGCTAAGTATCTACACCTATGCGACATCCCTATAGGCCATAAAGGTCCCTGTCATGTCAAGAAGTGGAGAGAGAAAAGAATGCAGAGCAGACTGGGCTAATGCGATGCCCCTGCTAGGAAACAGCAGCACCCAACATAAGCCCGAGAGAGTTTAGTAGACGAGAAAATGCATTTGTTTTGGTCACATTCCCCGGGGGAAAGAGCAAGTAGCTTTTGAGCTTGCGTGGTACACAGCAATCTTAGCGTTCCCAGTGTCCTGGCAATGGCTGCAATAATAGCAGCCATAGTACTTTTCTCCCTCCTGTTTCAAGAGTAATGTACTGGTGTAATAAATGTGACAATACATCACAGTGGCCGTACATCCGTCCCGTGTGAATCCACTGGTAACGTTACCAGCTTTCCACTCCTTCCGAGAGGAGAGCGTCATAGAGTCGTTGCGCCGCGTCGGTATTCTGGTTTCCCCCCCCAATAAGATGTAATACACTCGAAAACTCTGCGTGATAACCCCCCATAGCCCATAGCCACACTCTGTGTGATCCGTACTCCCCCGTCCCCATAGTGTGGCAGTCCCAATGTTGGTTGAGCATTTTATCGCATTCACCCCCCTCTCTTCGGAGCTGATCGCTGATCCCTTTGAGTAGTAGCTATGGTAATTTAAGCGAGAGTTGCTCTTACACATGACCATTTAAATTATCATGATATGATGTAGCACATTATCAACCTTGCTCAGGATTTCTCCTCTCGGCATATGTAATCCGTTGTTTTTTATTATCTATCGAACCCAGGACGGCCCCGAATCTCCGAGCGCCGACTGGCGCCCGTCAACGATTTCCCTTTTCTGCTCTCTTTCCGTCATTGCGCGTGCCCTGTGATGTCGGCGTGGGTCAATGGTCCTACACGGCCACACTCGACCCTGTCTTACAGTAGTACACTTGACAATTACTAACGGGAAGCTTGGGCCTACAGTACTAGCATCGGCTATCCAGATTCGATGCTTCTTTCTAGAAATAGTCAGGTCCAACTAAGAATAACACTCGTCCCCATGAGGCTAGTGGGAGGGGCTCTGCAGGGCCTAGGATCGCCATAGAAGAAATGCCATTATTAGATGGACAAAGTATCGTAGTCTGTAGCACTAGCACCTGGAACGCCAATCTGTACAATGAGGGTATGCCATCAGATAATCACCCACACCCCAATTGATCCATAAAATATAAAGAAATCAGTCATCACTTTCATCCAGTACCAATGCGCGGAGGGTATCGTCATCAGCCCAGTCGAGTCCGCTACCGACCACCATCGCGCTGGCAATGCTCTTCATGGTTTCCCATTTGGCCTTACTCGTCTTCAGCTCGGCTTCAAGTTGATCTAGCTGCGACGCGAGATCTGCGTCCTGGAGCCGCTCGCGCCAGGAGGAATCCTTCTTGGTCAGCTCGAGGAGCTCACGCACCAGTTCCTGGTTCTCCTGGTTGATTTTGAGGTTCTCGACCTCTGCATCGGATAGCTGTTTGAGCACTAGCTCATGCGCGGATGCTAGATTCTCCTGCGCGAGGGCGAGCACGTCGCGTCGGTTGACCAGGCGGAGTAGAGCTCTGCGGGTTGGATGAGATAAGAATCAGATAACAGGAGCGATCAAGGCGACCAGTAGATCACGTACCGTTCAGGAGGTGTAGTCGCTTTGAGGTGAACTGCTTTGAGAATAGGGTCTGTCATGAGAATTGTGCGAGCAGCTTTCCTTCTGACGGTGTAGGAAGCGCGCGCCTCGAGGAACTCGCGTTCCGCGATCGCGAGCTCTTCTTCAACATTGTCGCCCGATAGTGATTCTAGTTCTACAGAAAAGTGTAAGTAGTTTGAATAGAAGTACTTGAAATGGCATCAACTAATTTCAAATGGCACATGACACGGAGGATATCACAAGAGAAAAAGCAATCAGGACTTGTTCGGAGAAAAAAGGACCTCCCGCATAGTAGTAGACCGTACCTTGCTCCAGCAATGCTTTCTCCAACTGCTGTTCCTGGACTTGACTAGCCAGCTGTAGCACCAGCGCCTCCTTGTCGGACAAGGTCACGATATCGCGGACATCATCTGCCGCATAGTCCAGCAGGGCCAGCTCGTTAGAGAGCAGGTGAGGCCTCGCGGAGGCCTGTTTGGTCGCCATGGAGGGATCTCGTGGGCGGGTGGGCGCGTGCCTTGTGATATGAGCGGAGGGCGGTGGAGAGTCATTCATTTGGAGAGAGCTTCAGCCTCCTCCCGATTTACCCTTGTTAAACCCGCCTCCCCTCCCACTTCCCTAGTCTTTCGAGCTCTTGCGCTCGGTGGTGAGGAGGGGGATTATGTCTTTGCATATCTATATTGCTCATTCCGGCGAGCATTTGCTGGCGGATCCGGTCGCTTTTGCTTCGTATGTTGATTCCCCAACCCGATGAGGGGGTGCCTTATGGGGTCTCGTGCGCTCTGAATGAGTTCGGTATGTAAGCTAACACTGTTCTGATTGTTTCAGGCCGGATTCCTTAAAGGCATGGATTGTTCGAAATGCATCGATTCCGCCTACCAGGCAGATCTTGATGACTGCCCGAGGGAGGAATGTCAAGACCCAAACGCTCGCCACCGAGGTATGGAAATCTATAGAGTCGATAAACGGCCCATGATCATCCCAAGAAGACAATGAACGAATCCTAATACCGAGAACCCAGACCGAGATCTTTGTCTATGACCGGCAGTACGTGAGCGAACCCGCCGATTTTGAGCTCCCCGAGCTTCCTGCCCCGGAACCATTCCAACCAAAGAACCCCCCAGCCTCGCTGACGGACCAAAACGACCTACAATCATGGCGGAACTTGTTCATGACAAGAAGGACTTGGGCGCTGGATCTGTCTACTCGCTGTGGATCGATGGACAAGAACATCAAGGAGCATAACGAGAGGACTGATGTCATCAACCGCGCCGTGGGTGTTGCCTTAGAGAACCTCAAGTCGCACGTGGGCACGCTGGAACATCGCTTCCAGGAGGCACAGTCATGGGCCAATAATCTCCTCGAGGAGCAGCAGGCTGCTCTCGACGGCTGGCAGCGTGCTCTTCAGTCGCTGGAGAACATCCCGGCTCGGAAGGACTTCCCTATGCTTGGACGCCCATCCACCCCCAAGAAAGACAAGGATCAGCCCACGGGGACACTGCGGGACTTTATCGATATCAATGAGGTTCAGCAAGCTGGCTCGGATGCGGCAATCGTATCCCCACGCTTTGCAGGACAGGCTCGGGATCTTGAACAGGCTGTGGGTGATATCGCCGCGGATACACAAGCATTGGTGGACGAGGTTGCTCCCATATCGGCGGATGGTGAGGATGGGTTGCTTGAGGAAGTGGAAACTCTCGCAAAGAAGATTGGTTCCGATTACGAACATGTTCTTGGCTTGCCCAATAACCAGAAGATGCTGGCCAACGTTTCTAGACTTGCGCTTAACCATACTCAGAATCTGCTGCCGTCCTTGTTGGACCTCAGCGGCGATCTTTATCACGCCTTGGAGCAAGCAGTCGGTCGACGTGCCACTGCCGAGAGGACTGCCCGACAGCACATGCGCACGATCTCAGTTATCGAGTCACGCCTTGCCGATGCCCATACGCAGCTTGTCAATTTTGGGATTGATAGCAATGCGTTTGATATCCTCTACGCTGTTTTTCAAATGCCAATGGTGTACGGATCGGTCCTCATTGAGTCTATCCGGCGGCGTGAGTGGAATGATAAAATCAAATCCGACTCTTTGACCCTAGTCGAAGAGATGGCCATTTTGAGGGACGAAGAACAGCGCCGTCGGAAGAAATGGGTTAAAACCATGGGTGACTTTATTTCCTTTGGAGATTCTACAACGCCAGGAATAGAGATCAACCTCCAGGGGCAAGATATGGACTGGCCCGAAGTCAACCGAACGGAGATTGAAACATATATTGAAGACCTGCGCAATAAGCACTCCTTGTCGAATATCGCAGATGACCTATCCCAGCAATTCAAGGACCTTGATGCACCAAGCCGCCAGCAGAGACGACGAGCCAAAGCGTTCAAAAACGGAAGCGTCTTCGACTTGAGTCGGAGCTCTATGCTCCTACGCGGTGATGACATGGTTCGAAGTCTGCAAGAGGAAAAGGGGAAATTGGAGGAGAGGCTCAAGGGGTCTGACAGCCGCATTCGTAAATTGGAAGACCTTCTCCATCGTCAAAGCCACATGAGTCGGCCCTCGAGCGGTAACTTCGGACATGATTTCCCTCTTTCGCCTGCATCGCCGCACCCCGATGCCCTCTCAAGGCGCTCCTCTGTCTCGTCGAGGCGTGTCTCGATGACTCAGTCCCCCGAGGACAGAGCCTTGGTCCAACGTATTGTTTCTCTTGAAGCGGAGCTCAATGTGGAGAGAGAAACAGTACAAAGACTTCACAAAGAAGCCCACGCAGAGCGCCAGTCAAGCTCTGACAAGTACCAAGAGGCTCAATCCACGAAGCAAGATCTCATTGGAAATCTCGAAGCGCGACAACGTGAGTTTGAAGATGAGCGAAGATACTTGGAGGCAGAAGTCAAAAAGTTTAGACTTCGCACTGAAGAAGTGGAAGAAGAGCTAGACAGAATTGTTGATAGTAGGGAGCACGAGAAGCAAGAGGTCGACGAGCGGATTCACCAGCTCGAGACTGACCTGCAAACCGCTCACGATAATTCTGCCGAGGCAACTCGCAAAATGAGTGATTTTAATGAGCGAGTCGAATCTCTTCAACAAGAGGAACGGCAGCTTCAAGACAAGATTGAAGATCTCGAGCGTCAGCGTGGTGAATGGACCCAGAAGGATCAAGACCATTACAGTGCTCTACAGTCGGCCTTTATGCTTCTGTCTCCTGGAGGAGTTGTTCCTACTGAAGTTCATGGTATTATCAAAGCTATCGAGGTCCTTTCTGAAGGCTTGTCTATCCATGCCAAGAGTGCGGAAGACAGTGCGTCGAAGTTGATGACTGAGAACAAGGCCCTCGAGGAGAGAATATCTCAACTAGAGTATGAGCTCGAGGGACGGTTGAAGGTTGCCGAGGACCGCGAGGCCGAAATCGCCCGATTGACGCGAGAACTCAAGAAAGAAAAGTCGAACGTGGACGTTGTCAAGGCTGAACTAGACCAAGAACGATCCAGGCTGAATACGCTGCAGTCTCAAATTTCAGCTGGCGAAAGTGGTTCCGACGCCTTGCGAGAGCAGATTGCCGAGGAAGAGCGGAAGCAGGTAGACTTGACGCGGAAATTAGCTGATGCAGAGTCTTATGCTCAGGATCTAAAATCCAAGGAGGCAGACTGGGAGAGAAAGATTGAGGAAGTATCTCAAGCACAACAGCATGCCGTGGCTCGACTGGATTCCCGAGGTACCAAATCTCACGACCTGTCCAAGCAACTGTATTCACAGGTCGAGAAACTGGAGCGAATGCTTGAACAGCTCGGCTTTGCGATTATTCAACAGGATGGCCGTTTGATCGTCCAGCGTGCATCCAAGCTTAGCACCTCATCTAGCCTAGGCGAAAGCATTGCCCAGTCGGGTATCGTCACGGCGAGACCAGACTCAGGCCTTTTAGGCTGGATGCACGCAGATAGCCCTGAAGACGAGGACACTAGATTTACAGCTTTCATGGAGAGCCTAAACCATTTCGATGTCGCCGTCTTCGGAGACGTGGTGGTCAAGCGTGTCAAGGACATCGAGATATTAGCCCGCAAGTGGCAGAAAGAAGCTAAGGGCTACCGCGAGAAATACCATCGAGTCCAAAGCGAAGCGCACGAGAAGATTGCCTACCGATCTTTCAAGGAAGGTGACCTTGCCCTGTTCCTCCCAACGCGCAATCAAGCCATCCGTTCCTGGGCCGCCTTCAATGTCGGTGCACCGCACTATTTCCTACGTGAGCAGGACTCTCATAAACTGCAAACCCGCGATTGGCTACTGGCCCGTATCAGCAAGATCGAAGAACGCGTCGTCGACCTGTCCAAATCTTTGAACGGCGTCGCTCCCGACCGACGCTCTCTCGGCGATGCCAGCGACGGTGCTTCAATCGACGAGAATCCTTTCGAACTATCCGACGGTCTTCGTTGGTATCTCCTGGATGCCACGGAAGAAAAGCCCGGTGCCCCCGCGACCCCTGGCCTTGCAAAGAGCACTGTTGCGTCCGCCCACGTCGACGCCAAAGGGAGCATTCGTCTCAAACGGCCTAAGGAAGAGAGCACCGTCGCCCAAACCTTATCCAGAAGTCTCGAGAGCCGCCGTAATAGCTCAAACTCGAAACGAGGCACGCCTACCCCCTCGCAGAGAGCCAGCGACTCCGCCTCCGATCTCGTTCGCCCTGCCGAAGCAGACGCCAACTCCCAGCCTCGCGAATCTGCCCCGATCTTCGACGAGGTGCGCCGTGACCTGCTCCTCGGCCCGTGAAAAGTAGGACGCAGATCTATCTTTTCCCGGGTCTGATTCAAGAATGAAAACGCTAATTGGGATCTTCTTTTGCAGGTGCAGAATCGAAACCGGGTCCAGATGTCTGCCAGTCAGCCTTTGAATATCGGCGACATTGCTACATCCCCGGCCTCCCCGCCTTCTCGGTCAGCCTCGACTCGTCGTCAAAATGGGGCCCGGAGACCGTGGGAGAAGCTGTGGTCTCTTGATTATCGATTTGAAGATGCGACGCAGTAGAAGGATAGTAACATCCAAGCGTTCATGTTGTGGGTTCTGGAGTAATCGCGTTTTCTTTTTCCGTTCTTGTAATTTGCTTTTTGGATTCTGTTTGTTCTGTTTGGTTTTTTTTTGCTGTTCCTCCTAACCAGGCCACTTGGGTCGCCGGTGGAGATTTATATGCCCTTGATGGGAGTTAGTTTGAGAGATACCCAATAGTACATAGCCTTATTCCCATGAAACTCTCCGTTCCGCTGAGAATTTATAGGTCTGCAAGTCGGCTTTATATCTCTGGGAAGCCGTGTGGTTCTAGTTTACGAGTAAGGTTATTCTTCGAGGCAAACACGTCTGGATGGGATCATGGAAGTACCCTTGAAGAAATGTTGAATTCGTAATGTAACCAGCCCAGCTATATGCATGTATGAAAATAAAAAAGTCGAATAGAATCAGGTAAAAGACAAAACCAGGTCACGTTGCCTCTTCTTTAGCGCTATCCATGCCCCCCAGTTCATCATCCCAGAACTGACTGAAATCCACATTCTCCTCGTCGAACATCTGCTTAGCCTGCACCATAGCAGACCGCTGTCTCTCCGGGGTAAATCCTCCAGGCTGCGAGCTTTCCCACTGGACCAGCTCAACCCAGCGGAAGAACAAATCCTCCTTACCCATCGCAGTCAATCTCTCCCTGAAAGCCAAGATCTGATCTCGCTGAGCAGACTTTTGGCGTCCAGCAGGAGTATTTTCATCTCCAACACGCCAGATCAACCAGCCATCCGAATCAGTGTGAACCAGCACAGCCGTCCGGAACTCATCCAGCTGCACGCCCTCGCCTTTGCGGGTCAAGTCAACCAGCGCATGGGCGCGTCTCATGGCGCTATAGTCCAAATTCCAGTCCTCGTCGACGAGCAGGTAACCCGTCTTACCAATACGCTCGGGCGTCACAGCCGCAACGATCTTATCGCGCATAGCTTCGTTATCACGAATCCATTTGTTGCGCTCGAGTTTCTTGCTCCAGTTGCGGTGGCTGCGACGGACGATAATCTCGCGGTCCCGGAAGCCGATGGCGCGGCGCCAGCGTACGGGGCCGATCACGAAGTAGATTGGCCAGGTCAGGAACAGCGTGAGGAGGTAGTAGTCGATCAGGATAGTACCGATCCGGCGAAGTGTGATTTGCGCCAGTTCTGTCCACGGTGTTGAGGCGATGTCCACGCTCAGCGAGCTCTGCATTCCTAGTAGGATGGCTACTAGTGCTGGATATGTGCTAAATCCCCAGTATACGCGTATGGCGATCACTGTTGCCACTACCACGTTGACCACCGTTGGTACGATGAAGGTCTGCCATTTCAGGTCTGTTCCTGTGGTGTCGATGTGAAGTAGGTATACCTCTTCTGGGACGAGCGGGTCGAGGAAGGGCTTGAGGATCGAGGGAGCTTTGGTGAATGGTGGGATGGGTCCTGAGGAGACTGAACTCGGGGTTGAAGCCCCCGATGAGGCTGGTGTTGACGAGGGCGTCTTCCGGCGGGACGATTTCGCCATGGCTGGTGTATTCTTGACTGGTTGCAGACTCGATAGTGGTTGTTTGGGTCGTTTCGTGGAACCAGTACGTTTGTTTATACGTGGATCAGGGTGCACAGCAGACTAGAGAGGCTTTTATCAGGCGTGTTATTTGAAACTGATCGATGATCGAGGCAAGTGAGCGGGTCACATGTCACAGTATCGAGTCACTTGCGAGGCGGCAGGCGATGCTCGCATGATTTGGCCCTCGCTAAATGAGGCAGCAGGCAGAAGTGGCTGCGGACACGAGGGTGGCAGTGAAGAGGGAAGAAGTACTGGATTATCAGGCAGAAAGGAAAAGTGGGAGTTGGTGGATATTTAAATCACTTACGGACTTCGGAGTAATAATAGTGAAGCTGTTGCGGGCCCGCTCTAAGCCTCTAACCCCTTCGGGGAATGCGGGAGCTGTGTATTTACGTGATGTACTCTGTAGAAGTTAAACCAATCGAAGCACTCGATCTATATTAGCCACCGAACATACAAAGGGAGAGATCTTTGCTTAAGATCTGGCGGGAGAGCTGCCCTCTCTGTTTCCCTCTGTCACCATGGCCTCTCCCCGCAGAGGCGACCGAGCTGCACTCGCGCGTCACCATCAACCGCAGTCGCCCTTTGCCCGCGCGCGAGAGCCCAGCTACGAATTCGATCTCGATAATTCACATTTCCCCACGCCTTCCAAACAAAGCGAGACGCGTCCTAGACCTAGCTTTCGCACAGGCACTCTCTCCGGCGCGTATCGAGCCACTTCACGCACGAGTATGTCCGACGACGGCGCCGGACTCGGTTTGACCACCAGCCCGCGACAACCCCGGAATTTTGTCAGTGCGCGCTCGCCATCGTCGGATATGTCGAACCCACCCGAAGAACTGGTAGATGTATACAGGCGGATTGAGCAGGATGGAACACTGGCAGACTTGCCGCTGGACGATTGGGACGTTCCACTCGAGACGCATCCAGCAAGTCGGCTGAGTCGCTCGTCGCCTCGAGCGAGAGAACGAGAGTTTGGAGATCGCGCATTCTCCGAGGCAAGTTTTGCCAACGAGAATTCACCGCGCAGGAGAACCTCCGACTATGCCAGAGACGAACAGCGGCTTCGACGTGTGACCGGCAAGGATTCGCCAGTATTCAGCAAGGCCAAGGTTGGGAACCGTGCAGCCCTCACAGCGGATAATTTGCAACGAAGGGAGGAAGAGGAACAGATTCATGTGTCAGAGGAGGATGATGGTGAGCCGGGCCCATCGCTGAACTTGCCGCGAACATGGGGAACTCGAGCTGGACGCCGCTCAGATTGGCTCAGGAACGTAAGTGGAAGCACTGAATCCGAGCCACAAGAGAGGAGGGAAGAACAAGCACCCATCGATGACGCCTCAAATATGCGAGCTCAGGCGGAAGCTCACGTTCTCGCGAGGTATTCTGCCCGCTTATCCTCGCGAGCCACTGAACGAGGTAGCTTTCCAGCCCGAAACGCCCTTGGTGAACGTACGGCCAATTTCCATGCCCAGGAAGCACCACAGGACAAGAAGGAAGAGAAATCCAACTGGGACCAGAAAGCATCACAAGGTGAAGGGGTCCACGTACCAAACACGCCCATCGTGGTCTATAAAAACCCCAGCTTCACCAAGGCAACCGCAGCAAAGCGAGATTCGCAAGATTTGCTTCGCAAGCTCGCAAGAACCGAGAGCCCGAAGCTTGAACAAATGCAGACTCCAGATCAACCGAAGCTTTTTGAACGGAGGATTTACGACAAGACGCCTAGAGTGACGGGTGCCTGGATCGATACTCCAATGACCGAAAGGGTGGCGGAACTCCCTCAGGAGTTGACCAGGGATATTGTCCTGCCATCGGTACCTGCAAAGGAACCCGAAGCCCCCAGACAGGAGCAGAAGCCACCAGTGAATGTTCAACCGCCAGTCACAGAAGTAAAGCCAGAGCCCAGCACTGTGGAAGAGCCCGTCTCTGACCCCCAACCCGCCAAACGGAACAGAGCGTCCGTGATTCGACCCAAGCTACCAAAGAGTGGCCTCCAAACAGTCATTGAGGACGTGAGCTCTGGCAAAGAAACCCTTGATCTGGGCGACGATACGATTGAATCCCTTCAAGCAATCATGGACGACCCGACTGAGCTGAAGACTGAGGAGGAGGAGGAAGCTGCCTACGAACAAGAGGTACTCAAGAGACTTGAGCTGGCCAATGCGAATGGACAAGATTCAGTCGATATTGATCGTCTGAATGACAAACTTCATTCTCTCGTAAGAAACATCAACGAAGTGAAAAAGGGTCTGAATAGCTTGGAAGAGCACGTTATCCGAGATGCGGCCATCGTGTCCCGGCCAGGCTCCCCAAAGAAATCGGGCCCGCAGACACCAGACTCGCACTCTAGTGAGAACTGCGACAAATGCGTACATGACGATGGCCGCGTATACGCTGCTATTCCACTCCCTCGCCTGTGGAAATGGGATCCCGTATCGCAGCGCCGTCAACTCACCAAGCTCGGCTGGGTGACATTTGTTTCGCTCAGCTGGTATATCATCGAATGTCTTATGTGGGATATCTACGCCCACCCCTTGATCTCCGAAACATGCGACGGCTATTGCATGCAAGCGGATGCTCCGGAATTCCCCTTCGTTACTGCCACGATGCTCTGGCGCTGGTCCCATCTGGAATATCTTTTGGCACCTATTGTTACTATCTCTGTGGCCTTCATCCGCCTCACGGCACAACTGCTGGGTTTATGGGATGGCTATGTCGATGAGCCACCGCAGCTGAGCAACATTGTTGGCGAGATCCGCGTAAACGGTACTCCAGTCTCGTTCCCCTGGTTGACATCTCCGGGTCAAACGGTTGCACCGACACAGTCGTCTGCATCTATGCCGCAACAACCTGTGTGGACTCCTCGCAATGAAGTACCGCAGAATGAAGCTCCCATCCAGTGGTCTGACGATCAAGTGTCCATGGAGGATGATGAATATCTTTGATTTGTGTTTTGATTAATGAGGATGGGCATTAATGACGCTCTTCGGGCTGTATCTTTTAGCTGGAAAAGGCGTTTTTGGTTTGGGAATGGAATGGGTATGAGAACTAGGGCTTGTTATCAGCGAAGTATTTAACATTATCTACAATACATCATTATTTATTCAGGCATTCCTTAATGATCGAAGGATCTTCATCAAGCTGTGATCAAGAGAGTTTTCTCACCATGATTACTAGATGTACGATGGTGTTGCTTACTGAACCTCTGCGGCATTGAATTCCCTACGATTCAATGGAGGAACTATTTGCATCTGAAGATAAATGTTACTATTGCGAGGGAGACAAGGACTGTTGATTTTAAGAAGGTGATGACAGTACTCGCACAAGCTTGAAAGTGGAGGGTCTTTGTACATAGGTTTTTTTCATATTTTCTCTGATACCTTGAGCTTTCCGAGCCTGATTGACCTTCATGAATGACTCTGCAATATAGCACAATATAAGACATGGGTATTGAACGAAATCCGCCTCCAATTTCCCCAGGTATTTACAGCTTCGCCTGTGCACGCCACTCCTTCAACAACGCCTCCTCATCCCGAACTCTCCAACCGGCAGCCTTGCGCATTCTAAAATCAACTCGGTCCTCATCCAGCTCGGACACCTTCTCCAGCGGGTACTGGCAGGACACCTGTAACCCGTGCTTGAACCACGTCCAATCTCCGGTTGACTTGACACGGCCAGCCGCAGCGTCGTGACAAAACTCGGAAATACTTTTGAAGAACCGCTTGCCCGTCGGGGTAGAGATCATCAGTATCCCATGGCAATGCGGCATTCCCTCGAATTTCTCCGCCACAACGGGGACGCCAGCCTTGTGCATGCGTCGCGCCAAGATCAGACCTTCGTCTGTAAGAAGTTCCTCCCCGGTTGAAATGAAAACTGGTGGTGCGTCTTTCCAGAGTTCCGGTTTCGCTGCAAGTGGAGATGTGAGCGGGTGGAGCATCATGTTTGCGTTGGCGAACATGTCTACACGGGGCGGAGTCACCGGCCATATAGAGCCGGATGGGAATGGCAACGGTGTAGAGAGGGCGGGATCGTCTGGATCGTCGGACGGTACAGACTTCATATCGAGATAGTCGTATTTGGTATTGTGAATGATAGACGGCATGGCACGAGTCATATCGCACCAGGGTGAGATAGTAGCTACACCTGCGGGAAGCTCAATGTCCACGTCCTGGCCGTGGAAGCGAACCGATCGAGAAGCTCGCTTTAAGGTGAGCAGTGTCTGTAATAGCACCAAGGATAGATTACCACCGGCAGAGTCACCGGCAATGATGATCTTGTTTGCTGGAACGGGCTTGTGGAGAGCACCCGGAGGCGGGTGAATCAATGACAGATATGCCGTCAGGGCATCGACCAGCGCCGCAGGGAAGGGATTCTGCGGCGCCAGTCTGTATCGCACTGAGAGAACTGGGGCGCCTGTGAGACGTGAAAGATGTGCCACTGGCACACGATGCGTGCAAGGATCCATCATGCTGCAACTATGAGTATTTGACGAGACAGACTATCAAGGCTGGGAATTGATCAACTCACAAGTAGGCACCACCATGGAAATACAAGATGGTCATATCAGAAGGAGATTCTCTTCGCAGCTCATTATACTTCTCTTCTTCAGACAAGTCAGGCTGTGGTGTCTTCTTGCCTACTCCACTGCGATAGCCGGTCCATTCAGCCTCCACGGCTGCAATCGGGGGCATGTCAAAGGTCTCGTTGCCTGTCGTCATGAGATCTTCGATGGCGCGTATCACAGCATCACGCACATCAAACTCTGGCTGGGGTAGAGTAATCTTGGACACCCACATGGGTCCCTTGATGCCAGGGTCGCGCATGCTATTCTTTTGCGTCTTATCGACTGGAGCGCTGAAGGTCATGAAAGAGCGAATGATGGATGTGGTCAGCTCCGTGCGCATATCTTGCTTTCCCTTTACGGGGGACATGTTAATTCCATGGAGGACGAGAGTTCTCAGGATCATTGGAATTCGGACGAGTAGCTCCTTCAGGAGGTGGATGGTATGTTTGAAGTCGCTCATTTTCAAGAGAGTAAGGGAGTAATTTGGAGCACTCCTGGTAGGTTGGAGAAAGGACGATTGAGAAAGATCCAACAGACCAGGAGGGCCTGGAGAGATCCAGTCTGTAGAGACAAAGAACTGGTTCTGGCTGGATGAACTACTGGGGAAGCCGGATCCCTGGAAGTGGCGTCCAATGAGCCGAGGTCCGGTTTGCGGGGTCCACTCCTGCCCACGTCTGATCATTTTTGGTTTCTTTGTTCTTACTGTAAAACAGACTAAAGATAGAATACATTATGTGACTTGAAGTTGAGATACAAGCACATGATCCTGTGAAAAAACATCAAGTAGTTTTCTGTCAGAACTGGAGAAGAGATAGGTCCGAGTTTATAAACCTGTACCAGCCCTCCGTATATGTGCGGCTGGTATAGTCCCTGTAAAATGCACAACGCCGACCCCCTACCCAGAACGCCCTTGCAAATCGTAAACTCATAGTTCCAGACCATCAAAGGCAGCAGATCTATGAAGATCAAATGTCAAGAATGCGAGGGAAGATCCTCTGATCTCTCCGCATGAACTAACGGTACAATCCCCACAGTCTCCGGATCTGGACTGCCCAGGCGATCTCGCGCCTGCTGCACCTTAGGCACTCCTCGAAGAGGATGGAGTTCTTTTTGATAAACAGGCTCCTCTTCCTCTTTCAACCCCGAACCAGTCGGATCTCTACGAATGAGGAAACTCTGCACTCGAGCATCATTGTGCGGCATCTGAGTAACGGTGTGCTGTCGACGACCAGACAAGAACCGCATCGAATCCTCGCTTACCTCGCGCAAACGCTGCTCATATCCAGAATTCAATTGGCCAATCCAGGAAGCTTGGACGGCACCACCGAACAAAACGAGAAGGATGACCAGCCGGGTGAAGGTACGTTGGTCAACGACGTGCTGTTGTTTCCCTTGATGGCGATTATTCCATCGCTCCCAGTCTTCCCACGTTGCATTTGCATAGATAGTAGGCCCGTAGGGTCCCCAATCGGCCGATGCATCGGCCACGGTGTTGTAGCGTTTAGAGTTATGGCTCCATCCAGCGCCTGTTTGGTCGTAGGCAGCCCGCCTGGTCGGATCGGAGAGGATCTCATGGGCAGTGACCACAATATGATACCGCTGCAGACGAACTTCGGGAGTGATATTTCGACAGAGAGGGTGCTCGTCACATGGCCGATCTGGATGGTAGATCTTTACGAGATCATAGTACCGAGCTTTCGAGTATGGAGCGTTGCGGTGGAGGTTGAGGACTTCATATGGGGTGAAGGTCGAGCTTTTGGGCCACGAGTACGGGGGATCCGAGATATCCGATGCGGTTGCATAACCTCGATTGGACCGTGAGCTCCAGAGGCCAGGGCATGAAGCACTGAAGCTTGCGCGAGTGGGTGGCAACGTCGTAGCAGATGAACTCAGGAGCTGAATGCCCCCGTAGCTAAAGAGGCCGGCCTTCTTGAACATGGCCGCATGATTCTAAGAAGAGAGCAGGGCAAATTTCCCGGTAGCTCTCTGGTGAAATTGGAATGGAGATAAGAAGTGAGGGGATTCGTCCCCCTCACAAGAAGGTTGGAGAGGGTCACGTGGGACCGGAGCTTGATTTGCCGGAGAATTCGAGAAGAGCTCCAAGTGGCATCACTCCACAACTTTCTCATTCCAGCTTGTCTGCACAGAATGGCTGGGTCGCAAGAAGACCATCGAGATCGCCGGCAGCGCTCGCCTTCCAATTCTTCAAATCGGAGTCGCGAACGGCGACGAGACACTCGAGACGACTACAAGAGCTCACGGCGACGAGACGATGACCGTCGAAGCTCTCGTCGAGACGATTCCCGGCGCAGATCTTCGCGCAGTCCATCTGCGAGAGAATCTACTCGAAAAGACCAAGATAGATCCCGCCGGGAGCGCAGAGAACGCTCCACAGACCGTGCAGACGAGGACCGCCGAAGAGACAGACACCGCCGCCACCGACATCGCGACGACCGTGATCGCGATCGCGACCTCGAACGATCATCAAGAAGACATCGCAGCCCACGACCTCGGTCTCGCTCTCCACGCCGATCACAAACTCCGCCGCGAGCTATACAACGGCGTGGCCCTCTACCTTCACAATCCGATGCCTTCACGGGCGAATTGGTTCAGTCCGGCGACGCACCTCCACCCGAGAAGATCAAGCCTAATTTCAACCAGACCGGAAGACTGGCAGCTGAAAGCAACACAATTCAGGTCCAAGGAGGTGAAGGGATTGTCTTGAAATACCACGAGCCTCCCGAGGCCCGCAAACCACCCGGCAAAGAGGCCTGGCGATTCTATGTTTTCAAGGGAGAGGACTTGCTCGAAGTGGTCGAGCTTGGGGAACGCAGTTGCTGGCTGATCGGTCGTGAGAATCGCGTTGTGGACTTTCCCCTCGAACACCCAAGTTGTTCAAAGCAACACGCTGCACTTCAGTTCCGCTACGTTGAAAAGCGGAACGAATTCGGGGATCGAATTGGCAAGGTCAAGCCTTATCTAATCGACTTGGAGAGTGCGAATGGATCTCATGTCAATGGTGAGGCCATTCCCGCAGGTCGCTACGTGGAGGTCATGGACAAGGACGTCATCAAATTCGGATTGAGTACCCGTGAATACGTTCTGATGCTGCCCAGCTGAACTTCAGCTAGTCAGGACATGCTTCCCAGCAAGCTAGAACTTTACGACCCATAATGAGAAGATGTCGAATACAATCTTGATATCATGATTTGCGTGATGTACAGTACAGAACGGCGAGGGGCGAGAATATCCCCTACAAAGGAAAACATTATGCAACGCCTTCAACCAAGGTGCTCCCGCTTAGCCTGCTTGGCCTTGCCTTCCACCTCGTGCATCTTTCCCTTCGCCTTCCCGGCAAGTTCCTCGGCCTGTCCCTTGCCCTTGCCCATGTACTCCTCCGCCTCACCCTTCACTGATTGGGCCTTGGACTCGGCCTCTGCGCTGGTGGTGCCGACGGTTTCCTTGACCTTCTGGCTAGCCTCGCCTGTGTAGGTAAACATCGCAAATTAGCCTCCGACTCTTCGGTATCCTGGTCTTTAAAGGTGGAATAAACATACGGCCGAGGTCAATACCCTTCACTGCTGCGTCAGAGACAACCCGGTCGGCTGCCTTGAGGGTATCCTTGGTGGCATCAACGGGGCCCTTCTCCAGTCTAGCAGTTGTAGTGATAGATCGCAAGGTCACTGAAGCTGGTGCAGCGGTAGTGGCCACTCGGGACCTCACAACAGGGACGAGACGTGCGGCGGACATGATGGATAATTGTTTTGTGGAAAGATTTGAAGATGGTTTGACTTTGTAGATGGTTGGTGGAATGAGGAAAGTTTTTGTTTGATAGTCGAAAGTAATGAGAATAAGTCTGTGTCAGGATTAAGCGTGTTACTGGTGATTTATACTAGCTGGAGTGGATAGTTGGCTCTGCATTGGCTGATTCTTGGAAATCGCCGACGTCATCGGCATCACATTCCTGACGTCGACAAACGATCACAACCCTGCCACCAGGACTTGGTTTGCTTGCTTTCTACATGATCGGCGATCATTACGGGGGGAGGATTGAAGCCAGGCCTGATCCGGTCATTCGTTGTTCTTGATCATCATGTGTGTTCTAGATTCGGCGCCTGTCGTGAACCTCTCTCTCTGTGGAGCTTGAAGATACAGCAGCTAAGGGCTACAGGCTTCGGGTCTTTTGAGTGGACGCACAGACTACAAGTTCCGAAAGCTTTACTACAGTAAACATTCAACTATTTCAAAATAATCCTGACAGTTTTCGATTTATGCAACAATAGGTTTTCCCTGCGACAGTGCAAGGCGATTTTGATGCCACTGTATCCCGTGTCAGCTATTATATCACACATCAAGAATGAAGAAAGACCTACCTTCCCACAAGAGATAGGCTCATAAAGAGCAGGATGATCCTCATCCACACAGGATGGCACAACCTTACACACCGAATCAGGATTAAATCCCAAGAAAAACGGCATCGAGTACCTCGACGTAGTCTGTCGGTTATACACCCGATGCACCGTCGACTTGAACCGATTATTCGAAAGCCGCTGCAAAAAGTCCCCAATATTAACCACTATTGTCCCGGGAATAGGTCGCGCATCTAACCACTCGTCACTCGCAGAAAGAACCTGCAGTCCGCCGGACATATCCTGCCATAACAGAGTGACGCATTGAATATCGGTATGCGAGCCAATCCCGACATCTGTCTCGGTGTCGTCGGATATAGTCTCGGGGCAGCCGGGATAGTGCACGTATAGTCCGTCGGCACCGGGGTTTGTGGTCACGGAGTCGAAGTAGTCTTCGGGCATGTCGAGGGCCAGCGCGAAGATGCGAATCATTTTGCGGGCGAGAGTTAGGCGTCGCTGCCAGAATTCGATGGTTGTTTCCTTGAAGCCGGGGATGTGAGAAGTCCCTTCCCATAAGAACTCGTCGTTGCCGTAGGAGTAGCTTGGATCGGAGAGGAGGGCTTCTGGGTTGGACATTGTTGGGTCATTCATGGGATTGTAGCGCAGTGAAAAGGTCTCCTTGCGATCTGAATGATACGGGTTAATTTGAAATTCGGGGATACTATTTCTCTCGAACAAGAAATCCTACCTCGTGTCTCTGTCTTATTGACCTGCGTGCTTCCCACTCCGTGAAAACCATCTGCATGCTTGGATTTCTTATTCGAGACCAGCTCTTTCTGCTCGATCGTTTGACCAAAAAACTCTTGAGCTTTGGAGAGCGCGCGATCTAGTAACTCTTCTGAGATACCATGGTTCTTGATATAGAAGAATCCCGTGCTCTCAGCCGCAGTCTTGACTTGGGCTGCGATCGCATTCCTGGCTTCAAAGCCGTTATCGATGGCGCTTAGATCAATGATTGGGATTTCATCCTCGGTAGGTAATCGAGGCGGTGCAGTGGACACTCGACGAAATTCCGGTCCATGAAGCGTCAGCAGTTCGACCTGTGTGTATTGAGTTTGAGTCACGGTTGCCATGGCGTGCAGGATGAGTGCGCAAATTGCGGGGTTTGAGTTGGAAGGGCTGTGAGATTGAGAGGATGGCGTAAACGGGTGGCTGCAGACAATCTATACCCACGTTGCAACGATCAAGGATATTTGAGCTAAAGTATAGATGAACTAATCAGACTTGAACTCACGGAGACCGCCGATTGCCTATTGATTGATGTGATAAATCTATGATAAGAATATCTCTCTATTCATGACTCTGCGTCGGGTTTGCTTCGCCCTTATCACGTTTCGTCGCAGAGGGGAAGCGTTGACTGGCAGTTCTTATCTGCGGAACACTCGTGGCGTAGCCCTAAGTACCGCTAGCATTCTTGGCCTCGAGGCTGTTATCAACTTATCGCTGGATGTCTTGTATCTTTATCTGATTGCGATAAAGCCCCTCGCATGATGCATTACCTTTTTACTTCTGATCGCCTGGAAAACGCGAGTTCGGAACTCTCCCATTTCACAATTGGACGAGGATCTGGAAAGCCTACCATACCAGTGAAGCCATGGCAATCACACTATCCCAGTTGAATGAGCGACTACTAGTCAAGGCCGTTGACAAGGATGGCTCACAACGTCCGGTGGACATGTTGGACAATGACTCCATCCGTCCAACACCAACCAAAGATCGAACATGGACTCAATTCACTTACATGATGTTCTGGTTCTCGGCGACGGCCAACGTCAGCAATTTGTACTCTGCGTCTACGGGTATGACCATGGGTCTGACAATGTGGGAGGCTATTGCCTGCTCCTTTGGTGGCCAGATTGTAGCTGGATTTCTGATGGCTCTGAATGGCCGTGCTGGTGCAATCTATCGAATTCCCTTCCCCGTGCTGTGTCGGTCTAGTTTTGGTCCTTGGGGCGCTTTCTGGCCGACTTTCAACCGGGCTATCATGTCGATTGTGTGGAATGGTGTCAACTCTGTTCAAGGAGCGCAGTGCTTATAGTAAGTCTATCATCGGGGTTGATTCAGAGCACTAAATGAGAATGACGCTAATGAGTATTATTGCAGCGTATTCCTCCACGCCATCTTCCCTTCTATCGATAAGATCCCAGATAAAATGGGCCCCAAGTCTGCGTTAACCTCTGCGCAGATGATGTGCTTTTTTGTCTACTGGTATTACAGCCATTAACCTCCCCATAAACCGATCAATCACTAATCTCAAATAGGATCATCAATTGTGCATTCCTCGTCGTCCCTGTCCCGAAGATGAAGTCCCTGGTATACGCCAAAGTAGTGGTCTTCTTTGCCGGTACCATTGCAATGCTAGCATGGACTGTTTCCCTTGCCGGTGGCTCTTCCGAGTTTCTTCACATGCCATCCACTGTTTACGGCACGGAGAAGAGTTATCTGATTTTGAAGTTCTTTTGGCTGGGTCTTGCAGCTTGCGGAACGTTCGTGGCCAATGCGGCCGATCTTCAACGCTACGCACGCAAGCCCAATGATGTGCTCATCGGCCAGATGATCAGCTTTCCGTTATCGAATTTGTTGGTTGCGATCCTTGGTAATGTCATTGCGGCTTCTAGTAAGTCGATTTTTGGAGAGGTAAGATATCAGTCATATACTCCACAAAAGCTTCTTACCGGTGCTAACCACCAAATCCTTTGTGCAGTTGATCTGGAACCCTCTCAACTTCTTGGATAAGCTGATGGAAGGCGAGCGATACACCTCTGGAAACCGTGCCGCATGCGCGTTCATTTCGTTGGCTTTCGTATATTCCAATGTTTTCTCAGCTATTTTCGAAAATTCCATTCCGTACGATTCCCTATCCAATCCAATCCAAACATCATCCCAATATCTAACGAATCTACAGCGCTGGCAATGACATCGCAGCCCTAATGCCGAGATACATCACAATCAAACGAGGATTCTTCGTCTGCGCTAGTAAGACTTCCCCTTCCCACCTAATCTACTACCTACTAACGACTCCCCATTCTAGTCCTCTCATACGCAATCTGCCCCTGGTATCTTCTCTCCAGCGCCTCAATATTCATCACATTCCTATCCTCCTACCAAATCTTCCTCTCCGCCATTGCCGGCATCCTAATCTGCGACTACTACCTCATCCGCCGCGGCAACTTGAACATTTCAGCTCTATACACCGCCCACCCAGAAGGTCTGTACAGATACTTCTACGGCTTCAATCCATGGGCCTTCGCTACTTATATCCTTGCCGTGGCACCAAATTTCTACGGCTTCCTTAGTCAAATGGGTGTTAAGGCGCCGCTTGGGGTCCAACGATTCTATTATGTTGCTTATCCGACTGGATTGTTGGTTGCTTTTGGGATTTATTATGTTGGTAGTTTGGTTTTCTCGCCGAAGGGGATGGTTAAGGGTAAGGGGTGGAAGGAGCCGAAGGAGTATGTGGATGAGGATGATGTGTCCGGGGATGCGATTGATGGGGTTGAGATTGATAGTACAGGGGCTGAGAAGGGGGGTTTTACTGCAGCGAAGGAGGTGAAATATTAAACCGGTTTATACCAGATTATCTCAAGCTACATAGTAATATCATCGCGAATTTGCTAGAGCAAAGGAAGCACAGTGTGAGACAAAGCAAGTCATCTAGGAATCGATGCATAAGCATAGCTTTTTACGTCATAGGGTATATTGTAACAGACGGAAGAAGGGTTCAAGTACTTGTACAAGATAGTAATGCCCGAATGAAGCAAATGCATAATAGAACAAAACTCCACCCAAAACGCCTACCACGTATTCTCATGCATAACAATGACCCGGAGATAACAACAACAACAACACCCACAGATGCAGATAACCCCGTCTGTCTAGCAGGTTTTATCACCATGAACCAAGAGAGCCCTGGAAAATGACACATCCACAAACTCCAGCCCTCTGGAATCCAACCGAGTCCCAACACAACCAGATTAGCAAGACAACAACAAGAAAAGAATAAAGCACCAGTAACATGCAGATGCACCTTTTCCCTCAATCCAAAAACAAAAATTCAATCAAAAACACGATCATTAAACTGCACACCCAAACCATTGAACTCCGGTCTCGACGGGGAGCTCCCACTCCGAGCACGCACTCCATAAACCTCCAGCGCCCGCGCCGGTGCATAAACATGTCCATCACCCTGAATCAATGGTCCCGACATATTCGAATGATAAAGTTGATATGTCGGGATATGTCTCGGTGTTTGAAGCCGTCCCACTTCCTGTAGTCTCAGTCGTGCATCACGAACATCGACGCGGTGGCCACCGAAATGCAAGAGTTGTGTCGGATCGACCGCCGGATCCCAAGCTAGTTCCATGTTTCTGAGACGCTCGTCGACGGAGCCCAGTCGCCGATGGTTTTGTGGTAAAATCGGGTAGAGGTTGTCTGATTGAATGGCGCTGACGCTGCTTGAGAGAGGTCGATCAGAAGTCCAGCTTCCAGTGCTGGACAGTGCATGTTGCTGAAGCAGTGGGGTTGGACTGCGCGTGATGTCACTTGGCTGTGCGAAGCTTGAGGCTGGAGAGAAGCGTGGTGGGGAGCGAACGGGCTCTGTGGCCCAGGATTGGTGTGAGAGATTGGATGAGCCACGCGAGAGTGCTTCAGAGCCGGGACGTTCGGTTTGGATGACCGTTGACTCGGATGCCGTCGCAGATAAAGGGAGAGCTCCAGGCATGATCGCAGAAGGGTGAGCTACTGCCACAGGCTTGGGAGCCATGGGAGAAGAGAAAGCAGGACCCGAGGCCCGTTGGGAACGTCTTTGCGGGATGGTGATGGTGATGTCTTGATCATAGGGTAGCAGCGAAGGGGGATATTGAACCAGGGAAGGCGTACTTGCAGACAATTCCCGAATTGGAATGCCATACGGAAACACGGACGGAGTGCTCGCAGACAATATAGTGGGCTCAATGTTAGCCTGTATAGAAGGGCGACGAGAGTTGATCTGTGAGGTAGGCGCAGTATGCAGATCCAACGCTCCGAGTGACTGCTCCAAGTGATCTCGGCCTGGGTCACTATAGATCGATCGAGCCAATGGCTCGGGGATGATTTCTTGAGACAGCTCATGAGAGAGCGGAGACGCAAAGACACGGCTTGACTGGCTGTCAAGGGATTCCACAGAAGGCTTCAATGCAGGACGTCTCAACGGAGTCTCGTTAGCCTCAAGCATCCGCCTAGCGGCTATACTTGCCCACGTTGGCACATTCTCTTTATTGGACGGAGGAGTGTTCATATCCGAGCCTGTCTTTCCACCGCTGATCCGCCGAACAGCAGCCAGTGCTGTTTCAGCCGCAGAAGCCAAAATCGAAGAGCCTTCACTGTGATCAGAGGGCACGCGACTGGAGGATCCGCGTCCCTGAATCTGGGAAATTTTCACCACCGGGGTATCTGGTTTGGCACCCCGAAATCTACCAGGCCCTCGCGGCCGCTTGCTTTTTTGCCCTGGTCCCGTTGGACGGGTTCTTGAATGACGTTCAACCAACTGCCACTCTTGCGTATCCTCGCGAAGAACCGGTGGACTCGACGAAAGATTTTTCGGTCTCTCCGTAGTATGACTCATCTGTGAGAGCGCCGGAGATATATGAGGTGCTTCTTTTGGCCTCTCCGTGGTTTGACTCATCTGTGAGAGTGCGGGAGAGATACGAGGTGCTTCTTTCGCCTCGCCATCGGTTTCGTAACCGTCCTCCGACTCTGAGCCAGCTTGTTGTCGGAAAATATGAGGAGGAAAGAGCTCCAATTTAAATCGAGGTGGGACCATCATTTCCTCTGGTGATTCCGCGCGAATCGAGCCCGATTCGGTCCAATTCCAGGTGGACTGGCGTGAAAGACCGCCTTCATCGGCTGATGATTCAGGGAATGAGGAGGAAGAGCTGCTTGACCGGTCAAACACGGACTTTTGATTGCGAGCTGATTCCTGTGAAGAGCTGGGGGACATGCGATCGATCTCGCTGCTGATGCTTTTCATCAACTGTCGCAAGTTCTCGTGTGCTTCACGCAGGACGTGCGGGTGATTCCCGATTGCGGATTTCTTAGGAAAGAGTTCAAGCAGGCGAGATGCGTGGGTCTCATACTCGCGGTAATCGCGGACGAGTCCGCAGTCATGGTAATGAGCCATCCTCTCCTTGGCCGTCTCGTAAGATCTGCAGAGGAATCGAGTAGCAACGATCAGCCACGAATCGTAGAACCCGGGGTTCTGCTTCAGATCCTTGTACTCCTCGTCCTTGATCTTGAGTTCATCCCGACAAAATCCCTGTACGACGCTGTGAATCTTGACCACATCCACCACCGAGTTGCCCCGGTAGATGGAGAAAAAGCCATCTTGACTACTTTCCGTAAACGAATCGGTCAACTGGGGAGTCGGTTTGGGTTCGGCGTGCATTTCATCACTCGAAGTCTGTGCCGATCCATTGTGCTGGAAACTGAGATCTGCATCAGAGGTCCGCTCGACCAGACCATAGTGGATCAAGGTACCCAACGTGGTGTCAAGGTCAGGCTCTTCCCCTGATTGAGCACTAGACATGATCTCTGCATTTTCCACGGTCATAATGGATCTCCCAAGCATAAGCAAGCCGACAGGGACGTGATGATCGAGAAATGAAAGCAGATTGATCAAATTCAAGGCTTCCCGCTGGTTTAAGCGATATAGATCGTTCATGATGCAGAGAAATGGTTCGGCAAGCTTCTTGTCAGTCACTTGGTGCTTGACTCGGTATCTTTCAATCGGCTTCCCCGTAGCATTGAGACGATGACCTATAGCATGGATGGCGAGAGGAAGGCATTCATAATGTTCAACCAGCTCCGTAGCCTTGGAAGCCTGCTCCACTGTGGGTCTTCTGATGCCGAGATCCTTGTAAAGAAGCCTGCAGGCATCTTCAACCTTCAAACGCGGCATATGCAGACAATACGGTTCGAAAAGCCGCTGTTTCTTCCGCAGCGTAGCATCGATGGATGTATAAATGATACTGCACCTCCTATTCCAGGGCAAAAATGGTCGAAAATCGTTGATATCATCATCATGGTCGAACGTGATTCCGTCAAAAACCAACAGCCACTCATTGCGTGATTGCAGCCAGTTCCGAACCGCATTCACATATGTTCGGGACTTTTGGTAGTTGGGATCTTCGGCCTCTTTGTGGTCCACGAGTGTGGCAGCTTGTGCGATCTCCCAGAAGCCCTTGTATGCTGACTCGCGGGACTTGGCATCAATCCAGAATATTCCGCCTGTATAGCACTCGCGCTGGGCAAAGACGTACTGGCGTGCAAGATGGGTCTTTCCAGATCCCGGGACACCAGCTATTAAGACAGCCATAGCCCGCTCTGCACGCGCTTTGGCCTTGAATAGCCGTCTGTGAAGCTCTTCGAGTTCCTTCTGCATTCCAAAGAAAGTCGCGTTCGGATGGAACCCGGGCGGTGCGACGAAAAGCGGAGGGTCTTTTTGAGATGGAAGGCCTGCATACGTTAGCTATGAAGTTCATACAACCTTTTTACGAGGTAAAGGGCAATATGTGAGGCTCGAGGTTTTAGGACTTACTGCTTAAAGAACGGGAGAGTGGCAAAGCAACAGTTTTGCCTAGTTCAGGCGTTGAGGGATTGTAAGCATCAGTGGCAGATCCTCGGCGCAGGTCCGGTACAGAGTAACCTAAGGGAAGGATAGTCAGCGTTGGCCTGACTGGGAAAGATAAATATTGGAAGACCAGATTGAATGATATCAGCTAAATTGGAAGGAAAACAAGAACGGGAGCCACGCTGAAAGACAAACACAAGCTAGGTACACGAAGTCGAATCATAACTCATAAACGGGTAGAGCCAAACAATTGTAATATGAAGCGAGGAGGGGAGAGTCGGCGTGAAACATGAATATCATGTGGCCATCGTGCCTTGAAAGATCATAAATCATCGCCAGTAAACCTTCAAATAGCCAAACAACAAACATCAAACAGCGGGCTCCTCGATCTCATAATCCTTCAATGTAACCGAATCTTCCGGTGCAGGGAGGAGATGGGTTCCCCTACCAGTGGCAGGCGTCTTCAAGTCGGGCATGCTCTGGCCCACGGCGTCATCGGTGCCGTCGTATATCTCGCGTGCCTTGGCCTTCTTTTCCAGAGTTCGGGTCTTGCGCTCTTCGATCCAACGATCGGCGATGACGGAGGGTGCTTGGCGAGAATACCGGAGGATCGCTTCGGCGACCACTTCATAGCCTGATGAGTTCTCATCGTCGAACTTGCACATGTGGCTGTGGTCGGCCTCGATACCGCCTCGCTCGACACCTTCAAAGTAGGGCGCCGCGGATGCCTCGTCGACAATAATCTCCCGCGTGCCTCGCACATCCATTGAACGAGTCTCGTGGAAGAGGTATATATGGAAGCGGCTCATAATATCGACGAACAGACTGTTAATGTGTTGTAGGGTCTCGTTGTTTGTCTGAAGTGCTTTTATCAACTGTGGTGAGCCTTCCATGACCTTCTTGGGCAGGACAGCCGTGCAGATCTTGTGTAGTAGAAGACCCCATTTTGCAATGTCCGAGCCATTGTGCGGAGTGCCGAGGAAAAGAATGCCAAAAGTCGAGACATATACCGAGCGCAAGTGTTCGGTCTTTTCATTCGACAGGCTGCGGGAGTAGATGAGGGCGCGCTTTACGACGAGGCCGCCGAGAGAGTGACAAACGAAGATGATCGGCCGATCGGAACAACTGCGAAGCTATAGAGATGAGAGCTGGTTAGTCTTGACCAGGACGAAAAAGACAGAGACAACAAATAGAGAATAACTCGTTATTGACGTACATTCCGATTTGCGGCGAGGTTTGACGCTAGCGTTTCTGCATGGCTCACGATCGAGTCGCGCGACGCGCCATCCGTAAAAGCGGCGACGTTCGCGTTATAACCGTAGGTTAGAATTCGAGGACGTAACTGTCCTAGCACATCAGGTAGCAGATCAACTGGCCAGAAGCAGCCAGAGGTCTTGCTGGTCCAAGAATTCTCGGGGTGGCCGTTCAAGCCATGAACAAAGACTATATCCACGGTGGGGATCTCCCCGCGTGGAGGGGCGTAGACCTGCGTCAAGCCAAATGGCTTGACGGAGGGATGATGGGTCATGATCAGATAGAAATGGTTGGGTTTGGATCAGAGAACAACCATTTCTGCAGAGAAGAGACAGAAAAGAAGTCGTAAATAAAACTACCATCATTCTTGCCAGGGCAGGTCCGAGCACCTTTTATAAGAGGAAGGCAGACTGGGGGGGGGGCTGCAGGTGATCCTGGCCCCCAGACTACCCAGACTCTTAGAGAAGTTCCCCTGACCCATTCAGATGACTGCAATCCCACGGGTTGAACGGGACTGGTACACTAGGGAAGTATACTAACAGCATACAGTTAGCAAGTACCCCTCGTAGTCAAGTCAACCCTGCCCATTGCCCACTGACTGGCCACTGACCCTCAACCCTGCACTCTGGTGGAGTTCGGCCCGCTGCAGATTACTCGATCGCCCATTCCTCCCCGCTGCGCCCGGTATCGATGCAAGTGGACTGATCTCATTTACACCCAGCCAGGGCTGACAGAATGACCGGGGTAGAAGCTCTGCGCCACACGAGGTACCCGTCCATAGTACATACGGTTGTGTGTGCGATAGACTCATGCAGGAACCCTGGGTTTCGACAGGTGCCCGACCATGATGGGTGTGTTGCCCCGAGGAATATGGGCGCCTGTTCATGACTCACGGGTTTATTCGATCGGCCCGAACAAGGCGTAGATCTCTTTCGGAAGGGTCTGAAACCGTGGAAAGGGAGATGTCTGGGTCGGGGTCTCGAGTGGGTGTGGGAAGCAAAAGAACCCAAGTGATACAACCCAAGTGATAGATATAGAGGTGATGGCATCTGCAGGCCTAAACCGACGTATCCACCGAATACGAGGGGCCAAAAATCAAAGGCAACGAGGGTGAAACTAGTCTGGTGCAGTGGTGGTCGATCAGTCGGAAGCATTTGAAGGTATTAGATCAATGATGATTATCAATGAGGAGAGGTATGGTACCAAGAAGTGCTAGGTATGTATACATCTTGTCTTGTCTTCTGCTCTCTGCCCTGACACAAGCCCAAGTGCATACCTACTTAGCCTATAGTATTTAGTAACAAAATAGGTAGAAAATGAGTCCATGTCCTTGGTCATTAATGTCGAGGAACCCTAACCTTACCCTGGACATTGATAACCAGGGCTACGCAATCTGGCTGACTCGATATATAGCACTTCTTTTGTAACGGTCGAACTATGGCCTAGTTTGGCGTCTGGGCGCCTTTGCCGTGCGCTAAGAAGCATATCCTATAGCGGAGAACAAAAGAAGCAAGGATATTACTCTAAATAGACGAAATAGTAACTGCATCCATACGCATCTAAACACTAGCATTCCTACTTGCCTCGATATTGGTTCGCACTACCATAAGGTTTCGGTATACCTACGATCCATGGGTGGCCCTACTGTCATATCTGATGGCCCAGAACGTGGGAACAGCAATTGTCTGGTTCTCATGACTCGACTGGACCCTTCTGCCTAACACCCTGCTTTTCGATATGTATTTTTCCTTTCTTTTCTATTTTTTACTCTCGTATCTTTCGGGCGCTAGAATCACTCCCGGCATCCGCGCAGGCAGCCAAGCCATTGTGTGGCTATACACACCTTTGAACGCGGCAACGTCATACTGTACATCTCGTCTATCAACAGAACAGGTGTCCACTACAATGATCAGAAAATAATTGCAACCCAATCCAATTCGCCAATACTAATTATACCCTCTCAAATAACAATCTTTTAACATCTACCGCCCCCTAAAAGCAGGCTTCCGCTTCTCCGCAAAAGCCCGCAGAGCCTCATATCGATCCTCAGTCTCAATCACCCCCTCATACGCCTGATTCTCCGCCACCTCGCCCAAGGCAGATCCCTGCACAGCCAGCAACGCCTGCTTCAGGGCAATCGGTCCACCCTCACAGATATCCAATGCCAGTTTGATACTCTCCCGGAGCACCTTCTCACGCGCCACGCCTTCTTGTTGACCCTCCTCCGGCAACACCTCCACCAAACGATCACAGAGCCCGATGAAATACGACTCGGGTCCGGACACCCGTCGCCCGGTCAGGATGAGGTCGCGTGCGCGGGTGGGCCCAATCAGCGCGGGGAGACGGTAGGTACCTCCCGCGCCTGGGATAATCGCGAGTCGGGTCTCGGGTAGACCAACGGTGCTGGAGGAGCCGAATACGCGGAGATGAGTGCACAGCGCGAGCTCGAGGCCACCGCCCAATGCCATGGAGGAGATTGCGGAAATGGTGGGGATTTGCAGGCCGGCGAGGCCCTTGAAGGTGGCTCGGAGCTTTTCGAGGAATTGTTCGGTTCTGGAGAGATGTGCATGTGCTGATTAGCGGACGGGGTTGTCTCGGTTGAGGGTTATTTGGGTTCTTCTCACTCCGCATGGGTCATCTTAGCACGCTCCTTGAGATCTGCGCCGGCGCAGAACGCAGCGTCCACGTTGCTTGCCACTACCAACGCCCGGGTTGGTCCGTTGCCATTCTCCGCTGCGATGGAGTTTACCTGCTTGGAGAGGGTTTCCAGTAGGTGTCGCGAGATCGCATTGCGGGCTTTGGGCCGATTAAGCAGCAGTACGCGCACATGCCCGGAACCCGGAGCTGGGATTTGTTGGATCTTGATGATCTCTTCTTCGGCGCTCGTGCTGTATCGTGAGGCGAAGACCCGGGTGGACAGGGCGGCGGTCGGGCGACAGAGTTGGCCGAGGGTGGTGAGGCGAACGAGCCGCGGGGATAGGGTGAGTGTTGCCATCGCCCGGGTCAATGTGATAGGTAGTAGAGGCTCTGTCCCGGATTTACACTGCCCAAATTGCCGTAAGAAGAACACTGAACGAAGAAGAGTCGAGTCTTGAGTACTTTGAACGTCGAAGAATCCAAAATGCGCGGAGCTCGGTGTGGGGAAAGCTTCTGGCGAAACGCCGACGCTTGCCGAAGCATGCGGAGCTGGTCAAGTGGGGATTCCATGTCAGAGGCTAGGAGCATACAGTACGACCACTATGAGAGTTATAACCAGAAAATATTGCCATTCATGGGAATTATTTAGGGGCTCTATTCATCTTCAAGTCCTTGTGGTTGAAGGAGTCAGAAAGATGTGACCACTGATCCGAATAGCTTCTAGGTGTGGTCAATATGTAGACTCTTTGGACCAAGATCGTGGATAGACCCAACTTCTCAAAGAATGAATCTATCTAAAATTGCTTTGAATTATTATCAAATCAGTGTACCAACCATATTGAATTAACATCATAAGCCTATATCACTCTTTTAAGACGCGTCGAGACGTCCTCCGATGCATCCGAGTCAGATGGTCTGTCGCTGATCGATTGGACTCAATCGCACTCTTGAAAGGAACACTCTACTGGATTTAGATCAGTATGCTGCTTGATATGACGCCTGAAAGCACTTTGCTAAGAATTTATAGCCCTTGGGCAGGCTTGATAGGTTTGTTCTCGAGCATGGGTACAAGAACACAACATCTGCCTAGTGAGTGCGTGCTACTCTCTTTACGAGTACGGCAGTAGATCACAGGGAATGTTACCTTTCTCCAGCTGCTATGATCATTGTCTAATGATTTCAAATGTCCAACTATTCTCCACGTTAGACTGGCTAGTATATTTACGCCTGAACCCAAAAAGTCGCACTAGAGTCATGGGGTTGGCAACAAGCTTTGGAGGCCTCAAAAATGGGTATCACAATTCAAATCGACAAGCAGGAAATCTAAAAATACAAATATCTGTACACATGAGAGCTAGCATGAATCACCGACAGTAATCCTCAACCTCTTCGTCACTAGGCCAGTCCCAGCCAGGGGTTTGGCTGATGATATCGTACGCCTCCTGCACTTTAGCAGGATCCGACGCTATCCGACCGCAGTCGGTCGGCCCGGGATGCAGTCTCTCCAAGGTCAGTCGGACTGCTGCCAGAGTCTGCCGCCGCATTTTGTCGCCATTCAGTCGTTCCTCGGCGGCTGCATTCAACGAAGTGGCCGATCGGCTCATCCACTGTAATAGGTGCAGTACTCCATCGTCGTCACCCACTGCTCCCAAAACCCGGACGAATCGATGCAATATCGCAAAGGATGGCACATGCAGGATCGTGGGCACTTGAAGCTGTGAATCGACTGGGCTATCCTCGGTAAAGATGCTCTGCTCCACGAGTTTTGATGTTGAGGAGACAGGGAGAACGAGGGAGTCGAACTGTGACTTCAGCACGAGTAGTCCATTCTCGACCATTGCGTCAAAGTGCTCATGTCCAAGAACCTCACAGTCTTCATCACCATGGGTAGCTTTTTGGATCAGTGTGAACGCTTCCTCAGCCTCATCCGGGTGCTTGAGCCCCGCATTGACAGCTTCATTGAAGACCTTGCACATAGCATGGAATCCCTCTAGACTAGGCTCGATATCGTGATTCTTCATCCATTTTTGTGCCAAAAGAACTTCGTGCCACGCAAGAATACGCCTCCAAGCTTTGTTTTCCTTCAAATACTTGGAGCTGGTATTTCCCAGCGCGGTTTGTATGTGAGTCCAGGCCGCTGGACAGGGAGGTTGCCGCGCCTTGACCAATTGGATTGCGTGCCAGAAAGCCCTAGGGTGGCACCCCTGTCGTGGATGATCTTCAAAGTCGGGAAGCACGGTCACATGGCATCGCGAGTGATTGTCTGTAGCAAGGAAAGGGAATTGGTCAAGCGTAAGAGACTTGGGTCCGGCGTGCAAGGTGGAGCTCGAGGATACACAGAGAAATTTGACAAAGGAGGCAAATACCCTGTCAGGTACAGTCTGTAGAGCATCCATGTACGGCGCCTCGTAGTCGGAGGAGTGGCCCAGTACAGTGCACAGCACTTTGATTTGATCCTCTGTGAGATCACTGGCAATCAGATACCGCAGGCCGGTGCGAAAATCCACTTTAGTCCGAAGCAACTGGGCGAGCAGTCGACCGGGGAAGCGAAGTCCCTGAGAAGTCATTTGCTGCAGGAAATCTTGAAGCACTGGGGGTTCGGTGTGAACATAGATAATATCACGAGCGGAAGCAGGCTCGGCGAAGACTTCACGGCCGTCGCCAGGTAAGACGTGATCTGACTCGTCGAATCGGTTCTTGATAGCTAGTTGGCGATAGATCAACTTCTCGGCCATCTCAGTGTATATGGCCGCATTGAGAGGAAGACCGCGGTCCTGATAAGACAAGAAGCAAGCCCATGCTTCGCGAACAGTTCTTGTAGCACGGATGCGAGCGACCCAAATAGCGGAGTGATCGGGATTGGTTTGAGATGCACGGTGTAAAGACCTCGACCAGCGCATAAAGCTTCTGGTCTGAATTGTTGGACTTCGATCAGTGTCCCAGCCAGCCAGGATTGAACAGACATCTTCCCAGAGCTTGCTAGAATAGCCCGCCTCTCGCATTTGCGATAAGACGTTCATCGCACGACTGTACATGCCTTCGTTTCCCCGAAGGGCATCAATTCCCAACTTTCCTTCTTTCCAAGGCGGCCACGAAGGGGCCTTCAATTCAGCCGACTGCCGCTCATCTGACGTCTTCTTGTGTGCCAGCTGGATCGCAGCAACAGCTCGATAACCTTTCCTTGTGAGCGGAAGGACCGGCTTATGACTGGCCATGGCTCGTAGAAGTTCAAATTGGGCTTGCTGCTGGAGAGAGGTGGATTGGAAGGGGTGGATTTTGGATGGCACCGAAAGAAGACGAAGGAAAATGTTGAAGTTTTTGATCCTGAGACGGTCGGCATTGCACTTCTTGAGAATCGAATCCTTTGCCTCGCCTCCCTCTGTGGCCATCATAAACCGCGAAAACGCAATTGCAATGGTGGGCATTGCCTGCGGCCACACTGTGCGAGCATGTCGAACCAAGCGGGCAAACAAACGCATGCCCGTAGAATAATCGACCCGGGGCTGGAATTGCCCCGATGGCAGATTCAATTCCTCTTCCAGAGGTTCTGTTGTCATCCTGCTAGATGGTAGTGGCTGGCCACTAATCAGATGTAATGAGTAGATCAAAAGCAATCGAAGGGATTGAGCCTCTAGATGCTTCTGTTTCAAAAGGAAAAGAATGATAAATGAAGGAGCAACGGGAGAGCCAGTGCCAAATTTAGACTGGTAATCGACTGCGAGTGCAAATAAACGCGGGATAGCCTGGTTGGCATCTTTACTCTTCAAAATCCATGCCCATGCTACCACATCGCCAACATCGTAGCCGCGAGTGGTTAAATAGCGATAATTATTGTCTCTGAAGACTTCGCTGAGTGCAGAGTCTAAGCGGCCTGTCGAGTTCTGTTCTCTGGGTGATGGAAGCAATGGATCCACCAATCGTATATATTCCCCGAGTGTAGTCTGGAGGGACAGTCGCGCGGGGCGACCATACGTCGGCTGCAGGGCGTGTAGGTGTCGAATGATATAAGCATGTTGCCCGGAAGAACGCTGAGTAACACCCAGAGGGTGACCCGCGTGGAGGAGAGCTTTGGCAAGATATTCCGACGGGGTGGGTTTCGTTTGCCCATGTGCTTTCTTCAAACGTCGCCTCGAAATCAAAGTGTCGGACCGCCTTTGGTTTAACGCGCTTGGATGCTGTGACTTTGGGCGACGAAGCTCCTCATTTCCGCTCCTCGGTGAGTTCTGCTCCGGTTTTGGTGGTCCTTGGGCTAATTTGATATCGGTAACAGGCGATTCGGGGCATCGGAGAGTGCCCTGAGAACGAAATAGGCGTCGAACGCCTCCGGGGGTACTCCGCGGTAGGCCAGCGCAAGTTGCGAGGGAAAGATCACCGTGATGGTGTGCCTGGGGTTCATCAACAACAGATCAGCATTTTCCAAAGCCACAGAATCCAGATCAAGGTCAGGAAATGCCTTACCTTGCAACATTGACGGCCAGCCAGCTGTGCCGCTCTCAGAGATACCCCCGAAAGGCCGCGAACATGATTGAGAGCCAATGACATCCATGAATGTCGTCATCCACAAGCCCTCTCCAATGCGACACACTCCAGCTAGGAGACTAGGAGTTTACAGTGTCTCCTTCGCCTCGAGAATGCAGAATTGAGCAGCGCTAAAATCAATCGGATCCGGTCATATCAGGAATTCAAAAAAAGTAACGCGGCTCCCGAGAGACACGGAAAAGACTGGGTCCAGATCACGTGCGTGATCGTCACGGGCAGCGGTTTTCGGGATGGCGCGCATTCTGAGCGTCTCACGAACAAACGATATCCGCATCGCCTTTCAAAAATCGTCTCAAGGCACCAACTCGACCCAGTGGAGGCCTCAGCTTCACCGTGCCTCGGTCGATTAATACCTAGATTTCATCTAATTCCTCCCTCATTCATTCTTTGCTTGTTTTCGAGGCGGAAAGGCAATCCGGGTCTTGTTTGGTCCCTCTCGTCGCGATCCCATCCTTTTCTGATCGCCCCTCGGGCCTCACATCAAAATCTACTTGACCACCGGTTCTGAACAAGCTCAAATACCACCCTCAACCTCGACAAGCCATTGAATCTCTATAATTCAGTCGCAAACTATCAACAATTTTCTACTCGGTCGTTCCCAGGGTCAATTCAGAACGCCCGTTTCGTTTGAGGGGATCGCGTCGACGCAAGTACTGTCAACCCTGCCCTCGTTGGAGCTTTTGCGCAGATATGAGCGCCGACGAGAACAGAGATACCCCAATGATGCCGGCCCCGAACGGCGAGCCCCATCCTGACGTCTCTCCGACCGCGACTCCAGCGAAAAGAAAGCGGTCTACCCAGGAGGAGAACCTGGGTGTCGACTCCAACACGTCCACCACGTCGCGTGATAAAGCAACTCTCCATGAGAATCTACGCAGCCTCGTGGGCCTCCTTATCAAGTGAGTTCTAATCCAGGAAGTCGATGGTCAGTTCTCACTAACAGCATCGATATAGACATGACACTGAGCTTCAGCTTCTATCCTGCCCCTTCCCCACGTCCGGAACGAAGCCACGAGCGAAACGCGCCAAAACTTCAAGCGACCAGGAAACAACCAACGTACAAATTCGCGTCGAGTCGGGTCGTTATAACACACTGCAAGAATTCCTGGCCGATATCGAAAAGGCCTCTGCAGCCGTGATCGAGCGCAACCAGAACCAGTCAAATGGCACCAAAGCTGATGGCACACCCTTGACGGAGGTGGTGAATCGCATCGCCGCTTTCAAAAAACACATGAACAGCCTTGTCGGTCAATCCTTTGTTAATCAAACCGAGGTCAAGGCCGAAGCCTCCGAGGACGAGGCCGAACAGTCAGCGGAGGCTCTGGCATCCATTCCAGGTGCTCGGGAGGACCGACAGGCATTGACATTTTTCGGTTCCAACCCTTCGAGCCAAACAAATCCGAAACAGTTGTTCTCGAGCTTGCAAAAAGCGGTCAAGGTACCATTACAATCCTCTGAATCCGACGTGGAAAAATTCGTTGAAGTTCAAGAGCAACTTCGCGAGACTGCCCTACCTGCTGGCATCATATCCACCAAGGTGGTGCCTTACAATCTCAATGTCACAAAGCCACAAAAGAGGACCTTTGGCGAAGTTTTTGCTCCCCGCTCAGGCCTGCCACACATGCAGCCTCCGCGCGCGCGAGGTCACCGAAGCTCTTCAGCCTCCTGGATTGATCCGTTTGATGTTGTCTTCGATACAAAAAACTTCTTGGGCGATCGCAATAGCTACTGCTTGACACCCCTCCCTGCCGGTCAATGGCTACACTACGGTGGCGTAACATCGTCGCCTTCATACTGGGCTCGTGTGGAGAAGCAGCATGCCGAGGCAGACACCGGCCCAAAGCACGGCGATCCTGCACTTTGGACTGGCGATGACCCTTCATTGCTGCAGGGTGTCTTCTCATCATTTGCCCCGTCTTATGACAGCTCGGGGGCGGTTCTGCAGCTTGATGCGAAAGACTCGGTGTGGTGGGAGAAGCGAGGTGCAAAGCGCTTGCGGACTTTGCTCTCTCTCCAAGATGAGGAAGTTGAAACACCAGTGGTGCAACCTGGCAGCATCGGTGATCTTGATGAGAGCACGCTTGATGAAATGGTCAAACAGTTCAATCCCGAAGATTTCGCTTATGACCCCATTCAAGACGATCCCAACAAAGAGGACCCTGAATCCCGAGAGGTCGAGGAGATGCTTGGAGAGATTTCTGAATTGCTAGACACTTTGAGCTCGTATCAGAAAATCCGCAATCTTCACATTCCCTCTTCGGCAGGCGAGACCTCAGAATCAAACGAGCCTGTCACCCCCATGTTCGGTACTCCTGAAACCCCCTCCGATGCTGAGCGAGCTGTTTACGACACTCTCAAGGCGAGTTTGTACGCCATCATCAACAATCTCCCTCCATTTGCAGTTGCGAAGCTCAATGGCGATCAACTCGCCGAGCTAAATATCAGCCAGAAGATCCTCGTCGAGAATCCGGATTACAGCGGCACCATGGAGAAGGATGACTACACATTGCATCAGGATCGTGCAGCAGCAATTGCCGCTGCCGCTGCCACAACTGCTGCGGCGGCTGCGTCGAATGCCATGAACCGTACCTCGACGCCTTCTGGAGCTCGACCTGGATACCAACAAACCCCACAAAGCGCATACAACCAACGTGCTGTCCCTCCTAATCCTCAGATGTCACAACCCCGGCCTGGTTTCCCGGCCCCACAACCAGCGCGACAGCCCTCCGCGGGAGGCTCGTACACCCCAGGTTATACTGGAGCTCGTCCCCCGAGCACTCCTGCGCAACAACGGCCCGGCTACATGCCTCAGCAGTACTCCCAAGGGAATCCACAACCTAGCCAAGTGAACAATACGCTACAGCTCCAACGGCCCCCGTCTAATGGCTACACACAATCTCCACAACAATACACTCCGCGACCTGGGCAACCGGCTGCTGCTTACAATGCCACACCCCAGGCACGCACACCTTACGCCAATGCAGGTGCTCCTCAACCATATCAAAATGCAACTCGTACACCGTCGCAGACTGCGTTCCCGAACTCGGCGGCCGCGGTAATTTATGCCCGCAGTGCTGCTGAGCAGCAGGCCACAAAGGCGGCCCAGCTTGCGGCCCAGCAACGGCAAAGCCCCTCGACTCCGCAGCCTCATGGTCTTGAAGCTCGCTCATCCCACGAGGGTAGCCTTACTCCCGGCAAGCAGAACGGTACTCCCGTGCCACCACAACAGGCGAGCTGAACTTGGGACAGCCATTCCATGGTGCAGCAAGGCTCACTCGACGTTTTTTAAGAAGTAGTTCTTCCTTCCTAGTTAAGCTAATTATTCTGTTCATGAAATTCGATCTTGATCCAGGATTTGGGTCACTTCCCTCTGCTTTTGAACATGGCTTTTGTGATGCCTGCCTCCGTGTTTCGTTTTTTTTCCCTCTATTCTCTTTCTCCACTGTGTTTTTTAATGGTGCTTGTCTCGATATCTCTGCGGACTCGTATTGATCCTTGTTTTTCGGTGTTCAGCTGCAATGACAGCGGTTGGCGTGTGGGGGCGTGGGTTTTTAAGACGGTTCCAATCGAGTTCTACTGTAGCCCTGGTGATCTGGGCTGTTGGGTGGCGAGGCAGTCTGTTCTTTGTGTCTACAGTCTACACTGGTTTAGCTTTTTCTAGATAAGAAGATTCGCTTACTCTTTTCCAAAATATGGACAATGGACTGTGTCATGTAGAGACAATAATCCAGAACGTGTATCTTCCCAAAGTACCTACCATATCATCGCCATCCTCCTCATAATAATGATCATAATTATTAAAAAAAATTACCAAAAAAAGTGAAGACCGAAACCGCGCCGCCCAGCCCAAGTTCCCGGGGCCGCTAGCTCCGCCCCACTGGCCAACAGTACCTGAAACTCGAATGATCATGGGGAGAGTGGCACAATTCTGCAAGTGCATTGATACCACCCGGTTTCGAACCTCCCACCGCCGGAGGTTGGACGACGAGCTAGCTGTTTTACCAATAGGCCACCGTGGGTGTCTTCTATGAAAGTTTCGGGGTGGAAGTCCTACTTAGCCTGTTATGGCAACCAAATGGGTGGAAGCTTTGCTATTTTGTGGGTTTTTACTGGTTTCGGCGAATGGTAAATGGTCAATGGCAAATATGTCTTGTTGAGACTTGAGAGTGTTTTGTAAGGTGTTGCTCCCCCATGGGCGCCCGGGGGGGGTTTGATATTGGGTGGATACCACTGGTGCGGCTCAGCCTTATGTTGGGACCCACACGGCACACTTAATACTTAAAATACTCAGTAGGTGTAGGAGAAATATGTAGTTCGAGATACTTCTTGGAATATATCCATGTACGATGGACCGCGTTGAAAAAATAATTTCAAAATTCATAATTCCGGGATTTCATTTATATCAAATCATTCGTACATCAAGGAAACATTTGGAAGGCGATATAGTTAAATCAAAACCATGATCATCACTCCATCGAAATACACTCCGTCCATAACCGCTGTATGCCCCATTCCAAATGTAAGAGGTATCTCCCGTGCCAATAAACTGCCAGCAGAGCCAAAACCAATCTACCTTTGCCATAATATCGCAGTAACCCAATGGTATAGTAAATCAAAAAGAAAGAATCGATTTGCCAAGGATGCCAACGCCCTTAATATCTCTGCTGAAGAACTTTTGTTCAATTTCCTTTAGATTCTTCTAGTTTGGTTGGAATTTTCTCCAACAAGAAGAAGCTGAGTGGGTGGGTGAGTGAGTGAACAAGGGCGTGTCAGGATCCGTTCCGGCGGGTCGATGTCGACGCAAATATGAAAAGAACATAAGGAATTCGTGAGTCGTTACAGATTCCTCTATGTTATTCAGGGAATGAACATGGCCGCAATGGTCATGAAGCCAAAGTATCTGTCGACGTGTTAGTACACCTCTGTCGAAAAAGCCAGGAGACAGGATAGACATACATTGTCGCACACCTCCATCCATCCCTCGAGTCCACCAGAGCTTCAATACCAGAAGAGTAGTTCGCCGCAACAGCAGCCGCCGCACCACCGGTAACGGTCACCACGACCAGTCGACCCGAGAACTCGGAAATCATGCTGAACGCGAGAAGTGGCAGCAAGAGAGCACCCGAGGCAATGATGATGGCCATATAGACCGGTGCGGCGGCAGCGGATGCTGCCAGTCGCGGGGTGAGAGCGACCAGGTCAGCGTCTTGATCGAGGAAGCGGGTTTCAGCGGCGGCGATGGGGTTGTGTTCTTTCATCCAGGAACGGTAGTTGGTGATGTCGTCTTCTGAGGCGCGGGGGAGAGTTTGGAGGACCTTGCTGTACGCACTTAGTGCGGTGTCTGTAGGAGTATCAGTTATCTCGCTGGGTTTACTTGGTGGTGATAGGTAGACGAACTGTATTGCTCTGTCTTTTGAACGAGGGCAGCCATCAGATCCATGCGTCGGTAGTGAAGGGATGAATACGCCTGAGATTGAACGTCGACTCGGCGCGATGCAGGGAGAGGCTTCGTACCCTCTTTCTCAGCAGTAGCGACTCGATGCATCTCCTCATACTCGTCGAGGGTGTGAAGATCTTCCTCCATCTGGGAGATCTCATCTTGAAGATGCAATAAGACGCGGTGATTCACGCTTTCAAAGCGTCGGTATAGTGGTGGGAAGGCTGATTTGTCTTGGGTAGTAGAGTGGGTGAGGTACGACGCGACGAGCCCATATCCTGATGTGACCTCTGGCGCACTGGAGTCTCGTCGTTTGAGCGCCGTGTCCCGGTGGAGGCTGTCTTCTGGACTGCTCGGTGGGGATGGAGGAAGGGGTGGTCTGTGAATGGCAGTTGCATCTCTCGATGTATAGTGGCTTTCTGGCCGAGTAATTTGCAATTCATGTTTTCCCGGCGAGGGAGGCTCTATCGGAGTGGCTTTGCGTGACGGTACCTGTCTGCGGGTAATCTGCACTTGTCTCTCCGAGGGTACTGGGGCCGTCGGTGCCGGTGGTGGTGGACGCGAATCACTGGAGCTTCTCGATATCGTGGTAGATGGGGGAGCTACTACAGGCTTCTGTGAAACCAGTAGTGGGTGTGGGATGGGACTTGATCGAGGCTTTGGTGACTGGATCTTAGCGATAGCCTGGGCGTGCACTGGAGGTGCAGGTTCATCGTCCTCAGAAGATTCCGATGCTGACGATGATGAAGATGACGATGATGAATCACCTTCTTCCAAAAACTCGAATACGTTGGGGACTTTCCTCGCTGGTTCAACTGCCTTGGCCGCCGGGGCCTCAGGCGCCGGCGGTTTCAAGGCTTGTTTTGATGCATTGACCTGCTCAGTTGGTGATGATGGTTTGTTGGCGATTTTAGGACTTTGCCCAGGACCAGCCTGGGTGACGGTTGTGGCATTGGAAACGGTGGATGATGTTCTCTTCCTGCCCTGCTTCTGGGGCTTCCTTGAGCGCAGACTATGCATGATGATCGGAGAAGGTCGGAAGTACCCGGTTCATCACTTTGGCCCAAAAAAGCAAATTAAAGAATACAGTACGCAGTGTCAATTAGGCCATGCCCATAGTCGGCGAATTTGATGCGCATAAGAGTGTCGCAGAAAGTGACGATGGTATTGAAATCCAAAGCGTCAAATGTATGGGGGCCCGAGGCATGACACTAAGGGAGGGGCAGGAATTCGGATCAGAATCACGATGCTCCCACCGCGCGGAATCCAGGGATGTTGGTCCTGCGCGATGACCCAAAAAGTCAAACAGAGTTAAGAAAAACAAAGGAAGGGTACGCAAGAACACGAAGAAATGGGTTAGCGATGGTGGGACAAGATGTGATGTCTCAACTCTCCCCCGCGTTGCGCCCTTGACAGGTATCTTCCGAGTGAGTACGGAGTATAGTCGAGTAGTTATATCCCCCAGGGCTGAGACGATCCCGCCCCAAGATCAATAAGTTTCGATAGTCTGGAATAGATCACAATGATCACAATCACGGCCCCCGTCAGCCCCCAAGGACCCAACAATGTTGGTGTCAGTGCCAATTTGGGGCAGGGCTAAAACGAGCCACCTGGGGGCGAGTCGCTGAGGAATGGAGAGTTGCAATTCGTCGCACCGGGAATCCCCAAACAATCTGAGGCAGATGAGAAGCGCCGAGGGCTTCAGATCGACAGCCAATGACCGTGGGGGTCGCAAGGAGGTTCCTGGAATCCCTGTCGATCGATAGAGGGGGGAGAAGTGGTTGTCTTAATAGAGTCAGTGATCCTTCTGTTTGTGACTTCTTGAAGACATTCACTTTTGTACTGTTGTACACGATGTGAAGAACGAAGGGAACTAGTGGGATGACGGCAGCTGCTCGTTGGGCCTTTGGTGATTCCATCGAGTGGGCCAGTTCAGGCCAGTTCCGGCCAGTCAGGACTAACCAACAAATCAGCCGGGGTTCCTATCCGATCCGGATGATAATGATGCATGTGTCTGAACCGAGTCAACCCATGCGCTGGCGATTCGCTCGTCGATCATCTTCCTTGCGTCCAGCCCATCTGGCGGTCTAGCGGCCCCGATGATTGAGCATCCGAACTGGGGGACGGAGCATGGCCACGTTGATGTTTTCTGATCACCAGTATCTCGTAGTTGTGTCGTGCAGGATTGCTTCTGTCGTGCAGTGTAGTGGAGGTTTGGGGTCTGGTGAGAAGTTGTCCACGATTGTATTTCCTGCACGCTGAATCCCAGCGCCGAGTATGTCAACATGTCAACACGAGTCCAGCAGATTTCCCCGCTTCTGTGTACAGTAGGAGAGTCAATCGAGTACTCAATTGTTGGTATTACAATAACTACCTTGATTTACTATCAGTAGCCATACAAAATAGTATAGTTCCTTTTAGATATAGTACATTGTATAGTCTTTAGCTAAAGTAGCTAGTGTTACATAGTGTTACTATAGTTAGTTTAGAGACCCCCAAACCAACTTAGGGTACCAGCCTGGGGCCGCCCCCGTCATCATCATCGCGGGCGGTCCGCAGATCGACTTCCCTTCGAGTTCCGCAAATTAAGATCCTGGGATCATTCGAACCCTCTCACGGCCTCTGCACCGCCCACAATTCCCCCTCCATGCTCCGGCCATGGCCCAGCGGCGCTGTCCGCGTTCTCTGCCGGGTCAATCGGCCCTTCCTGGCTCGCTCCCAGGTTAATCCCGCTCGTTTCCCTTCGACTCGCAGTCTCCAGTCCGCCGCGACAGACCGCGTCCCCCTCCGCAAGCAGCTCAAACAGGAGGCCAAAGCTCTCAAGGCACAGAAGAAGCTGCGCAAAGAGTCGGAGGAGACCTCGAGGCAAGACTGGGAATTGACCGTGGGTGTCGAGATCCACGCGCAACTGGATACCGAAGCAAAATTGTTCTCTCGTGAGTCCACCCCGGTGCAGAGACATACTTTTGGCTGTTCTCTTTAGCTCACGGTCCCTTTTCTTGGAACAGGTGCCCCAACATCCACGAGTGATACCCCCAATTCCAATGTCGCCTTGTTCGACCTGGCCTTTCCGGGCAGTCAGCCGGTTCGTGTTAGACTCATCCCGTTGAACGGCGGCATCCAAAAGCTCATGCGACACAGGAATTCCAAGCCGCGACCCTCCTTCCAGCCCTCCGCGCCGCCATTGCCTTGAACTGTCAGATCCAGCCCGTCAGCCGATTCGATCGCAAGCACTATTTCTACCAAGACCAGCCGGCTGGTTATCAAATAACACAATATTATGGTTGGTGTCGCCTCGCTAGACGCTGTTGGATCGGCTAGGATACCAATTAACTCGCTACAGAACCGTTCGCGCGGAATGGCTATGTCGACCTGTTTGACTACGATGGTATTGCTCCCGAGGACGGTGATCGGGTCCGCGTGGACATCAAGCAAGTTCAGCTAGAGCAGGATACCGCCAAATCCCAAGAATACCCGCCCGCCACACAGCTCCTCGATTTCAACCGTGTCTCTCACCCTCTGATCGAGATCATTACCATGCCACAAATCCATACCCCTGCGACCGCTGCCGCCTGCGTCCGAAAGCTCCAAGCGATTCTACAAGCATGCGGTGCCGTGACAACGGGAATGGAAATGGGTGGATTACGTGCTGATGTCAATGTCTCGATCCGCCGTCGAGGCGAGGCCCCGGGGCAGCACCAGTACGATGGAATCGGCGGGCTAGGCCAGCGCACGGAAATCAAGAACTTGAGCAGTTTCAAGGCGGTCGAAGATGCCATTGTCGCTGAAAAGAACCGCCAGATTGCAGTTCTGGAGAGCGGCGGTGTGATCGAAGGTGAGACCCGTGGATGGACCATTGGTAGCACCGAGACACGCAGGCTGCGAGGGAAAGAGGGCGCGGTCGACTACCGCTACATGCCAGACCCCGATATTCCCCCGCTGGTCATCGGCGAGGATCTGATCTCCAGCCTGACGGGGTCGTTACCGACTTCCCCAGATTCGCTCGTGACACAATTGACTGGTCCTGAATACGGTCTCTCGATCGAAGACGCAAAGCCGTTGATTGAGCTGGATGACGGGGCTCGACTGGAGTATTACCAGGATGTGGTGGACATTCTCCAGTCTCTCCACCCCGACCAGGACCCCCAGACCCACGCGGCTCTCACGCGAATGGCGGGTAATTGGGTTCTCCACGAGCTCGGTGGTCTTCTCACCAAGGCGGACCGGGCCTGGGACGACACGATCGTCCCGGCCCGGGCACTGGCGGATCTGGTTGACCATCTACAGCAGAAGCGCATTACAGGATCTATTGCGAAGCAGGTCCTGGCGGCGGTCTTTGACGGCGATCGGCGGCCAGTCCCTCAGCTGCTGGAGGAAGATAATCTCCTGCTACGGCCGATGTCTCGCGAGGAATACGTGGCGCTGGCCGAAACGGTTCTCGCGCAAAGGCCAGAGATGGTTGAGCAGATCCGCAGCAAGGGCCAGCTGGGGAAAATGGGCTGGTTCTTGGGCCAGATGATGCGCCTGGGGGAGAAGGGCCGCGTTGAAGCGCCCAAGGCCCAGGAGGTTCTCCAGGAACTGATTCTAGGGAAGCAGTAGAGCCCCAGGCCCAAAAGGAATCCTGTGTATGAATACGTGTACTACATAGCCTCAATCTTCATGATACCCGTACTTTTTAGTTTGAATTTGTCCCACTTGACCACAGCAAAAAAGACCCGCCTGCTGGTAGTTTGTAGATTCGCATCGTCCTGAGCACCACTGATCGGCCTTCCTTCTTACCGCTGCAGACGCCCTCAAACCGCTTCCAAACCCCTCAAAGTCTCTCCGATAGCATTACGACATTCCTCCGGGTTTCGCCCCTCACTAAGACGTAAAATTGCAACGCAGTGGGACGGCAAAGGGCCCTAAACGGGGCCGCTCTCCTCAACCTGTACTTAACGGAAGTGATGGAGTACCCGGCGGAGCGAGATGATCCCTAAAAGCAGTTTTTAGCGACTGCGCGGTCACAGGAATGAACGCTGGCCCGCGACTCGGAAAGGGGGGGAAAGGGTTATAAAGGAGATTTGTCTGCTCTTGTGTTTCAATTTCTTCTTTTCTTCTCATCATCCTCGTGGTTGTCTATCCTTTGATTCAATTTGAGTCTTTGCTTGTATACCTCCGAGCCTCTTCATATCTCCCCGTCCCACCCTTTCCCCCCTCCGATCCACTTTTTGGGTCCTGCTTTTATCTTATCGGAGATCGGACTTTGCGATCTGGAATCTTTGGTTCGCTGAATCTTTTTTTTTCTGTTCCTGTCTCTTGCTGGATCAGTTATTCTCAACTCCGTCGCAAATCTCTCTTCGTGTTCGGCAAATAGCCTTGCATACTTCTGCATTCTTCCATAAGCACAATGACGCAGCCATCCACTATCCCCTCCCGCTTCCTTTCACACCCCAACCACTTGGGCGTTGTGGCCGTCGGATTCAATGGCGGACAGGTAAGAAGCTACCGCAGACACTCGCAGTACAGACAGACATGCTAATCACATGGTTCTACAGATGAAGAAGGGTGTCGAGGCCGCGCCTATGGCCCTGATTGAGTCCGGTCTGCTTACCCAGTTGCGCGAGGACCTCGACTACGAAATCCACCACGACGACACCATCCACTACTACGAAAAAGATATCCCTGCTGAGGACCCGGATCACCGGAACATGAAGAAGCCTCGCGCCGTCAGCGCCGTGACCGAGCGCCTCAGCTCGCAGGTCTACAACTACGCCAAGGAGGGCAAATTCGTCCTCACCTTGGGCGGCGATCACTCTATCGCTATCGGTACCGTCTCCGGCACAGCCAAGGCTATTCGCGAGCGATTGGGTCGCGAGATGGCCGTCATCTGGGTCGATGCTCACGCCGATATTAACGTGCCTGAGATGAGCCCCAGCGGTAACATTCACGGTATGCCCATGGCGTTCCTGACCCGGCTGGCCCGGGAGGATCGTCCTGATATCTTTGGCTGGTTGAAGGATGAGCATATCATCAGCACTCGCAAGCTGGTGTATATCGGTCTGCGCGATGTGGATCGTGGTGAGAAGAAGCTTCTCCGGGAGCACGGTATCAAGGCCTTCAGCATGCACGACATTGACCGGTATGTTCCATTCCTTCTCGTCTCCCCCGCGCGCAAGTATCCCCATCGTATGAAACCCCGGCTAACTCTTCGTTCTCGATAGTCACGGTATCGGTCGCGTTGTCGAGATGGCCCTCGCTCACATTGGCAATGATACCCCCATCCACCTCTCGTTCGACGTCGATGCGCTGGACCCGCAGTGGGCGCCCAGCACCGGTACCCCGGTGCGTGGTGGTCTGACCCTGCGCGAGGGTGATTTCATCTGCGAGTGTGTCCATGAGACTGGCAACTTGGTGGCCATGGATCTGGTCGAGGTGAACCCCAGCTTGGAGGCCGTGGGTGCTGCTGAGACCATCCGCGCTGGGTGCTCATTGGTGCGGAGCGCGCTAGGCGATACCCTTTTGTAATGACTTGTACGATTTTTTTCTGTTTCGGAAACTGGTTTCTTTCGGGTCTTGTGAATTAGATGGAAAACAACCACACTACACTATAGAAAATACAAGATTTCCCCTCGACCGATGACGCTGCAAGTGGATGCGGGTAAGCGGGTAACGCGTAAAAGAGGTCCGAGTCGGGTCACTAAGTATACTTCCCGGATAGCACTAAACTCAACTCAATCCCCTGCCACCCCAATTTCCGCCGATCATCAACAAACCCGCCCCTCCTAGCAACCTGCGACCTGCGATGATTTTTCTGTTTAACAACCACCCACTTCTTGGCTAGACACCCCGCATACCATCGCCGTTGCCCGCGCATTGCTGCGATCAAAGAAATAAACGGTCCTGTCCTCGCATCACTACCAGGCTCGAGTCCATTCCTCGACGTCTGCGCCGGTACTGGCGCCCAATGCGCTGTCAGCCCGCATCCAGGTCCTCTCCGTCCACCTCGAAAGCCCACCAGCACCGAACAATTCACTACGTGCCTCGATATTAAGGCCAACTCGAATCGATTACCCACTCTTGGGTCGCAGCTATTCGCAATCCGGCTACTGCCCATTGAAGCCCCGAAAACGACGGTGTGTCGGGCACAGGCGCATCTCGAGTTGTACATATATATCGCATTCCACGGACGGAGCTTATCGAGTTCAATTCTCGCGATCTCGACGATCTTGACGATCTCGAAGCATACACAGTGACACCGTCTCCTACTCCAATTGACCACCACCACAATGAAGGCCGTTCGAGTGCGCCGTGAGACCCGACGTCTTCACCACTGGCCCGAGGTCCAGCTCAATGTCTGGTTGATCGTGGTGCTTTCCGCCTCGGCAACATGTCTTGGAATCTTCTCATGGTTCATGATTGTGCAATCACAGATGGACTTGGGTACACCTTGGTAAGCATCGCCGTCAATTCAAGCTACTAGCTATCACTTCATGGATCCACTTTGATACTGACTCGATCAACCCGCAGGCTCTTCCCGTACATGGTCGTCGTTAGCGCCATCGGCGTTACGTTCTTCTTCTTAATCCAGGTCCTCATTGCACAAGGGAAGCTGCTCCCGGGCATCCTGATCGTCGGTAGCTTCATCCTCTTCGTGCTCTGGTTGACTGGGTTGATCGAGACCGCCCTGCAGCTGTATGGAGTCTCCGGTAATGTGAACGATAATTGCCAGATCTGGGTGGTCGAGAATGAATCCCGAGGGAACAGCATCAACACCCTGGCTTGGTTGACGCAAAGTACCATCTGTAAGTTCTCTCTCCTCGCTGTCTCTTCTGTCTTCCGTCTGACTCGTTGCTGCAGGTAATTGCTGGAAAACGGCCTTTGCGTTCGAGCTCGTCAATACGATATTCTATCTGTGGATGATGATCATGTCGTGGCAGGTCCACCGCGACTTTTATCACTGATTTTTCTAATGCTTGATGCTCTTGATGTTATGTCCTTCTATGTCTTATATCTGATCTACCCTTCTTCATCTCCTGTGATACCATCTTGTTGCATGATATTGGCGTTGGAATCATTCCATGCTTTGCGTCTGGTTCCATATCTAGCGTGTTCCATATTCTGTGCCATGTTATCTTTTTGCAGCTCTTAATGAACAAAATCTACTGTCATACATCTACTGCCATGCCCTCCAATATAGTAATACGCTTGTCCTCATATCCTTATATCGAGTATCGTATCCAAGCTCGAGGGCCATATACACCTCGCTGTCGCCCTCCATTAACGCCAATATCAAAGTGTTTGCCCACGCGTTGAGGCCCCCACGTCCGTCCCCAGGCGAGACCTTCCCATTTAGGAAGGAACGCGTCCACCGCGAGCTTTCCCAAGGCAAACACGCTCTCATACAACCCCCGATTAGGAAATCCCCAGTTAGGAAATCGGCAAGCAAGCGAGCAGCTAGTGCGATTTCTAGGGACCCCCTCAAGTATAAATACCTCCCCTCCTATCCAGAAACTCTCCCTTTTCTCTCCCCTCCAGACCTCCGCACTCTCCACAGTCTTCTACAACATCCACTCTTCCAACTTTTTTCCTTCTCCAACTTCCTCTTCTCGTCCATCCACCTGGACCCCTCATGGCTTCGTTGATCCATCACCACTCACACTCATCCTTCTTCTTCTTCTTCTTCTTCATCATCCCATCCAACCTTCAAGACTTCATCATCCTCTTCCATCTTCAACCTTCCACCAAGAAGTCCTCCATGAAGAAGCCCTTCAAGGGTGCCAAGTACAAGGTCAAGCAGTTTTTTCTCTCTTTTTCCCACTTTGCTGCTGTCGTGCCTGCTCTCATCCGGGCTTGACCCTCATCATCTTTTATCATGATCTTGCCTCCCTCATCACGTCTTGGCTGCCCTTGTCTGTGGACTGGTACATACCTCGACCTGCCGGTACCTCGTGAGCTTATCCTCCTTTGGTGTCACATCAACATCCTCTTCCTGGTGGCGCGCAGAGATAAACATACAGGTCAGTACACTCACACTTCCCTTCATTCATCTTGACTTTGATACTTGACTTTGATCCTTGACTTTGATCCTTGACCTTGATACTTGACCTTGACTGACACCCCTCCACGATCTTACAGGAGCCTACACTGACGTTCTTGAGTGAGCCTCGATTTACCATGGACTTGGTATCGAGCCTGTGTAGGGTGTGGTTGACCACAAATCACAAGTCTTGTCTCCACTGCCACACATCTCAGCCTCCTCGTTTAATCATCTGCTGGTTGGTCTCTTCGCAAAATCCTCTTCGAGAGATTGACTCTTTTCTTTCCAGGCTTGCACATCGACCTTCGATCACTGTCTTGCTTGCGCGGATACTAGTATCGATGACTCTTCCCACTGACACATCCACATCCTGGCCCTTCCTCCTTGGGCTCTCACACTCTTGATAATACTCCACCTTCTGATCCGAGTGTTGACACGTCGCCCTCTCACCTTTCGGCCTCTTCATCTTTGGCCCTGCTTACTCCACGAACTTGGACTCACAATACCTCTGCCACCCACATGACCTCTCATCAATCAAATACCCCCTGACGCTGCCACCACCGTTTGGCCTACCTCCTGCTCTTATCCATCTCTCAAACATCAACTTCACATCCCTCCTCTTCGTTCATCATTCCTCCCATCATACCTCCATTCATTTCTTCGTTTATCCCCGTCTACGGCTGCACCTCATCATACAACTTTTTCATATCCCAGCCTTTACACCTCCCGACCAAAAGAAACACACACACACACACACACACACACACACACACACACACACAAAACAAAAAGAAAAGCAATAGCTAAAACAAAACAAAAAACAACCTTTCATCGCCTGGCCTCTCATCATCTGGTCTTCCAAATGACCTCTTGACACAACTTCTCAATGTGTCTGCCTCTTGATACGATCATCCACATCTTCAACGAATCAAGACGGCCCTCCACCTTCTGGTCTCAAACCTATGGTTGCCTGCAGAGCCAAATGAAACGGCATGAACCCTTCCATGATCTCCATTTTGTTCAGTCCAGCTAACGATTTCGTCAGGAGCCTACACTAACGTTCTTGAGTGAGCCTCGATTTACCATGGACTTGGTATCGAGCCTGTGTAGGGCGTGGTTGACCACAAATCACAAGTCTTGTCTCCACTGCCACACATCTCAGCCTCCACATTCATACTCTGCTTGCGGTTGCTTAGTGACAGACTGGCAGATACCAAACATCCTACCCTTCCTTTCTATCATTTTTTGATGGCTTGCAGAGCAAACACAGAGGTTGGTACCCCGCACTCGTTCATGGTCTGTAGCTTCGACTAACACTTCCATCAGGAGCCTACACGAATGTTCTTGAGGGAACCTCGGTGGACCGCCGAGCCTGTGTAGGGCGTGGTTGGCCCTTGGCCTCCACTGCCGACATCTCAGACTCCTTGCTGACACTCTGGTACCTCTTGTTCGTTATTGACAGATTGGCAGACACCAAACATCCTACCCTTCTATCATTTTTTGATGGCTTGCAGAGCAAACACAGAGGTTGGTACCCCGTACTCGTTCATGGTTTGCAGCTTCGACTAACACTTCTATCAGGAGCCTACACTAACGTTCTTCGGTGAACCTCGGTGGTAATGGACTTGCCGCCGAGCCTGTGTAGGGCGTGGTTGACAAGTCTCCACTGCCGACATCTCAGACTCCTCGCTGACACTCTGGGTTTTCTTATTGGTTTGACAGATTGGCAGATATTGAACATCCAGGCCCTTATGGCCGCGGCCCTCGATCACTTGATGGCCCGCAGAGCAAACACAGAGGTCAGCACTCTCACACTTCCTTACTTATCTTGAATTTAACTAACATTTCGCCACAATAGGAGCCTACACTAACGTTCTTGAGTGAACCTCGGTGGCCATGAACTTGGTACCGGGCTTGTGTAGGGCGTGGACCAGTCTCCACTGCCGAGATCTCAGACTCCTCGCTGACACTCTGTCGTATGTTGTTGACGATTGGTATATATCAAATATCCTACTCTTCCGTCATTTCTTGATGGCTCCCCACCAGAAACCCATTGCTTGACACATTGACCTTCAATCACTGTCATGCTCCTCCGATACCACAAAGAGCTATCAGCATCCCGTGTCCAATGTCAAGGTTAGTGTACTCCCGGCCTTACCAAAATCGCCTACTAACAACGAAAGTCCTAGACTTGACTACATCGCGATCCATCCCATCAGAAACCCACGTCCCAAAGGAGACATACCACCACAATCCAACTGCTTGGACCAAACTACCCTTCAAACAAACCATTACTGACGAGTACACGACAACATACAATCACGATTAATACTCTGGACAAGATCGATGCTATTGGCATGGCGGGAATAGCATTCGAGTCTCCTGGGCTCATCACAGACCAGATCGGATGTCCTCGTCCTTGACACCACCACGCTCTGCATCCTTCAGACATCACCGCCCTCTACATCCTTCAGCCACCACTTCTATCTACATCTTCAGACATCGCCACTCTACATCCTTCGGACACTCTCTACATCCTTCGGACACCCTCTACATCCTTCCGACATCACCACTATCTGCATACCTCGGACCTTCAGGTCCTCTACTCTCAAATACAATTACTTGACCCACGCATTTCACATTGAAGTAGTCCAGTAGTCTCCATCAGCCTCAGGTCCTTTTTCTCCGTAATAGACCCTTATTCAAAATGTTTTGCTAAGCTCAAAGTGCAGTGGCAATTCAAATCTCTAATCCAGGAATGCGAAATAATCAGAGCCGTTCTTGAGTATCTTCGCGGTTGGTTCCTGTGCGATCTTTGGGTAGATCGCCAAGGGCATGGTGCAAACATGGATCACTAGGTCTTAGCTTTTACTGGGAATTCAAGCTAGTTGAATGCCTTTACATTTGAAGGACATTTTCAATTTTTCACATACCATCCATAGCAAAGTCCAGGAGCATACCACCCCCTCCTTGTATGGAATACCGGCTAACTTCCACAGAAAATACACAGATACAAAAGTAGAAAGGCAGATCAAGAAAGACTTCACTGACAAACAACGCCGCCGCTATGCCAGGTACGCATCGCAACTGCACAAATCAGACAGGCACAGACGATAGAAGGAAGATGGGGATGGAGAAGGGGGCACTAGACGAAAGAGCGGGATCAGAACGCTGCAAGATGATCCCGAGTCATCAGAGTAGAACAAGATGGCGTGAGGACTGGCTATTTAGCCTTGATCGGTGGATGTGGGATCGGCACCGGATTCTTTGGTGTAATCCGGATCATCGAACGCTGCCATCATCTCGCGCTCAAAGTCATCAGCGTCCACATCTGATTCGTCCACGGCCGTCTCAGATTGTGTCTCCTGCTTGTCACCGACAACAGTGGCCACCTCCACTTCTCCCTCGTCATCATCAGCCGGGGCCGGAAATTGTCCCTTCTCAAACCGAGTTTCTTCCGTCTCCGACCCGCCGGCAGTAGCAACCTCCCTAAGGCCAGTGCTCCGCTCATACGACCGCTTGATGCGTTGTGAAAGACGTGAGCCCTTGGCATCTACCTCGTCGCCGTCTTCGTCGGTGGGTTCCTCGTCTGCGTTGCCGTCGTTTCCTTCGCCGCGCTTGCGTTTCCGACTTGGCTCGGCCCCTTCTTCCGCGAGGAACTCGCTATCGCTTTCGCTTTCGTCGTCGCTGCCTAGGAAGTCCTTCAACTCGTCGTGCACTGCTGCCTGATCTTCTTCATCATAGCTGAGTGGTGAAGACTCGGACAGGCCTGCGTCCTTGAACAGCTCGTCGCTGGCGTCGTCGTCGGTTACATTCGTGGCTTCGTCTGAGGAAGACATCCACGAGTTATCGACTAGTTCGCGGGATCCGGGCGAAAGAGGCTCGCCGCGGTCATCCGGGTGCACGGGTAACAGGTAAGGGTCTTCGTCCATGTGTCTCCAGTTAATTAGAGAGTCGTAGAGCCATTGCGTTGTCACAATCTTGATGTTGGGCCAGCGTGTGGCTTCCCGTACTTTGGCAGTGCGATTTCGGCCAGCGACCAGGTGTGTTACGCGCTTGCCAATGTTTTTCAGGACGACTACACCGAATGTTTTCGCCCAGAGAGAGACTTCTGCGTTTTGGAGATCTTGACCCAGAGGAATAACGCCAGAGAAAACTATCACCACACCGCCGAGGACTTGGGCTTTGTACAGGGGCATAATGTCCTTGATATCGGGCACTAGTTTCAAGTCCACGTCCTTGTCTTTCGAGGCAGCTTTCTCGCCACGGAGGGCGGCCACGCGGCCACCCAGAGCATGGGTCCTCTTCTTGTCATACTCCTCGAAGAAGATTTTATGTACCGCCTCCAGGCGATCTTGAAGTTGGAAGAGCTCTGTGTCATGGTCTACCAGTAGGTGGTGTCGAGGTCTGGCTACCTCTTGAGACTCGTCCCCACTAGAAGATGATTCGCTACCATCAGCGGACGCATCGTCATCTGCATCCAGTTCCTTTTGTTTCTGAAGCAAAGGACGATCTTCAACTTGGTGCATGATTGTTTCTTCTTGCGCGTCGGCCTGCTCCTGCAGAAGTCTTGGGTCATCTCCACCACCCATCGTCACCAATTGTTCCAAAGCTGACACCTCCGTCTCCGGGCCTGTCTTCATCGTTGCACCGTTGACATGGTGCTCGTGGTCCTCCTTTTCCTTCTCCTTGTCTTTCGATCCTCTACTCGATTTGGGCGTCACCACAATCTCTTGCTTTTTCGGCAAGAAGCTGGAATTGATATCACCAATTCCGACAAAGAAGTCATAAGGGACGACCTTGATCAAATTGGGGATCCATCGCCACACGTCACCGCGGTCATCAATAATGACCACCATCTTGGTGTCCACCGGGAAGAGGCGCTGCAAGTTCTTGGCCGTCAAGCTTCCGCTCTCGTCGCGGCTCAGAATCCGGTCTCCAAAGAGCTTGCGCGTGGGGTCAATAAGGTCGGCGATGTTCTGGGCGTATGCTCGAGTACCCATGGTGTAGATGTGCAATTCAAAGAGCTCGGCGACTTTCTCCAGGAATCCCTCGAGGCCAGGTCGAAGCTTGATGTAATACCAACATCCGCGTGCCCCAGGTGTGTCATCGACCAGTTGGAACGATCGAACATCCTTCAATGCATCGTAATTCGGGTTATCCTTGTCATCCTTCCATTCTCCGACTGTCGGGTCAACAGTGGCATGGATGATGGTTTGATCCAGATCCACCACCAGTGACAGACGCCGAGACGCCAGAAGACGACGCTTAGCATCCTCCTCGACACGGGTGGCCTCCTTCTCGCTGACAGTCAAAGTCGTGTTATCATGGGTCATCTGGATGGGAGCGCGGAAGGTTTCCGAGATCTCGGTGTTGTATGTCGATCTATCCAATGGAACAACGCGGCTCAGTCAGTATTGCGATCACAGCTGGATCATTTCTGAGTTTTGAGATTGGACACATAAACCTACTCAGTCATATCTTTGCCACACTCGGCGCACATCCCACCGAACTGGACCTCATGCGCACAAGGTTCCTCGACTTCGACAACATCGACACTAGATAAGAAAGAAAGACAACCAATCAGTTCAAAGCCGATAAAGCTTCAGTAAACAAACATCAGACGAAACGACTCACGGTTCATCGATAACATCGCCCTTAGCGATATTCCATTTCACAACCGTCCCATCCACGGTAGACTCAAAGCGTGTCGGAAACTTGCGCTTCACTATCACCTGGTTTCCAAGTCCATCGCCCTCCTCCACAGTAGTCTGGTAGATGTACCAGAAAATTGCCTCATCCCGCTCCACCGTGTCCCCCTCCCGCTTGAGGAGCGAGGTCACGGTGATGGGATAGTGTAGGCTGGGGGGCAACCGGAGCTGCATCTTGGCTCCCAGTCTGCCCCTAGGTGATCAAAAACCACCTGTTTACTCGAATTCTCAATTGGACCCGTCACTCAGTAATGTGCTGTGGTCCCAGTCTTGTTGATTCCGCGTCGATGGCGAGCGCGGATGTCGTGTGAGCTTGATCGCGTGCGACTCAGGCTACGGCGCCATGCCAGACACGCGACGCGTGTAGAGAACGAACGACGACGGCGGTGAGAGAGGGTTGTGAAAAAGGTGAATGAGGTGAGTTAATGGAGCTAAGCGGAAAGCAAGACTTGTTTGCGCAGTCGCAAGGACGAGTCCAGCAGTGGAGCTGGTAGGCAATCGAGTGGTTGGATATCGCCACACGAACCCGCGGAGTCACAACGGAACGTGCGCTTGTACACCCTGGCGTGTACAATGATGAAAAGTTGATACACGAGCCAAGTGCATCAAGCGACTGGAAGTGGATGTTGTTGGTGGATGATGGAGGGATTGTCGTTGGGTTGGAGAATGGAAGAGCTCATCCGGGAACTTGTGCGGGGACAGGCTCAACCGGCTTCGTTGAAGGAGCTCCGCTTATGTCAACATCCCATCCACTCCGGAGAAAACTATATTCAACGAATACTCGACAACCAAGGGCTGGATGTGTATAATTGACTTATTACAGCTATGATGGTTTTTCTAGACTTCTATCATGCTTCTATATAGCTTGGCCCACTAGTTTAGACTCCCTTATGCTGGATCACACTCATGATTGGCCATTGGAGCAGGAGACTGCTGCAGCCACGGACCTCTGGCTCCATCAGAGCTCCCGTCCTCGGCCCATCGCCATTGGGGCCGACTATCAAACACACCAAACAGGTCTACGAGGGGAAGGCTACCTTTAAGATCTACTGGAATAGGATAGACAGATCAAGTACAGAGCTAGGAGGGGAAATTGATTGGTAATAGCGAGATAAATTCAACAAAATGCAACAAGTGAATCCATGCTCTTGACAATCTGCGCGATCCTCAGCGAGCAAATTCCCCAGGAATGGCGGTGCCGATGTTCGAAGCAGGAAACAAGGAAGAAAAAGTAAATCAGACATCAGTCAAGATATGCTTAACTTGTAAAGCCATTAGGCGCGGATGGTAAAAGCAGGACATCTTTACAAACCACATGTTCGCCTAGAGAAGAGCCGCATGTACATAGCAGATATACGGATAATGCGCTCGACTCAGTCTCCAGGGTTGTCGGTAGCTACAGCTTCCCCCCTAGTGGAAACAGGCTGAACGCATTTAGCTGGACTTGGCCTTGGCTAGGCCAACGGAGCCCTTGCCGTGGTCGTACACGCTGTACCACCTGCGCAGGAACGCGTCACCCAGGATAGCAAGAGGACCAACAGGCTCGGGGAAGTCCATGCCCATGAAGCTGCTGATGCAGGAACCCTGGACCTCGAGGATGTAGTCGTAGGGGCCGATGGTGAAGTTGTGGCCGGCCAGAGTGAAGGTGAGGTCGGGCAGCTTGTCACGGGCATCACACTCCACGGTGTACTGGCCAGTGAAGCCCTTCTTGGCACCAATCTCCTTGTTCAGGAGCTCGGCCATGGTAGAGGGCAGAGCAATGAGCGAGGTGCCGGTGTCCAGGATAACACCAGTGTCCTCAAGCTCGGCAGTGTTCTCGCCGAGGGTGATGGCATCGAAATCAACCTCCCAGTAAGCCTTGCGGCGGAGGGGAATGTTGATCAACTCGCCAGTGTAGTGGCTCTTGTCGATGCCACCGAAAGTAGCCTCAGAATTGTCACCGTCCTTGTTGGCGTCGCCCAGGTAGAAGGCGAAGACGGCCTCGTCCAGGAGACCCTGGTTCAGAGCGTTGTAGAAGGGAGGGACCATCTTGTTGACGGAGATGGTGTCAAAGCCCAGACCCAGGATACCGTCGAAACGGCCGAAGGCAAAAGCCAAACCAGGCTCTTCGGTGGCCTCAGCAAAGTCCTGGTGCTTGATCTCCAGGTCACCGATCTTCAAAGTGTCCTGAGAGACGAAGCCGCTCAGGCTACCAGATCCGTAACGGATGGCGAACTCGGTGCCGTTCTTCTTGTAGGTGCTCGAGGAAGAAGAGTCATACTTGCTGTGAAGGAAGCAGGCAATCGAGTTGCACTGCGACGAGGGAACCCAGAGGTTGGAGCTACCAGTGTCGAGGACGACCTTGAAGCTCTGGGGGGGAGTACCAATGGAGATCTCGGAGAAGTCTGAGAGGGAGGTTAGTATATGATTTGGACCGTGGTTTGTAGATGGTTACTGCTGATTGTTGATGATTGTAGGGGAGCAGAGTGGATTCTGGCTGATGTGGAGACGGGATGCTTACACTGAGCGTTCAGGAAGTTGTCGACCAGCACGTTGTGACCACCCTCGGGCTTAACGGAGGTGTCCTGGTAGCTAGAAGAAGGGCGGTATCCCATGTACTTCTGGCCGAGGGACGAAACATGTCGGTCGATGTTGGCAGCACTCTGTGATGATGCTGTCGTTAGCTTCCGGATATCAGGCACCGGTTCCGGCGGGGGGCGGGCGATCTCACCAGCTGCTCGTCCAGTGGGACCTTGTTAAGCTTGAGCTTGTGAACCTCAGCAGAGGCAGCGCCCAACAGCGCAGAGGCTGTGAGCAGGGTGATAGACTTCATGATGGTGTAGGATGGGCGAGGATGATGATAACGATGGGGAGAGAGGTGAGTGGAAGATAAGGACTGGGCTGGGGGCGGAGCCTGGAGGACGATCGGCATAACGTGATGGGAGTGCGTCATTGCCGGAATCAGCTGGGCCGACCATGGTCAACCTGCCAACCAAGTTGGGGTTACACTCTACTAGGACTAGTTTATTATGCCTCCATCCAGTTTCCCCTCTCAATCTACTCCATGACAGACAAGATGCTAGTAAATTACTATCAACACCAGGTCAATACTAATTGATGTCTTTACAACCAGAAATAACCCCCCATTCCACATGATTGACATTGTGGACCACTGGGGGAAAAGAGGAGGTGGCTGGGCGTTTGCCTGCTTGGCGCTAACCCAGGATAACCAGGGCGACGGTCGAAGCGCCGTACCTGGCAGATGCAAAATGAAGTGGCGACCGCTCACAAGGAACAATAATCAGCCCGTGAAGCCGGTTCTCCCGCAGGCAGGTGACCATGCGAAATTGACCTGTTCAACTGGCTAGAACTGGTTAATCCTCCTAAACGCCTTTAATAATCCAGGCTTTTGCCTACTTCTTCAAAACGAACAATCAAGGATTATATTAGGTATCGACCCTATCGACTGTAGAATCTAGACTATGGTCGGAGATAATATCCATGCAGCAGATCTTGGGCGGATCGTCAACATGCTTATCCCCATAGTTGTGTATCCGACACTTATATAACAGACAATTGAAACATACTCGACACTAGGAGTGGCTGTATACTGTACCTAGTCACATACTGTATCCAGTTTGATGCGGTTTACTTGACCCTGTGTCTAGACCCTGTGTGGTACAATGCAACCGAAGTTTTGGCTGTCGCTTGACCCTTACGTAGTACGACTTGTCCCTATGTCATCGCATCTTATCACGAGTCATGCCTCGAAAATTGAATCCTGAATGTATTCCCAAGTATCACAGATTATTGATAATACAACGGTCCGGGCTACGCTTTCATCACCCGCATCCACACGCTCCCAAGCAATACCGAGCTTACCGGTAGAACTCGAGACTATAATAGAGTCAGTAACACAACACATCGGGGATAAGAGCGAGCACGGGGCAAAACAGAGAATCACATACCGGTCATCCTCGTGGCCACTCTTCACCTGGGCGGCGTAGGCATCCTCCAGGTCGGTCTGGATGATATTGTATCGATTCTTGCGCACAGCCCGGAGACCGGCCTCTTGCATAATCGCAGCGATGACGGCACCAGACAGTGGCTCATTGCGGACAATCAGGGAGTCCAGGTCGACCTCGGGCGACAGAGACATCTTTGATGCAATGGTGGTGAAGATCAGGCGACGCTCGCGGCGGTCGCGCAGCGAGGGGAACTCAATCTTACGGTCCAGACGACCTGGGCGCAGCAAAGCCGGGTCCAGGGTGTCGGCACGGTTGGTAGCCATGATGACCTTGACGTTGCTGGTTTGCTCGAAACCATCCATCTGGTTCAGCAGCTCCAGCAGAATACGCTGCACCTCACGATCGGCACCGGTCTGGGCATCGAAACGCTTGGTGGCGATGGCGTCGATCTCGTCGATGAAGATGATCGCCGGTGAGTTCTCACGCGCCATCCTAAAAACATCACGAACCATACGAGGACCTTCACCCAGATACTTTTGTACGAACTCGGAGCCGTTCACGCGAATGAAGCTGGCAGTTGTGCTGTTGGCCACGGCCTTGACCAACATGGTCTTGCCGGTACCGGGGGGTCCGTACAGCAGGACACCACGGGGCGGGTCGATACCTATGTTGCCAGATTAGCATGGCTCCATCATCCACATAACATTATAGCTGTACCCACCGATCTGTCTATAGAGGTCGAAGTGTGTCAACGGCAACTCGACGGCTTCCCGAATCTCCTGCTTCTGCATATCCAGACCACCCACGTCGGCATAGGTGACATCTGGCTTCTCGCTCTCGCCCAGCATCGCAATCGAGGAGTCGGCCTCTGGGGGAAGGATGTCAACGAGCGCATTGGAGTGGCGGTGGAGGGCGACCGAGGATGAGGGCTTCAGCTTCTCGCGGTCGAGTGTGGACAGGATGCGGACGACGTAATTCGACCCGGTGGAGCTCTGCACGATACCAGTACTGGACGGAAAGCCGTTAGCAAGGTTGCCCTCCCTTGTTTCACGACGAGTCGTATGTTAAGGTCAAGCATACTTCTGATCGATAGCCTCCATGAACTGCCCAATAACCAGTGGCACACTCTGTATACGTTTAATCTCTTCTTGTGCGCGAACAAGCTCCCTCTTCAAGCTCCTATATTTCAACCAGAGAAGTCAGCAATCTATTCCCTAACCCGAGGGCATTTTGAGAAGGCTTGCCTTTGCTCATCCTTGATGTATTCCTCCTGCAGCTGAATGTATCTGTTGGTGGCGTCAGTAACGTCGAACAGGACCAAGGCATCCTCATCATCACTAACTCTAGGTGTCGCTGTAGCCGCTTCAGATTGGCATATTCGTCGTTTCCATCGGCCCCCGTGCCCTCCAGCGAGTCCAGGCTGGCAAGGGCATCCAGGGCAGCTGGCTTCGGGAGAGGCGTGACGTTGTTCGCCGGGTTCTCCACGGCAACGTCTCCCATGGTTGCGATCGTCTATGTAATGTGAAAGGGGAAAATCAGACGGTAGCGGAGACGATGGAAGGTGTTCGAAGACAGGTTCGTAGAATGACGTTGCAGGGCGCGTTGTGCAGGAGATGGTGATGAACCGGCCTTGGAGCTTGGATCGGGCAACATGGAGCTTAATGATTAGTCACGTGATGTAGGTCAATTCGGCCAGCAACGAATCTGAGTGTGATTTTATTCTTCGGACTTCCTACCATTTCGAACTTGTCAAAAGGAGTCTATAGTACTAGAGTTACATAGTGAATTCATAGCCTTTACCTTACGGGTAACTCAAGAGTGAGTGGTAGCAAAAGTAATCTCATATTGGTTAACTATATATTTTGATGGCGTCCAACTCCTGATCTATTTACCAACCAAGGTACGTCCTGAGGATTTAGGCATACGATTCGTTCAATTCTACATATCTACAGTCATCAACTATACCCCGTGATCATATTCCTCCATACTCAGGCGCCTAATCATATCCGACAGCTGATGGTCAGCTATGTATTGTAATTATGAGTGGCTTATTTCGCCCGGGAACCCATGGTCACCAAAGAATGTTTTTGGGGCCAGGCCCAACTCCAGCCCATGGCCAATCAGGCCCATGGTCGGGGCTGTCTTGAAATGATTCGTAGAGATGACGCTGCCAGCACGCCTCTGTAGGCAGATTCAGGCAGCTGATCCTATCCAGCGAACCGAGGAAAGCAAGCTTAGCATTCTTGTTATCCTTATGATCCTTGGTCCTGGTTGTTCTGGCTACTCTGGCTACTCTGCCCTCGACAACGAACCCACAAACTAGAATCGCGGGGGCTCGTGCTGCCATTCACATCGCTTAGACCAAGATGTCATTTGAGGCTTGAGAAAGCATAAATCCCGTTCTGGTGGAGCCTAGGACCAGGATTGGGTTTTGTCCGTCTACTCCTAAGTCGGTAGTAGTGGTTGGGCAGGTTAGCGGTGGTCGCAAAAGGTGGGAGTGGACAGGCACAGAACCATCACGATGCCCCATGCGGATCGAGTCGGATCCTTGCACGATTAGGGGAGTTCCTCTTGGCGGAGTTTTTCATCTGGGTCCTGGAACGGCGCTGCGGGGAGTCTTTTCTTCTCCCTCTTCTTTTGTTTGCCTTCTGTTTAATTCTCTGACTCTCGGATTGGTTGCGCTCGTCATGATTATCAGACGCTAGTCCGAGCTTTATATAAGGAGAGAGCCGCGCCCACTGTACCGTGATCGGACCTGACGTGGAGATTTTCCTTTTCCCCTCGAGCCTTTTCTTTCCTATCTTCTCTTTACTGCGATCTTGTACAGTTTTTTTTTTCTTCCAAATCACTCTCCTTGGGAAGATTTCTAAACGCTGCATCCTGCATCTGCTAGGGTGACCCAACACTGGCCGGCAAAAGTATACATACTAACCAGACTGGGCGAAGACCGTTGGAATGGATCTTCGCCGAGCTCATTTTGCGTCTCCAGCCTGTGAAGAGGATTTTTCTTTTCTCCTCTTCTTTTCTTCCCATGGATTTTACAAATCTTGATGGTTTATATTACTCTATGAAGCTATGCTACTTGTCTTCGTGGCCTTGTCTCTTTTCTTGCAGTATAACTGGCGAGACAACCACCTGACTAACCAGCAACAGCCTTACTAACCCGTGGACGAGATTCACCATGAACGGAGATATTCAGCCAGGTCTTGCCGATTCTATTCAAATGAAGAATGGACAACAAAAACAAACCTCCTGGAAGCATCACAGACCTGATTAACAAGACACTGAACATCCAAAGCCAGAAACAGACAGTACGAGAGATGTATTGGTGATTACTGTACGAGTCTGGTTCAGGTTCTTCCGGTCTCCACTGGCTGGCAAATTACTTACCATACAGTGTATTATCGGGTAGCAAACTGACCAAGTTGGCTCATCTTCTTTCCTCTCCACTTCGCCCTTCCATCCCTAATTCTTGCCTGCCAAAAAGTATACGGTAGGTACGCCATTTTATTTCTTTGCTTCCGTGTGCTTGTATTGCGGCTTTTCTGACCCCCCATTTTACCCATTTTCTTTCCCCCAATTTCCTTCCTTTTTGCCCTGTGGCCACGCACCCACTTTCCCCCTTCCTCCTAGGCTCCCCCCCTTCTTCCGGGGGCAGTCCAGGCCACCGACAGCGCACCCCCCAGCCCTCATTTGTCTCTGGTCTCTGGTTTCTGGACCATTATTATCGTGGCCTGAGGAAAGATCAACAGGCCCTTTCAGCCCGACCCTTCCCCCCCCCCTGGCCTGAGCCTCCCTAACTTGGCCCTTCCTCCGACTTATTCCCCTCTCCCCCGTGACTCTCTATTCCGCCTCAGGCTCCAACACCACGTGACCGCCGGGACTTCCGTCCAAACCTCTGCCCTTCGATCCATCTGCTAATTCCGGGACCCGGCCTTAGCTATCCGATCGCAAGTCGGGAATTTGAGTAATCCAGCCTTGTCGGTATGTGTATCATTTTATAAATGCCTCCCCTCATCTTCTCGTCAGTCATTATTTGTTTCGTGGCTATGATCCCTCCCCCTTCCATCTGAGACCACCCCCCGGAGGCGTGTCGCGACCGAGCGCGCAGACCCTCAACACCTCCACCCCAAGACGCGTTCACACGATCTTAGGAATTGATGAGGGGGTCGCATTCCGTTTCCCATTGATGATGGAGATGGATTTCATTGGAGTGACCCCAATCGCGATGATGACGCGCCCACCCAATGGACCTTGCTAACCTGCCTCATCGGGGACGTAGATGGGTTGGAAAAACCACACGACATGAACGCTTGGCTTGCCGACGCCTCGAATATGCCTGGCCAGGATAATGGCGCCTTCAATCCTTCTACTATAGATCCCTCAGCCGCCTTTCTGCACGCCTCTCCCAACCCCCAGGACCCCAATCAATTCCAGCGCATGTTCAATGGCGTGCCACGGAATGCCTCCCCGGGTTTCCATAACCCCAACCAGGTAATTCCATCCAAGCGAGCCCGACCAGAAGATGGAATCCCCATGTCGCCGCGCCCTGCCCCCGGTGGGGGTGTCACTGGGTCGCGATCGCAGACTCCCCATCAAGTGCCATTCCCGGGCTATCAAGGTCCCGCAAATGGAGCCCAGTTTCCTCAACATCCGACACCTTACCAACACCTCCAGCAAGGCGCCTCACCCAATGTCGGCCAGTCGCCCATAATCCAAGACTTTGATCAACAAAGTGCGCGCATGGGAACAGCCTCACCCAGCCCGTATTCTCCTGCCGGTCCGCACGTGGGTGGCCCCCACATGTCACCTTCGCAGTCGGATGGCAGCCGTGTGAACACACCCCAGAATGGCCAATTTATGCCTGGGCAGGGATTCCCTCAGTCCATGAACCCACAGTTTCAGCAGGCGCCTGGGATGACCTCGGCAGGACCGCAACCCCCCATGCAGGCACAACAATTCAATGGGATGCAGCAGATGCCTCAGAGCTATCATCAAGCCATTGCGGCTCAGCAGCAGCGGCTTCGTCAAATGCAAATGCAGCAAAGTCAACAGATGAATGCCAACCCTCAAATGGCGGGTCGCCCGCAAGTACCTGGTGGTATGAACCCGATGGCGAATCCTCAGCAAATGGCTGCTATTCGACAGATGCAGCAGCAGCAACAGCAGCAACAGCAACAGCAGCAAAGCATGGGAAAGCCGAATAACCCGGAGATGTTCATGCGAACGTTACAAAAATTCATGATGTCACGAAACCTACCTTTGGATCCCAATCCTATTATCAGCGGTCGTCCCATCAATGTAATGCAATTGTATGGCACTGTGATGAAAATGGGCGGATCGAAGAAAGTGACTGCGATGAACTTGTGGCCGACGGTTGCACAGCAGCTCCAATTTCCTCAAGTCCAGTTCCCCATGGCCGCACAAGAGGTTCGGGAATACCACCAAAGGAACCTGGCTCCTTATGAGCAGGCATATTTCCAATCCCAGTCCAAACAGTTTGCCGAGATGCAGCAGCAACAACAGCAGCAGCAGCAGCAGCAGCAGCAACAGCAACAACAGCAACAGCAGCAGCAGCAACAGCAACAGCAACAGCACCAACACCATCATCAACAGCAGCAGCAGCAGCCGCAGCAGCCGCAGCCGCAGCAACACCCTGTTGGGATTCCTCGCCAACCTAGCGATCCCTCAGCGATGCAATTCCAGTCTCCCCAGGTTAAGGCAGGCCAGGGCTTTGAACACCCACAACCGCCTATTCCCCACACCCCTCAACACAGCACCTCCGTCTCCAATAATGCCCAGGCTACGCCGGTCAATGGCTTCGCCACACCCATTCAGGCCCGAAGTCAAAGCAAGCCACCTCAAGCCGGTCACCGGCTCAGTGTCTCGAGGCAGTCACAGCCATCAGCTCCTCCACCAGAAGCTGCGGGACAATTCGCTGCACCCTCGCCATCACAACAAGGAAAGGCTTCTATGACTCCAGTCCAGCAACCAGTGCAAGCACCGGAACCCAAGCAAGACCAAGTAGTCAAGCGGCCGATTGAAGACCCCTTCAAACCGATGGTCATCACCGAGCAACGACTTCATGGACCCATTCAAGTAGATGAGATGTACCAAATTGGCGAGGAGATTTCAACGCTCAGGCCCACTGTACCAAGCTTCCCCGAATTGGGTCTGGTAGATATCCATGCGTTGACCATGAGTTTGAAGTCTGGCATCCATGCTGAAGTTCGACTTGCGCTGGACACACTTACCACTCTGTCCTGTCATCAGGGCGTTCAGATCTCACTTGAGAACGCAGAAGACTTGGTGGAGAGCTTAGTGGATTGTGCTGATGATCAGGCTGACCTTTTGTCCGAGCACATTCAAGAAGTCTCTGATGTGATATCCCTGCGCTCATATGAAGATGTCACCCGGGGTTGCCAGTCCGAACACACCTCACTTGCAAATGTGCCCGAATTTGGGAGCCTCGACTACGAGTTGGACCGTGCTGTGGATCGTCTAATTTGTATCACCACCATTTTCCGGAACCTTTCGTTTAGCGAGTCCAACTTTGGGCCATTGGGAGTGCCGTCCGTTACCCAGTGCTTCGCAAACGTCTTCCGGAACATCGGCACTCGGGACAAATACCTGCGAACTGACCAGAACTTGTTGGACTTTATGAAAGATGCTGTCATTTTCATGAGCAACTTGGCTCATGTCATGCAAATACCTGGGAAAGAGGAGGCCCTTAGCCTGTTGCACTTCCTCCTGGCATTCTCACCTTTGCCAGGCCCCATAGCAGTGAAGCCCGGCCAGATTATGTTCGCTGCGTTTAATCCTTCGATTCACCGGTACACTCCTGCTGCTGCGGATGCTCTTGCTAAGTTGCTGGCCAGAGATGACCCGAACCGCATTTACTTCGGTGCCATCTTCTCTGGAGACGGATCTACCCCTCCGCAACCCGAGCTTCTCACCCGCACATTCGGCCTTGCCGTCTGCGCGGTTCCGGATAAGAAACCTCTAGCAGTTGCGGATGCCCGCATGGTCTTCCTCATGCAAGGTCTTCTGGCGGCTGACGTTCTCACCACCTTTGCTGATGGGGCTTTGGCTAAGCTATGGCTTGGTTCTGTCGACGGATTCGCCATTCACCTTTTGCGCGTGTCCTGTCTGCTGTGCACAGAGCGCCTCCCGAATATCAATCCGCGCCAAGGCCGGCAAGCGGAGGCCGAAGCCTATGCCTACACCTCAATTATCCACCGTGGACTCGCCATCCTGCGCCGGCTTGCTGAAAAGTCCAAGCAAGTGGACAACGCTTCCCCTCTCCATCTCCCTTCCGGTATCCTCCCCAGCAAAGAGAGCTTGCTTGGTGCCTTACTTCTCGCGAACATGGACCCCACCATCATTCGTCAACTCCTCACATACGCCAACCTAGCAGAGTAAAGGGCGCTTCCGCGTCTTCTTTTTCTCTTTGCATCAAGCCTCGCCCTCCCCATGTGTTGTGTCGGATGAATTTCTTGATTCAGTGACCATCACGGAAGGGCAGGCGTTCGAAACGAGTTGATTTGCCGCGTGCGCGCAGCATATACGAGAATTTTTTTTTTTGAATTTCTATCATGTCATTTGTACTCATGTCTCTAAGCCAGCCAACTTCAGTCCGTCCTTGCTACCGGTTGTTAGGTCGGGTCGAGGGTCTGGTCGGATCAGGCCATCTCGATCTTGTGTTTCTTCCCTATGGATGGGGGTTTGCTTTTTTGGGCGCCGGTGGATATCTGGGGTTCTTCCTTTCCTGTTCTTGTTTCCCTTTCTCTGATTACGGTCGTTCGACCACTTGACTTCGAGTGTGAGATAGCGTGTTCGTGTGTTCTCTTTCTGTGTACAATGCTCAAAATACCCTCGGCTGAATGCGAGAGATTGAGGTTCATCTGCTGGGTGTGCCCTACTGGGATTTGTAAGGCTCTTTTTGTAAGACGTGTATAATGTATCTTATGTATGGCCTTGTAGCCTGATGCAGTTTCCACGCATTGGTATTGTTCATCAAATACTGCAAACGCAGACAAACATGTTCTTCCTAATTCTGCAATCACACAACAACTCCTCATTTTAATAGTGAGCATTTCTATCAACTGCCCTCTCCTCACCTCTTTCCATTCGCATATATCATTTCACTATACTGAATACTGATATGCTGACGGCATCTTGACTCTTCTCGGCTGCCTTCGATGTTCTTTCCCGCGCCCCATATATCTCGACAGACCACGCTACATGGCAATGACTGCGAGACTCAATGCAAAGACCTTGTCTACAAATCTCCTCACCCCAGCCTCCTTGCCCCCTGCAGAAGTGAAGGACAAAACCTCTTGTTTTCTGATGAGTTGGCTTTCACTTCAGGAACCACATCGTCTCTATCACTCTCGAGAAGCAAGTCAGAGGCTGTCGTGAAGAAGACCGCGGCTCGATTATACTGCCATGAAGCGGAGATCTCTCATTCTTCCCCTTCTCAAGGAGATTATTCTTGCCCTTCTTACCGAAAGAAGACTGCGCTTCGATTATAATGCCGTCGATAAAGGGGGGAATCCCCCATCCCTCCCCTTCTCACTGAGAGACCTGCTCAACCGTGTGATACCCAGCCATATATTGGTGAGAACTGCAATATCTCAAACTGAGGCTGAATGCCAGCGATACAACAGATGACGCGAGGACATCGTATATCGACAGCTGACCTCATCGTCATCTTCAAGTTTTCTCATTAAGGACGTGGATACGATGAGGAAATTTCTCCGGTTCCCAACCTGCTTTCAGCAACTGGACTGGAAGCTGAATATTGCATGCGCACAATCCCCTTTCCGCAACCCATCATCATCATCTCTTCGCCACGGGGCGCGATATGTAATGGAGATCTACGACTGATCTTTCTCATTGGTTGTTACCGACGTTCTGTTGCTATACTCTGTCACAAGATGAGCTCTGGTGACTTTGTGCATTGCGATGAGGCGGATCGGCGAATAGATGCACATAAAGCATGAAGGGCAGAACGACAATCGCCTGACCAGAACGAGCCATGGGAACGCTTACCAAGACTGCATCAGCGTGCTATACCCCTCGTCCGTTCGCCAAGTCCTCGGCGTCAGGCTTGTCTGCTTCCATAAGAAGTTTTCTTCCCGCTGTGAACGGTAAACCCATAAGGAGGACATCGTTCACAAACATTGTTCTTCCAGCTATCGATAGCATGTGAGACTCCCAAAAAGAACTACTAAATGTCCCCTGAACGACCCGGTATTTCCTATCAACTCAAATGGGCATGGCAACGATTAATATGATTTCAAGACACTGAGCTCGATGATCCCACCACTATTGGAACCTTTGAAGATATTCACCAGCAAGCTGGACGTCTGAGGTACGCCTAAGCCCGTACAATCGCAACAACAATATATACATTTTTGGGAGCTTGAAGCCGGCAAATGGGTTGCTATTAGAAATTGGTAAGTCTTTGTTTCAGGGCCTCATCTCTTGCTCTCCCCCCTCCAACATTGCCGGTTTGTAACCTGGAACTAATCGCGAAATTTTAACGAGTTATAGACACTGCATTTCAAGCTTTCCACCAAGGCGATACCAGCTTTACCCACGCTCTGTCATCAGACGGCAATGGCACTCAGTTGGGCGAGACACAGGGATCAGAGACCGATGGAAATATGTCCGATGAATGAAGAACAGCTTCACCGCTTCACTATCGCCTAGCTGGTGCACTTCTGGAACCCAGATACTTGAACTCAACGCTGCTCCAGCGAGGAGAAGCTGATGTTCCCCCTAAGGCAATGTGAAGTGAATATCCACATCAACAATGCTGCATATCCACCTACACTACACTGCTTGAGCAAGGAAGTGATCGTCTCGGCAAAGCCCCAGGACTCGTGCCAGATAATACCCAGGGACGGGTTGACGACAATATAACCTGCCTTATGGCCGGCCCTACCCTGAAAGTGATACTACCCCACTGGGTGCTAGCAGTCTACAGCTCATCGAGTGGCAAAAGGGGCTACCCTATCTATCATTGACCCCTTCGGTAATGCCAAGAGTCTCGAGAGGAATCGTAACCGTGGGAAACGCTCCGTATGAAGAACCTCTCTATACTCCGCTCGTCATGCCTGCCCTGGTCATCCAGATATGACTCTCGGAATGGACAGCGAGGAAGAGAACCCGGTGCATGCAATATCTGCTCCATTGATTTCACGGGGCTGTGGCTCTTTGGGCATTGTTCTGGGGAATTCTGGGCTTCTTTCGGCAAGATGCGCAAAACACAGGACCTGTGTATCAATCGCCTTTGCTACGAGCACATATTGATACCATTCATATGAAGTGATATAATCAAGGACGCCAATTTAAATGTCATTAGACTATTGCTGCTACCTGGTTCGTGGTGATTTGCAATTCCATGCCGCCACTGCTGCCACATCTAAGAAATATTGATTTTCTCTGTAGGAGAGTCAATCATCTATTTAGCTTGGAGAGTTGTATCACTCAACTACCGAAGGAATCAATATCAACACTGTGGATTTGGCCAGCGTCTTTTTTCCTTCTTTTGTATTGCTGATCGGCCCCTGCTGAATAGCTGAGAGACGTAATGCCTCCAAGTATGTTCTTGCTGTTGTTCGCATCCTCCTATAGGTGTGCTGTTCTGGATCACTCCATCCGAGGTGCCGCCGTAGCAATTCTGGTCCTTGCATTTTCATTTTTGATACCAGGTGCTGGCTCAACTGTCCCATAAGATGCCAATCTATCCTGTAGGGAGTGCCGCCTGCTCCCGAACTGTCGTGTACTTGTCATGGCCTGGTACAATAATGGCGTCTTGGCACATCTTGTCCTTGAAGGCCAACTGATGGACAATTTCTGACTTGATATTCAATAACCTCACGTGTTGAGCGACAGTCTTTCCTCAATAACGGAGACCACTTCAGCCCATTCTCGCATCCCTCCAATTCCAATGTCTCCACATGCAAGCATTTTCTGTCGATAGGCATTAGCAAAAAAAAAAAAAACATACAAGCATTGAGAGTACTCCACATACCCCGATAGGCCTAAAGACTTCAAACCAGCCCTCATCAATCTTATCATTCACCCCCCAATCCTCCTCCAACACTCTTATATGTTGCGTGGTAACCGGGTGCAACCACATAGCCACATTCATAGCCGGAAACACCACGATCCGCTTCTTCATTCCATCCAATTGCCCCGACGTATCCCATGCTCGAATCGTATCCGTCAACAAGTTGTCCGACATCCCATTTACGATTTTGGCCAGCGTATTCGCGCTCAGCGGCGCAATGACCAGAATATGCGCCCACTTGCGTAGATTGATATGCAAGATGCCTGCGCCGCGGGTCCAAGATTCGCCCATTTCGTCTTTATCTTGATAGATTCCGTCAACGTTGGGAAGAGAAGCGAGTGATTCGATGGTGGGTTGTTCCTGGGACTGGCCGTTGAGGAAGTGTGAGGCGGATTTGGTCAGGATGACTCTGATGGATAGTTTCTGGTGTTTTGAGAGAGCGGAGATTATGTTGGGGAGCTTGATTGTTGCGACAGAGCCACTCCTGTGGTTGATTTCTAGGGTTAGCAAGGTGACGTCAAAGGGATGCCGACAAGAGAGCTTACGCAGCTAGGAGGAGGTGCTTTTTGCCGTCGCCCATTGCGGCTGCGACGGCGTCGGCTGGAGCTATTGAGCTTGCTCGTGACATACTGAGCTGTATTGCGGAGTCTATGTCCAGTAAAAAAAGGAAAACAACGACGAGAGAAATGTCAGGAATAGAGATTGAAATCAAAAGAGAGGAAAGTACACTCTCGTTGGAGATATCGCGGGGACCTGGGAGCTGACCTGCTTATTAATACAGGCATCAAGGCTCAAAATGCGGGGTACATACTAAGGTTAACTCGAAGTATAAGATTGAACATTGACTTAGAGATCCCCTATATACAGGCTAGCCACTAAGCTTGCATGACAAATGTCTGTGTAGTAGTGTTTTCCAGTATCTCGGCCGCTCGCTTCTCCAATTCCTCACGTTTGCGCTGTTCCTCTTGCTCCTCTCTGGCTGCAGCCTCCGCCTCTTCTTCGGCATCACTCTCGGTTGCTCCAACTTTGGCGGACTCAAAGTCCAGCTCGTCAACCAGCTGCATCTCTTCGGCAGGACCTGTTCGCAAATAAGAGTTTGCCTGAGTTTGTTTGATGGGCTTAAATGGGTTAGCATCAAGCCTTTCTTGTTAAGAAGTATGACTTACAACACTGCGGAATCGCTGGAATCGGCGAGGCTTGAAGTGAGATCCACCGAAGCAAACGACTAGTCCACCATCGTCCTAGAAGAAAATAAATGAGTTTTTGACTTGCTGTGAGAGGATAATTCATGGGTTTACTTACCCCTTCGGACTTGTACGTAGTCCAACCTTCATTCTTCAACTTGTCAAACGTTCCACCTCCAGCCCCAGCCTTCGCAATTCCAGTCGCAGCAATATCCAAGCCAACCTCAATCTCCTTATCAGAGCTATTCGTCATATTGATAGCACATTCATCCGTCACCCACGCATGCTGGATAATCCAAATCCCATTCTTGGCAATATCAGGCGCAAAGTCCGAATCCAGCAGCGCTTGCGCATTCTCACTCGCCCACGTCGAGACGGGCTTGTCAAATGGAGCGAGTACTTTCTCTCGCATCGCGGTTGAACCGGTAACCAGCGCCGCTTTACCCGAGGTACTGGTCTTGTGCTTCCCATCAGCCGAGACGTCGACCGGGACAGCTGCAGCGGCGGCAGCAGAAAGACCACCGGACAGTTTGATGTGCTGACCAGCCTCGCTCTCGGAGGATCGGGTTTTCCACATAGCAGCCTTGGGTCGCTGGTCCCGAGCTAGCAGTTTTTTCAGCGGCGTGAAGCCGTCAGCCTCGGGCTGACCTTCCTTGGATAGATCGGTGATCTGGTTCCAGCCGCTGTATTCATCGAAGAAACCCACCGAGCCCGGGTGGAACTTGCGGAAGGTTGGTGGGCTGTAAAGGTAGGTACCCTCTGGATTGCGACTCATCAGAGAGGCATATTCGATATCGAGGGTTGTTTGTTTGCCCATGTTCGTATCTTTATAGGTGGTCGCGTATTCTTTTCCGGAAGAGGTTATCAGGAATTTGAAAGAGAAGAAAGATTTCGAGTGCAGTTATCGCGGGGCTTGAGTTATATAGAGGATCGATAATGACCCTCGCTAAAAGACGCAGTGCCGATCTAGATGTCATAATGGAGACGACGTGCATGATACTGTAGATCCAGTGGGTGAAGGTGACATCAATTGCTGCCACTGCCAGTAAGGCCAATAATTTGGCCAGCGAATACATCCGAGCGATAGCTTGTAATGATCAACATTACTCGACGGAAGACAGAAAATATTGAACATCAAGTACCATAAACTTGATCATCACCGAGCCGAAAAACGTACTATAGAAGTGAAAAGTGTTTATAGCCAGGCCGAACCCTCCCAAGCTGAATCACGGTGGCGACATGTTCGCCAATTGATCTCAAAGACTAGAGTCGGTTGTGGTAAAAACAGCGCTAATCAGTGGGTCAAGATTCAGCGTCCCGCTGCCTTGGAACGAACTACAGTATACCATGCGGGCTCAGCTTGCACACAAACCTGTCCACTGAAACCTACGACGAGAGTCTGTCAACAACATGAAAGATTTGTGAGCCAGCGTCATGCAGGAGTGGAACAGATATTCGGGCGCTGGGTAGCTGGAAGATCGTATAAGTATCTTGTTCTCGTACACACTGTATGGTAGCGTGCTGTGATTGGCAGGTGTCTAATACTGACAGAGGAACACTTGTCACTGCCTCTCCCACTTTTAAATTACTAAAATTGTTGTTTATGATGGACTACGGATTAAATTCATATGATGCGGTAGTTATGGGCCAGCTTGTTCGAAGTCCACATTCAAGGGTGACATGCAACAGCTCGGCTCGACATGATTTACTCGAAATTTAGAATGTTCTGTCTCGAGTTTAAGATCCATTAAGACCAAGATACTGCGAATTATTGCATTGGCTTGGATTTTGTTCTTGGCAGATGGGCGATTGTTGAGATATTACCGCTTTCGGTATACTTCCGGTTCGGTAGCCCTGCAAAGCACGGGTTATGGCAGCCCCTGTTCATGTCAACGAAGGAATCTTGCTTCGATCGGAATACATTTGGAGATTGCTTGGGTCACATCATCCTGATATCTCTTTCGATCGCGTTCAGAGGTACCAGGAAGCTACAAGTTGGCCAGTATTAATTCGTCCTAGGCAGTGAATTTTCCCTGCTCCTTTGGCAGGCAGCGTGGCGTCGGTGAAAGAAGAGTTCTTGTAATGCTTAGATTCCAGACATCGCGGACCAATCCGACTACATTTACTTTCGATAGATATGACGATGCATAGATTCATTCGATTAGAAAAGACCAGGGCCAACACCCATCGAGTCATTGAGCATGTACAGAGTAGGAGTGTTAAAAGGAGTGATAAAAAGAAACACAAGCGCCGGAAAACAGGGCCACAGAAAGAAGAGACCAGAGGCAAAATGAGAACACCCGCAATAAAAAGGAAACAGAATGACCCCATAGACTGAGCTTAAGAAATACACACCAAAGAAGTAGGGAATTAGGAAAAAGGGAAAAGGGAAAAGAAATCACCCATTGGACATCACATGCCCCTGTGCCCAACTCTGAATTCCTCCTCTTACTGGTTCTCCATATGCTTTTGTTCTCGCTTTTTGCTTCTCCCGCTTCCACGCTCGTCGGGAACCCTCGCTCAATGGAAACCCGGTGAATGCTTTTGTGTAGACATCATGCGACTGTCCGCCGCGAAAGGATGCAAAATAGAGAGGAGAATTTAGAAGTTGCGCTCCTGGAGGAACTTCACGATCTCGGGTTTCCGCCAGCCCTGTCATATACAGTTATTATTATGTCCAACGAAACTCTTGCGGCAATGGCAGGGTATAAATAGAACATACCTTGACAATAATGTGACCAGTGAGACGGTTGATCGAAACATCAGGGCTTCGAGTATCAACACCCAGGGTGTGAGCCAAATCACTGCGCAACGAATCCAGATCACCCTCGGTCTTCTGGATCTTGGTGAGCTGCTTAGTGCCACCGGCTTTTGTGACAAGGTAGACGGGCAGCTGGTTGGATCCAGTCCGGCGAACGAAGTAAGGAAGGTTGGTTAGGGACAGGTTCGGCTTCGGTTGCTTGCCATGCTTGGGCAAGGGTGCGGACGGTGAGATGGGCTGTTCCTTGAGAGCTTGGGCTTCGCGGCGAAGTTGCGTCAAGAATGTGCGAGTCTGATGGGCGGAAAGAGTGATTTGAGAGGAGGGCGAACGGTATGAGGATTGAAGGAGAGGGTCTGCATGAGGGACAACAGTTAGATATGCTCTTGTTGAACAGTCCATAATAGGATGATCGTAGAGTGAGATGCTTTTCTTGAATTCCGAGGTGGAATATCCTATACGCATCCCATATCATGCAAGAAAGTAGACTCGACTCAGGTGATTCCACCAGAGCAAGAGAAATTCCCAACACTTAGAACTTACAAGAAGATAATGAGGAAAATCGACTACATGTCTGCACGGAAGCCACGGACTGGGCCAGGCGGGGAGAAGCAGTCTGCTTGCACACGGAGGAAGCGACCGAGGCCGACTGTCGGAGAGACGCCATTGAACGTCTAATTGTGAGCCGGACGGGAGAAAAGCCGGAGAGCCTGTGGGGGAGAAAGGTTGAAGATCAACACGAAAAAAGAACTCGCGATGCTCGACGAAACAGAATGAAGCAGGTTTCTTTCGCGCCGGTTTTCTGCCACCGCCCCATCAGCCAACTCGACCGAAAAGGGTTTAGCGCGACACACACCCTCCCGCACACAAATTCAAAGTGCAAAGTGCCTTTGTGCCTCGTCTCCGGTCTTCGATCAACCCATACAAGCGTCCACCATGGCAGACAACGCCCCTCCCTCCGCTGAGCAACTCAGCGGCGCTCAACCGACCGATATCACCCCCGAGTATGACCTGCTCCCCCGCCTGATCCCGTACCTCGACCGCCACCTGGTTTTCCCTCTGCTTGAATTCAGCGCCGGCGAGGACGACAAAGAGATCACTCGCGCCAAGTATGAGTTGCTCAAGCACACCAACATGACCGACTACGTCGCCAATCTGTGGAAGGAGATCAACGACACCGACTCTATTCCCGATGAGTTCGTGAAGAAGCGCGAGGAGGTTCTGGCCAAGCTGGAGCACTACCAGGTCCAGAGCGAGAAGATCACCGAGTTGTTGCAGGATGAGGAGGTTGTCGGTAACCTGCGAAGCGACAAGGCCGCCAACTTGCGGTTCCTCGAGGAGCAGCACGGTGTCACCAATGATATGGTTAACAGCCTGTACGACTACGGCCGGTTCCAGTACAGCTGCGGCAGTTACGGTAATGCCGCCGAGCTGCTCTACCAGTTCCGTGTCCTGTCCACCGACAACGACAAGGTCGCCTCGGCTACCTGGGGTAAGTTGGCGTCCGAGATCCTGACCACCAACTGGGAGGGCGCGATGGAGGAGGTGCAGAAGGCCAAGGACTCGATCGAGACCCGCCTGTTCAACAACCCGCTGGCTCAGCTCACCAACCGCTCCTGGCTCATCCACTGGTCCCTGTTCCCCTTCTTCAACCACGACCCCGCCCGCGACGTCCTGACCGACCTCTTCTTTTCCCCCGCCTACATCAACACTATCCAGACCAGCTGCCCCTGGATCCTGCGTTACCTCGCTGCCGCCGTCATCACCAACCGCGGCCGTCCTCACAAGCACCACGGTGCCTACCAGAAGCAATTGAAGGACCTGATCCGTGTGGTCCGCCAGGAGGGTTACGAGTACACCGACCCCATCACCGACTTCATCAAGGCCCTCTATGTCGACTTTGACTTTGAGGAGGCCCAGCGCAAGCTGAGCGAGGCTGAGGAGGTTCTCCGCAGCGACTTCTTCCTTGTTTCTGCCGCGGACGCTTTCGTTGAGGCTGCCCGTCACCTCATCTCCGAGAGCTACTGCAAGATCCACCAGCGGATTGATATCAAGTGAGTTTGAACCAGAGCATTGCGATTGAAAAAAAGAGAGCCCTCAAATTTCTAACATATATGTCCAGGGATCTGTCCACTCGTCTTGGTCTGAGCCAGGATGAGGGTGAGAAGTGGATTGTTAACCTCATCCGTGATACCCGGGTTGACGCCAAGATCGACTACAAGGAGGGCACCGTTATCATGAACCACCCTCCCCAGTCGGTTTACCAGCAAGTCATTGAGAAGACGAAGGGTGCCTTCTTCCGGACACAAGTCCTGAGGTAAGCAGATACCCAACCGCAGTACTCGCCTATTCCACCTAAGAATCTATCCACTAACATCCCCTCTAGCTCCGCCGTCGCGAAATGAAATACCTCTTTTCTTGCATGAGCTGATGCCAAAAAACCGAACTTCCTCTTCCATGTTATTATCGACTCATGTTTTTCTCTGCCTACCCATTTTAGTGATCTCCCCGTGTATGTCACAACGCGGTACTATGTGAGAGATGGGGACTCTGTGCAGGAGTGGCATCCGGCTGGCGTTCTTAGGTGGTTCACCTTTTGTTTATTGATGTTTTTCTCTTTTCCCTCCTAGTCCCACAGTTCTCCCCCTACCCTACCTATATTTCCACTTTCCTTCCCACCTCCCCTTTCTCTCTGTGCCGTCAGATATGTCTATTTTTTCTTTACTTCTCTTCTTTTATTTCTTCTTGGTTCTTTTTGTCGTGTGTGTGCCCAAGAAGGTCTTTCTGGCCCTGGTGGTTTTTGCAGAGAAAGAGGATATCGAGGTCGGAAATGGAAAGCCCTTCTACATCATTGGCTTTTGCATATGCATATGCATGGGGAGGGACGGAGAGAGACAGAGGGAAGCATGGCGCTTCCTTGCGTCGTTCTCCTCTGATTTGCAGAAGAAAAAAGAAGGGGATTCATGTAGAGGACCACCCCCGGGGATTTGGTTAGGGGGTCCGATGGATCTATGCTGTTACGAATGGTCTATAGAGATGAGTGAAAAAAAAATGATGTCTGACAATGTCTGGTCCAGTTATGGTTCTTGGATTCGAAATGTGGGTAATGAAATGAAGTACTCATGGAGAATAATAATGTCCATATAGTGAGCGCTTTGGGCAGATCTCGGTAACGTCTCGGTGGGAATGGGAATAAGGAACCTGTTGTAACTCCTACTACCAAAACGGAAAGGGGGTATCGTCAAGAAACAGAAGTAAATAGTGCCCGGGGACGCCGTGGATGGAAATGTACGGCGAAACATCTTCTCCCCCAGTTGTGACCGAGTGGATATTCTCCTGGTCAGATGGACGATACCATGCATGGGATAGGTGAGCCCGCGGACCTGCGAACCGGGATGCAAGTCTCTCTCTTCTCTCTCCGTGCCCAGGTAGATGGGGTGGGAAACCTTGGCTTGGAACTTGGAATAACGAGCAAGATAGTATAGCAAGCGGGGAGAAGAAAGCGAGAGAAAGAAGCGGCCACCAGTTGCAAGGCTTCCAGATGGGTCGGAGCCAGGGAAATTTGGCGAGCATCCAAGGATTTCGCTCTCTCTCTTGCTCAGGCACCGCGGAAGACATTCATCCTAGGCTTTGACCAGGCCAGGCAGGATTGCCAATTCCTTTCCGGGCAATGGAAACCAGGAGAAAAAGCAGTACACTCATTCTCAACGGGTGCTCCGAGGATTCTGTTCCACAGGCCTTCTGCGGGCCCGATTAGGATCCACGGGTATAATCTCGTTGATATACGGCTCCGGCGGCTGTCGCGATGAGCCATCACCAGTATTGCTAGTAGTACCAGCACTGGGACTTTGATTGGTCATGCGGAGTGCTTCCTGTCTCTCATATTCCCGGGACATAGCTGCAAGGTCGTCGATTTGGTCCTGGAGTTGTGGAATGGGGTGTCAGCATGTTGAGTCGTTTTCTTTCTATTCCTACCCGCATTAGAGACAAGACAGGACAGACCCGAGTAAGAGGCATGCCCGTGATGAGATAACCTTCGCGCCCCTTTAAACATAACAGGTTATCTGATTAGAAGCGTGTCAACCGTGGCGCATAGCGGGGGTTGGGTGCCCTAAGTACCTGGTAACTATACGGCCTCACTGATGCGGATGGGCCCAAGAAGTAGTGGATATGTCCGAGGACGATGTGTCGGGACAGACCGTACCCTGGAAGCCAGTACTGTTGGACTCGAGACATTTCAGGTGATTTCTGTTCTGTCTGCTCTGTTCTGCTCGTGAATGAGGGAAGAGGGAGGTGTGTGCGTTGGGTCTCAAGGGCCAAAACAGGGCTTAGGCTTGGGCTTATGCTTCAGGCCTTGAAGGTTGAGCTTGCGGTCTGACAAGCCGGGGCAGCAGAAACCGGATGAGGATACGGGCAGCGGAGATCGTTTGGTATCTTTTTCATCTGGCATCAAGACATGAGGACCAAGCATGGGGGTATAAATAACCTGGCCGGGCCTGTTGAGCGGGCCCCCCTCTCTGGGAGGAAGCTCGCTCCTCGTGTTACAAGCATGCGGTCAAGACAGAAGTATCACGCTGGTCGGAGGATAGCCAGGAACGAATGAAGACAAGCGCCCGGGCTGCAGTTCCACCTGCTACTTCTGCTACCCTTTCTTTCGATCTATTCGGGGAAAAGATGATCACACATCGGCGGTCCAGGGCGAGCAAGACAAAGACAATCGCGTACAACTTTGCCCAGTTCAGGTAGCCTCGCCCTAGTGCCTTCCCGCTAGCGACATGCCGGGGGGGGGGGAACTATCATGGATCCACAGGTTCTTGATCTTCGACAGTCCAGAACAACTTTGGTGGTATTTCCGCGGCGACGAGACGAGGCCAAGTCCCGAGCAGAGGCTGGTGTCGAGTCTCCCACGAATCCAAAAGGAGGGGCCAGAAAAGAGTCCACGACGACGAACCACTTAGTTCCGAACAGCTTTTTCTGTTGGGAACGTCTGGCCATGGAGGATTCGACTCGGAACTGTCGGGGCGAGCAGAGAAAGGGGGTGGTTCGCCTCACTTCGAAGCTACCATGACATCCAACCCTTTCCCTTTATGTGACCGCATGTTTAAATTAAATGTCGAATCTAACCATGGCGGTCGCGGTTGACGGACCTGTCAGAGTCCCGGAAAATGGCCAGTCTTGCCCGAATTGGTTTCCCTGAAAGACCAGGAATATCAAAGGAAACGCCGAGGGGGGGTGCTAAAATGCTCGCTGGTAGGGCCGTGAACCAGGAACTGGGGCGGGCCGGTGTCAAAGTGAGGCTTGCACGGGGATGCGATGCCCTCGAATCAATTCGACTCAACTCGAAATGAACAACGCATCTGCAAGGGAGAACCACTGCAGAATTACCGAGTTGTTGAATATGCTGAAAATGTTGAAAATAGGCATAGCAGGACCGCCTAAAAGGGGGGTTGGTTCAGCCTTGCACGATGTTTCGCAGGCCTATTCGAGCTAGCTAAGGTAGGTCAACCAGACCCCGTTTCCTGCTAGCCCTTGGCCTGGCCAACTGAATATACTCAAGTTAGTTTGCGGGTCATGTAGCTGACATTCCAGGAAAAGCAGTAACAGACAGGCAAGGTTGTACAGAAGCCCCCCCATACGATGATTCGAACATTCTACTCACCGCATCTCTCTCACCTCTCTATTCTCTCTGCACCGCCAGATTGGCTCTACCTGCGGCTGATGTCGTGGCACCATGGAGCCCGCTTGGTTTTGTCGCGGGGCCCAAACTGAGCTGCATGAGAGAAGGAGGGATTTCTGCATCTTTTCGTTTTCGGGAGCCCAGTGACAGAGACCGGAGGCTGAAGGACCACAATTACAAAACAATCTGTAGTTGGAATTGTGTTGGGGTGGAGGTTTCGATGTCGAAACACATGGCAGGTGCAGGTGACATGGTGATGAGGGGATCATTGTTCATTCAAGACCTGTCAAGCTGCAGTCGGGCAATTTAGGGTTTATCTGATTTGCTGTCCTGACTGGTGGGGAGATGTCTTGAAAGATGTAACAAGAAGTAGATGGAAGTTGCAAGTTGGTAAGTGGGAAAAAGCAAGAGAACCTGTGGAAGAGATGGAAGAATTCGGTTTCATCTCTTGGGCCCTGGCAATCGGGCAATCGGCTATGGAATGTGACGAGGGCTGCATATGCCCGCCGGGTCCATTGGACCTGGCGCCTTCTACGATCCGAGATTCCTTCGACCTTCTCTGCATAGCATCGACTTTTATACAGACTTGTCATCGGATACCGATGGGTAAGTGACCAGTAGGCAAGTGGCAATGAGGCCACCAAGTACAGGGAATGGCAAAAGATTGGCATCAAGATATTATTGCTCTAGTCTTTTCATAATTCGTCTGACGAGATATCCCAGCTCGTATCCTGTTCAAGCTCCCAGTATACACTTACTGTGGAGGCACATACGGGTGTACCAACATGTCGCTGAACCTATAGGGAAGATGGTTAGCCGAGCTCGCCAAAAGCAAAGAATCCTTCAGGACCGATGATCGGGGGCCACTTACTTCTCCAGCTTGTCCTTCCCACGAACCTCCTCCACCAATAGAGGCATGCGCACCACGTTGAAGTCCTCATAGAGCTCCTCAATCTGCTCGAGGTACTTCTTCTGCATCTTCCTCCGAGCATTGCACTGCTCGCAGCTACTTCCATCCTTGGGGAACAGCAACTGGTTGACCACAATGGAGTGGGTATCAATGCCGTAGCTAGTCAATTCCTGAATCATGCGCTCTGTCTCGTACAGCGACAGGAACTCCGCAATGCAAACACACACAAAAGTAGTCATGTCCGGGTTCTTGAACTGCTGGTTGACTTCACTGATCGTCTCACGAAGCGACTCCATCTTCTGGAGCAGCTCATCCATGTTCTGACCACCGGGGAGACCACCGCGCGCACCGAGAATCGAGTTCAGCATCGGGCCGAACTGGGAGGAAAGCTGCGAGAGCTTGGCAAGAGCCTTCTCGAGAACGGTAGGGAATTGCAGGAAACGCAGAGTGTGACCGGTCGGTGCGGTATCGAAGACGATAGTCTCGTAGGAGAGCGACTTGACTTGCTTCAGGACCTCGGCAAAGGACATGGCTTCATCGACACCAGGGATCTAAGAAGCCCAAAGTATCGGGTTAGCAACATTGTAGTCATCGCGCGCACGCCCCCAGACGCAAATTAAAGATCACTCACGCTGAACGCCAGGTCCTGCATCATGTTGCCCATGCCCAGGCCCGCCATGGGGTCTTCACCTTGGCCATCGCCATTCGCTAAGAGGTCCTGGATACTCCCGTTAGGGTCGATCTCCATGGCGCTCAGGTTCGTGTAGCCGTCGACCAGACGGGCCTCCTTTCCAAATTTCTGGCCGAACGCATCACTCAGGTTATGGGCGGGATCGGTGGAGATCAGCAGGACCGACTTGCGGACCTTGGCCAGCTGGATGGCGAGGGAGCATGAGGTGGTGGTCTTGCCGACACCACCTTTTCCGCCGACGAAGATCCAGCGGAGAGTGTTCTGGTTCAAGATCGACTGGAGCGTAGGCTCCATGTCGAGATCATCGCTATGAACCACGGCGGAGGACATTTTCGGCAAATGCGAAAAGGCCGATGGAGGAGAAAGGGGGGGGGTTGCGGAGGGAGAGGAGGTGTGGTCTGGTTTGTTGGTTATAGCGGGGAGAAGGAGAGTTGGAGGTTCGAAATTGAGGATTTGCCCCGCAAAGCGATCGAACGTTCGGGAAGATGGTCTAGACGGTCATGACAGGGTGGCCTAGTTGATGATTATCGCATTTGATATTTTGCTCGTTCATACCGTTGGAAGGTAGCAACAAATGAAAAGAATATCTGTTCTAGGAAGCTCGACCCAATGGTTTGCGGTATCACGCCCGTTGGGTTGCTGGATGGACTTGCATCATTGCAGTAGACCAACCAGATAAGCAAACAACAGCCATTCGACTATTGACGAATTGACATATTGATCTTCAATCCTAAATATCAAGATCAGACGATAGTCCTGATTGAGGATCTACACTATCTCACCTACATAAAGCGTATAATACTCTCCAGAGTTGCCCGCTCCACCCCGCCGTGGCCGTGGCATCCTCCGCAGCTGTCGGTGCTCTCCGATGGCAGACGCCCGTAGAAATAATGCCAACGCTCCCCATCCAGTTAATCTCTTAAGATCTTTTCCTCCTCCTCCCATATTCCTCCCTCTTCTCCCCTTCTCATCACCAATTTCATGGACTCTCGTGATTCCACCCAGGGCCGCACCACCAACCGCCTCGCCCTCGTTCAGCAACAGCTCTCTGCCTCCCGCCGATCCACATCTACACCCTCCACCACCACCCAACCACCCAGCATGTCTCGCGATCCCATCACCTGCCACTGCCTCAACACCTTGACCGGCACACCCGCCGCCAATCTACCCGTCACTCTGACCCTGCTCTCGGCGCCCGCTTCGCCCTCCAGCCCCGTCACCTTCCACGCCACGACCAACGCCGACGGCCGTGTCGCAAAGTGGACGCCCACCGGTGCCAGTGCCAGCGCCACTACCTCTGTCCCGAAGATCCTGGCTGCGCTGCCCGCGGCGGACAGCAAGACCAATTGGGCGGTGCGCTTTGAGGTTGGACCCTGGTATGAGGCTCAGGGTATTGAGAGCTTTTGGCCGGAGGTGGAGGTGAAGTTTACAGTCAAGGGCCGTGGACGGGATGGCGAGGAGGGTTGGCGCCATTATCATGTGCCCGTGCTGTTGGGGCCTTGGAACTACTCGACCTACCGGGGATCTTAGTTGTATTTGATCTCTTTTCCTGTTTCTCTGTATATAGATGTTTTCAATGGGATTACTGTCATGAAAGATTGCCCACTGTTCAGTTTGTAATGTTTGGCGCAGACGCTATCAAGCTGGTTGGAATCGTGAACAAACTCCCGTCTGCTTCTCTTAGAGCAAGGGTTTCCACAAATTTGGTGGCATCTTGACTGCAGGTACATAGATCCAAAGTGTGCGAACTCTTCCATCACAAGTAAGGCAAGATGGCCGAGTTGGTCTATGGCGCACGGTTCAGGTCTACCTGATCCAAACTTCCGTGTCTCGAAAGGGGCGTGGGTTCGAATCCCACTCTTGTCAAATCATTATCTTTTTGTCTTTTCTCTTTTTGACCTTGAGCAGGTGATGCCTTTCATTAGGTTTCATTGTTGTTATTATTTCTCTGATTCTATTTTGATTATTTGATCTTTGGATGGAACTGGAAAGGTATTCTAGACAAAAAATGGGCCATTTGGTGGATGGAAGTGGCAACTATATATTTTGCAGCGAGCCATAAGGATGCTTGCCTGAATACACCATGACCCAATTGAACTATGATACAAGTATACTCAACACTACCCAACAAAAAATCAAAAACAACGCTAATCAAAACCGTCCATGTAAATACCAACTCTACTTATCATCCCAGTCTCTCTCTTTGACGCTCCCCTCATCAGTAATATGGTTGTACGACCGGTCATGTCGCTTATCCATATCCTCATTATGTCTCTTAACATCCTCGGGCACATCATCCTTCAAGTTACCTTCAAAATCGGCAATAGGTGACGACCGACCATCGCGTAGTGTAGGCTTTGCATTGTTCGAAGGAATCGGGTGGTTGGGCAATGGGTTCTCTGGAGTCCCCGCATCGTCCTTCTTGCCACTTGACTTTTTGGAATCCTGGGCATAACTTCGCTGAGTAGCGAGCTGGATGGTTCGGCCGGTGGAGGATGTGAACGAAATGTGTGCCAGGCGGCGGGCTGGTAGTCGTAGTAGAGAGGCCATTTTGGATATTCTGGAGAGTAGTGTAGTGTAGGAGTGGAAAATCAACTTGCACCGGGTGCGACCCAACAGCTTATTATTATTATCGGCTGTGGACATAAATAGCCTCTACTTAAGTGATCATCCTTATTACGTGTTGAAATCAGGTTTTTCATTTCCTGCACGACTGCATCGAGTTGTGCTATTATTATCCATGGCTAGCTATGACGTACCTTTTTGTCATTACCTGCCAAGAGCCGAAAAGGGTAACTAGCTTGTCGAGCTACATGCATCCAAGTAGACAATAATAGCTACACCACCAGTGCAAGGGAAAATTTCTTTCACCAGAGGTAATACTATTCCAGGTAGTGTCAATTGGACATAGAATGCTCCGAGGCTTGGAATGCGGGATAAGGCCACTACGAACCCGATGGCGATGATTGCGGCACAATTGCAAGCACTAATCTAGCGACAAGATAGCTCTATGATAGAGAATTAAACTTGATACTCCACACAACCATGGCAATATTTCGGGCAAGTGCTGGCTCTTCTACTATCGCAGAATCGTCGACGAATTCGGATTGGTGCTGGCGGTTTCATGGTTCTCGTGCCAAGAAGGACCACATGCTGTCATGTAATCAAAGAGTGGAACCTAAAGGAAAAGAAAGAATCATCACGAATACTGGTCAGAATTTAGGCCAAAGTCTCTACGGTTAGCAAGGATCAAGTTTAGAGAGCATGAAGACTAGGTTTGAACTGAGAGGAAAGGTGCCGAGCTAATTTGGAGTAGTAGACGAATCACCGAAGCCAAAGAGACTCGAGGTAAAAAAAAATAGACACAAGAAAAAGCACTCAGAAAGAAAAAAAAAGCTGGCTTCAATCATGATTCCAGCCGAAGAAAATCCAAGTGTCATGAGAAGTTCCCAATGCCATTTCCATGAGTGCACCCCCCCCCCCCCCCAAGCGTATCTCTAGCTGTGTATGTAGATGGTGATTCAATTCCGAGCAGTCGTTGGTAAAGTGTGTACCATGAAGAGAGGTTTTTTTTTTGGTGAGTAGAAGGATTGTCAAAGGTGACTGTCAAGTCAGAACAACTGGTGTCAGCAGACAGCAAAGTCTGAGCTAGGAGGGGACCACAAACCTTGGAAGTGATCAGAAGTTGATGGTATGATGGCCATAGAGGAGTGGAAGAGCGTAAAAGTGATGAAGGATCCATGATTCAAGATGGGAAATGTTGAGAAACTTGACAGGGCGAATCTTTCAAGACAGAGATTGCCAGCAGAAGATAGACCAGGAGGCTGAGGTATTTGATAGTGGATGTTGTGATCAATAGTGTATGTTCCTATTCCACATGTCAGTTGAGACCGAGGAAAGTGAGTGAATGTGAGCATACTTACCTCTTTGCTTAGCTCTGCAAGCCACCAAGAGTTGAAGGACCGAGACCATGATGAAAGGCCTGGTTGTTCGATTCCTGCCAATCTGTCAATAACAAAACCCAGAGTGTCAGCAAGGAGGCTGATATGTGTGGCAGTGGTGAGTTGTGGTCGACCACGCCCTACACAGGCTGGACACCAAGTTCATGGATCGTCGAGGTTCACTTAAGAACGTTAGTGTAGGCTCCTGTTGTTGAGAGGTGTTAGTCGAGGCCGCCGAGCATGAGCAGGTGTTTGTACTGACCTCTGTGTTTTCTCCACAAGCCATCAAAAAATAGGATGGAAGATTGATTCGATATCTGCCAATCTGTCAATAACCAACGAGAAATAACCAGAGTGTCAGCGAGGAGTCTGAGATGTCGGCAGTGGAGACATGTCAACCACGCTCTACACAGGCTCGGCAGCAAGGCCCTTACCACCGAGGTTCACTCAAGAACGTTAGTGTAGGCTCCTGATGAAAGTGTTAGTTGAAGCCGCGGAGTATAAGCAGGCGCGGGAGTACTGACCTCTGTGTTTTCTCTGTAAGCCATCATAATAAGATGGAATATCTGCCAACTGTCAATAAAAAAGCCCAGAGTGTCAGCGAGGAGTCTGAGATGTCGGCAGGGGTGAGTTGTGATCAACCACGCCCTACACAGGCCCGGTACCAAATTCATGGCCACCGAGGTTCACCGAAGAACGTCAGTGTAGGCTCCTGTTATTGAGAGGTGTCAGTCGAGACCGCCGAGCATGGGCAAGTGCGAGCATACCGACCTCTTCGTTTAGCTCTGTAAACCATCATGCATGGACCTCGTGGCTGGTAAATGGGAAGTAGGGTAGTGGTCGAATATTGATGTGTCATGTGGAGTGGAAGACCCGAGGGCAGAGACGATGATCAAGAAAGACCAGCAAAAGAAGATTCAAGTGGAGGAGGCCTTGTCGAAGTGCCAGATGACGGACAGTCTCAGACGTGGAAAGGCCAAGAGGGAAGAGAGCATCCGGCTTGTAATGAGTGTGTTTTGTCTAGAAGTAGGGCGGTCATGATGAATGGGATGGGCAGGCCAAGAGGCGGGCCGGTCGAAATGTCGACGTTGCCATGTTTGAGGGAGATGGAAAGGTTGAGTGGCCATGGTGGGAGATCTTTGATGTTGTGGAAGAAGTAGTGGAAGAAGTAGTGGAAGAAGTAGTGGAAGAAGTAGTGGAAGAAGTAGTGGAAGAAGTAGTGGAAGAAGTAGTGGAAGAAGTAGTGGAAGAAGTAGTGGATATGTGGTGGAAGGAAGCGGTGAAAGATGTTGTGGGAGATGTGGTGGAAGATGTTATTATGGAAGATGTTGTGGCGGAAGGTCAACAAAAAGCTGTCTCTGCAGCCGATGTGTCAGGAGCTGGTGAGGAACCACTTTGTAGAGGGCGGCCAGCTCACCTGAAGGAAGTTCGAGGTGTTGAGAGCAAGGATGACTTTGATGAAGAGTGGTCAAGTGAGATAGATGTAAGATGAACCCAGATGGGGAGAGATGGACCAACGAGAGCAGTAAAATGTGGGAAGCCAGATGAATGGAAAGTTGGGACGAAGAGGAGAGTTGGAGAAGAAAGAAAAATCCTGGAGAGGGAGGGAGGGAGGAGTTATTTATACCTGAGGGGGGGAGGGGGAAAGGGAAGCGTGCCTTCCTAATCGGGGTCGGAATAGCATCATTTCCTAATCGGGGGTTCTATAGGACTGCTGCCTCCCAAGGCAGCACCACGCGTGAGTCATCGGGTATAGCAAACAAAAATCATAAACAAGGCATGACCGCGTCGTGTAGGTATGGACCGCGATGGATCAAGTTGGCATGGAGACGAGAGCAAACATTCGCGTAGCAGGCATACCGCAGTATCGGTGTCGTACTAGGGATGTTGATGCAATGTCACAGAGTAGGCTGGTTTGTGATATATGGAAGCAGAGGTACTAAGTATTGCTATATTAATATCCTAAACGAGGAGTGGCACTTCAAAAATCCGGCCCAAAGAAGCTAAAGGAAGGAGAAGTATAGCTTATATTCGACTTTCGAATCATTTATCTCTAGGCTGAGGCTAATCACACGCCAACTTGTCTATTCACAATCCTTGGATATGGTGGATAACAGATACGGATCGAGTACCTAGATATCCTGATAATACCTACTAAGTCTTTGACTTAGCTATCAAGAAAGACGGTTCAAAAGATATCTAGAAAGATCTTTCCTAGAAGAGAATATCAAAGAATATATTTTTGCATTGTAAAACTGTTTCTCCAGGCTAGATACCAAGGGTCCAGTAGGATGTAGCTATTCTCTACTAGATCAGAAAATTGAATAATCTGTCGTGCGAAAGCACAAGTTGGGGTGCCATTAACCTCGGCCTATCTAGATCCGTGAATGAACAGGCAGATAGTAACTAGACAGATTCGTTGTGAACAGCAGACGGCCCAGTCTTGGCCTCGGCAGCCGTGGCTACCTCAGCAGTGTTGGCTACGAGAGCATCCGGACCGTCGAAGATCACAGCTACTTGCTCAAGAGTGTAGCCCTTGGTCTCGGGGTAATAGAAGTATGCAGTGAGACCGAAGACCAGCAGCACGACGATAAACACGATATAGTATCTCCATGCAATTCGTTCGAGGGCGATGGGATTGACGAATGTATTGAAGAACATGCCGCAAATTGTGGCCAGCCAGGTCACGGTCAGACCTCGGGATCGAAGACGGTACGGCCAGATTTCGCAGGGATATGCGGTGAGGAAGGGAGTACTGCAGAAGCATTGATGTTAGAGCACTGATAAAACAGCCATTAGAAAGAGAAAGAGGGAACTCACAGCGCAACGCAGTATCCGGCGAAGAAGATGAAGAGGAACGGAATGACAGCACCACCGATGGCTGCCTTGTTCGTCACGGCAAAGGTGCCGGAGAATGCGGTAACGAGGACGTAGCTAACGAACATGATGGTCGCCGATGCCAGGAAAAGAGGACGGCGACCCAGACGGTCAATCAGGTAAGCACCAAGAGCCGCGAAGGCGAGATCCCACATCTGCAGACAGGCCGAGATAAGAGTCTGATCCCGGACGTTGGTGACCCCAACCGAGTTCAGAATCAGGGAAAGGTAGTAAGAGATGACGCCGTTGCCGGCCCACTGAGCAAAGATGCCCAAACTAATGGAGATCATGAGGCGACGGCGGTTACCGGGGGTCTGAACCATCTCCAAGTAACTGCCATTGTTGTTGGCCTCTTGCTCAGCACGGATGGTGGTGATGATCTCTTGCATCTCATAGTTGACCAGAGGCGACGAGGAATCACCAGCAGCATGATATTGGGCAAGAACAGCTTGGGCTTCGTCTTCTCTTCCAACCGAGACCAGCCACCGAGGGCTCTCTGGAGCAAGCATGAAGCCGGGCAAGCCAATGATCGGAACGAGGGCCTGAAGGATCGAGGGAAGTCGCCAAGCCCAGGATGAAGGATATGTTCGCGATGCGAAAACCACCCAGGCCGCCACTGTTCCACCGACATACCAGCCAGACATGAAGAGCGAGTTCAAGATGCCGCGGTGTGTCGGGTATGCAATCTCGTTGATGAGAAGGGGGACAGAGTTTCCAAACAGAGCAGATGCAAAGCCCAGAAACAGACGGGCAAAAAGGAAAGTTGTGTCGTTCTGAGCGGCAGTCTGGAGAGCGACACCAAGGGCCAGGAAGACATATCCCACGTAGACACCTGGCTTACGACCGTACCGATTGGCAATCCATGATGCTGTGGGATAGCCCACACCACATCCGAGCCAGTATATCGCATTGATCCATCCTAGCCAAGAGCCAGTGGGATTGTTCATGAAGGCTTTCCATTGAGACAGTGCCTCCAAACCGTTCATCAAAGATCCATCATAACCGTTGGCCGACGAGTACATCACTAGAGAGAGGATGATGAAGTTGAGGCGTAGAAGATGCCGTTGTTTATACCAGGGCTTAGCATCCAATGGGAGAAAAGCAGCCATTGGATCAGGCATGGAATTTCCTTCAGCATGCTTGCTCACAACATCAACCTCGTCAATATCGCTGGAGCCCATGGTGTATGAGAGGTGCCAAAAGGCCGAAGAGACTAGTATAGAGAACAGAAGAGATAATCCGGAGATCAGGAGCAACGCAGGGGCTGCCACGAGGTTTTATGCACAGCGGGTAATATGCGTTGGAAGGCCATCATCGCCCGATGCTCGGGTTCCTGGAATTCTCTTTTTCCGTGAGTTCGAACCAAATGCCGCAAACCAGTGTGGCTTTAGGAGGACGAAGACAGCAAGATGCAACCCCGGCCAATCGCTTTCTTCCGAGTCAACGTTCAATTATCGCAGCCCGGTCACCTGGTCGTCCAAAAACACCTCCATCCACCGGCGAACGGCATGGTCGGGGAAAGATTGTGGGGAGAGACGGGGAGCCGGGGTCGGCATCAACGCTGCAGATGCTGGATGGGACGCGGAGAAACGGAGAAAAGGAGAAACGGAGAATCCCGCGATGCTTGTCTCGAATCTCGATGGCTTGCAAGTTGCGATGGGGCTCGGGACCTGTCGTTCAATCACCATGCTTGCCGCAGTGGAGACAGCGCCGATGTCCCTCTCCATCGGCTTGTCTCCGAGTTGGGGAATCGGATACGAACACAACACGCGAAACCAGTGCCGAAATGTGGGTGATGTCTGCGAGGAAGTACTTAGGAGAGCGGCTCTCGCAGGCTGGGAAGGAGAACGCGCCGAAGAAAAACTTCGCTCTCTTATGAATTTGATACTCTCTCTTCCTAACGTCAGAGAATGTCGATTGGCGACAACACACCCATTGCGGTGCACGAAGCATTTGCACAGATCGCAAATGCTGACATTGAGGCCCTGCTCAAACAGCTCACGCAAGATGAGAAAGTTGCATTATTAACAGGTCTGTCCACTGGCTCATGTTGTCGTTGTCGGCAGGTGGGAGGCATGCTAACCGTTGTATCACGACACAGGCGAGGACTTTTGGCACACGGTTCCCATCCCTAGGCTGAAAATCCCCTCAATCCGTCTCTCGGACGGTCCCAACGGTGTCCGTGGTACCCATTTCTTCAGCAGCGTTCCAGCGGCATGTCTGCCATGTGGAACAGCGATTGGAGCAACATTTGATCGAGATCTCTTGGTAAAGGTCGGACATCTTCTGGCGGCCGAAGCTAAGGCCAAAGGTGCACACGTCATTCTGGGTCCGACAATCAATATTGCCCGGGGCCCCTTGGGTGGAAGAGGCTTCGAGTCTTATTCTGAAGATCCGTACTTGTCGGGTGTCCTAGCTGGGCACTACTGCAAAGGACTGAAGGAGAAGGGCATCGTCGCAACCCTCAAGCACTTTGTCTGCAATGACCAGGAGCACGAGCGCATGGCCGTGAGCTCGATTGTCACTGATCGTGCTCTACGAGAGATCTATCTTCTCCCGTTCATGATTGCTATTGCTCTAGGCAAGCCGGAGGCCATCATGACGGCATACAATAAAGTGAACGGGGTGCATGCTTCCGAGAGCTCTCAACTACTGCACAATATCCTTCGTGGAGAATGGGGCTGGGATGGGCTTGTGATGAGCGACTGGTAAGCAGATTTCACTAGCCGAAATGTATCAGAGATTGTTCTGGAGATAAGCCTGCTAATCTTGCTCCTGCTATAGGTTTGGAACATACAGTACCTCTGAAGCCATCAACGCAGGCCTAGATCTGGAGATGCCTGGACCGACAAGATGGCGTGGTGGCGCACTGAGCCATGCAATCACATCGAACAAGATCCCTCTTGCCGCCCTGAATGACCGCGTTCGTGCTGTATTGAAGCTCGTCCAGAGAGCTAGCAAATCAGGAATACCTGAGCGGGCACCAGAGACACAACTTAACCGGCCAGAAGATCGCAAGCTGTTAAGGAAGATCGGCTCAGAGGCCATTGTGCTGATGAAAAATGAAGAGAACATTCTTCCACTCAGGAAAGAGAAGAAGGTTGCAGTCGTTGGCCCGAATGCGAAGATTGCCACATATTGCGGAGGAGGCAGCGCTGCATTGAACCCCTATGAGACCGTCACTCCGGTTGATGGGATCTTAGGGGCAGCGCAAGGAGGCGTTGAATTTGCCCAAGGTATCTACGGTCATCAGATGCTACCATTGCTGGGCAAACAGCTTAAAACGGCGGATGGAGCTGTCGGGTTTACATTGAAGATTTTCAACGAGCCCCCATCTGTGCAGTTGAGAACCCCTCTCGAGGAACGACATGAAACAGACGCCATGGTAATCTTCATGGACTATGACCACCCAAAGCTGCAACCAGTCTGGTACGCAGACGCGGAGGGATATTTCGTTCCTGAGGAGTCTGGCCTCTACGACTTCGGACTCACCGTCCACGGAACGGGAAGGATGTTCATTGACGGGGAGCTCGTCATCAACAATGCCGACGTTCAGAGAGCTGGGACAAGCTTCTTTGGTAGCGGAACACTTGAGGAGGTAGCTGCCGTTGAGCTCGAAGCCGGGAGAAAATACAAAATCAACGTTCAATGGGGGTGTGGCAAAACCAGCACATTCAGAGTTTCCGGCGTGGTTGATTTCGGCCACGGAGGCTTCCGCTTTGGAGCCTGTAAGCAGCTGCCATCTCAACAAGGTATCGAAGAGGCTGTGAAGGTCGCCCAAAACACCGAACAAGTTATTCTCTTCGCTGGTTTGAGCGGTGAATGGGAATCCGAAGGAGAAGACCGTTCCAATATGAGCCTGCCTCCCCATACAGATGAGCTGATCTCACGGGTTCTGGAGGCCAATCCTAACACAGTCATTGTGCTTCAGAGTGGTACTCCTGTGGAAATGCCCTGGATTGACAAGGCCAAAGCTCTGCTTCATGCTTGGTATGGTGGAAATGAGACAGGAAACAGCATTGCTGATGTAGTCTTCGGCGACGTGAACCCGGTAAGCACATCTCTCTTGTGTTAGCTCAAAAGCAATGTATTTACTAATGACGCATGGAATCTCCGGGCAGTCTGGAAAGCTCCCTCTCACATTCCCTCGTCGTCTTAAGGATAACCCGACATACTTCAACTACCGATCGGAAGGCGGGCGAGTGCTATACGGCGAGGACGTGTATGTGGGATATCGCTACTATGAAGGATTGGATGTTGAGCCACTGTTCCCCTTCGGACATGGTCTCTCATACACAAGATTTGAACTGTCTGATTTGCAGTTGAATCGAGATACAGATGGTCTCGTGAGCGTCTCTTGCAAGGTGCGCAACACAGGTCCTAGGGCCGGAGCGGAAGTTGTCCAAGTTTATGTGTCGCCAGTAGCACCCCCGATCAAGCGGCCATTGAAGGAACTCAAGGAGTTTTGCAAGGTTCATGTTGAGAGTGGAGCAGAAGAGGTCGTGGCAATCACGGTGGATATCAAGCGCGCGACTAGTTTCTGGGATGAGAAGACTAGCAGTTGGTGTAGCCACAGCGGCATCTATCACATCATGGTGGGAACCAGCAGCCAAGGACAGTTCTTGGAGGAGCCGTTGGAATTAAGCGAAACCACCTTTTGGTCTGGCGCTTGGGATGGGAAAATATGATTGTCACACGCCGTTTATAGAAAAATAGAAACAATCATTTTGGAATTCGATCTGTATCAATCCATGTTTGTAGATGCATTGCATTCATAACCTCGCTGCTGTCAAGTCGAGACAGAATATCGGTCGAGCGTTGCACATACTCGGCCACTCTCTTGGCAATGGGGTCCTCTGGATGAAACGGGCATGCCAGAAGACTCGAAGCGATATCGCGCACCTTGTTGGCGGCATGTAAGCCGTTGGCTTCCAAACTTGACTGAGGGAAGTTGTACAAGATGAAGAAGAGCTGGCGGCAAAGTTCCTCGCGATACAGCCACAAGGCCCTTTGGTCATAGGTTCCAGTATGGCCTGGGGGACCAAGGACTGGAATTTGCCTTTGTTGATGGGACTGTGCCACTTCGAGCTGGTCGAGAATAAGGCTCTGTAGCCAAATATGAGTGATGTGAAGATTCGCACGCATGGATGCAAACTGAGACTGAAGTGTCTCGATATCTTCAATGCTGGACCCCTCAACACCAATGACATTTGGGATCGGTGCAGACAATTGAAGACAAGGAGGAATGTCAATAAGCAAATGCCGAAGACAATCCAGACGGTCTTGGAAAAAGTGCACTTGAAGATGGAGATCATGGGTCCGAACACAGGGGCAAGGCTCCTTTGCAGAAGGTTTCGAATAAGGGTCTCGAATGGCAGCCAAGAACACCCGAGAGTGATGGATAAAGCCTGTCACCAGGCAAGGCCCGGGGGTCATAGGAGCTATGACCTCATTCTTGAAGATGAACTCATCGTCAACCTCTAATGGCATTAGATCATTTGGGTCGATGGAGTTTAGCATGACGGGGTCAAGGTAGCTCAGTCGCTCCCCGTGCAAGTTTTGTAGATGGGCATGACTGAGATTCAATAAGGTTAGAAGCGGATTTTAGGAACTGGATCAATTGAGTGACTTGCACATAACAGTAGAAAACGAGCCAGAAACCTTTTTTCCGAAGTTGTGTTTCTATACAATTGAGGCCGTCGTATTCCGAGATCCGATGCAGATTTAGCAGCCTCGCAATTTGCATTGCTTCCACACTCACCATGCGAGACCAATTGTGATCACCGAGCTGTAGAAATGCCGCGAAATAAATGTATGAAATCGCAAATTTTTGGAAATTGAGTTCATCGTAGTATGAGGCAGTTCGCATAGAAAGAATTTTTTGATAGCAAAAGTGGACCATCTCTTTTCGAGATGAGAATCGCAGAGGCGGAGTGTTTGACTGATAAATTCGGAACTTGTTGGCCATCGTTGCCACAACCAAAGCAGCGATAGAGAGTGTCAAGGCAAGGAACCCTTCATCTTCGCAGTCCTGATCCTCCTCAAGAGCTTTCAGAAATGATGGGCGATGTACGACAGGAACCATTGGGTAGATACAATCCAAATAGTCTTGCATGATCATCTTGAATAAACCTCGATCACACAGATCATCCGTCCCATATCGGGTGCTGGAAACATGATGCTTTTTCACACCAGGATCCACGGATGCCCTAAAGACAACGTTAGCGGCGGCGCATAAATTTCTCGGAAGATATATGTCAACCGTTTCTTAGGCCCACGAGTCTTTGACGGTAATATGAATGTGCATGCGAGATTGAGTCTCTCACATCGTTCACAGCTTGAATTGCTGGAACCGGTTCGAAGATGGCATTTGACCTTGCGTCTCCGACAAATGTCACATGCTTGAGGTGATAGCTCCACACGAGGTCGACCACCGGCCAGCGGCATTCTCAATGCAATGCATTCCAATGGGATTCATAAAGTGGTTACTCGAAATGCAGGGAAATTGACTGGGGACATTTCCACTCTACGTGGAACTGGAGGGCTGCTGCCCCGGATTAGTCACGCGCCAGTGGGGCTAAGCGTGACTTGATCTCATTGGTTCCTCTTCCAAGTATATCTCGCTCTATGGTCCATTGAGAGTATGGAGTATTGATCAAGTTGTATAGGAACTTGTCCTTGAAGATGAGTCTTAGCTCATTTATTTAAGCCAGGGTACTGAGACTACACAAATAGTTATGTGGAGCGTTCCCATTTGGTTTCGGCGGTTTCTCAAAACATGAAAGCATCTTGCTTGCTCTGGGACGGATGGTATTGTGAGATGGTAACTTCCAGGTTTGGCAACAAATCCAAAGTTATCATGCCTTGCATATGACCAATTGGTCAAAGCTCTATTTTGTAAATCTTCCCATGCGTTCGAACCGTTACCCATGGAGTCTAGGCTTATGCAAGGTACACATCGGTCATTACTTGTCCTAGAAGATACACTGACTATGTGGGCATCTCTTGTTGATATCCATGGATGCAAATGATCTCCAGGACCCCCCAGATTTTTGTTTCCACCTCCAGCTATACCGGCTCCCGATCCCATGTTTAGATCCCATTCCGGTCTACACACGCTCTTCTTGCTGGATATGACGTGACCAGCACGTGACCCTCCCGACAGCCGCGGGTCGCAGCCGAGATGCCCTTTTCAGGCCGGCCTCCACTTGGGGCGGAGCTCTCATTCAGCGGGCATGCTCCCCAGGATTCTTTTGCTCTGTCATCATCCTTATGCTACCCTTTTGATCCTCCCGGAAGATGCCTAGCTTTATCTCCTTGCATTTGAGCTCGGTGTTCTAATACGATAAGCAAATACTTCGCTTACTTCTCTTACTTCGTCCACGGTTTCGCCGCAACTCCTTCGCCCCCATCATTCCATCTCGCCATGGCTTCCGTTCCAAGCTACTCCGCCACTGGGAGGACGAGATCGTCCGATGGTGCCACAACCTCCAGCGCCGACGCAGATATATCATCTGAGGGCACAGCATCCCAGGCGGGACTCCCGGAGGATGGGGAGACCGAGACCGTTATCCTGAATCAAGACACACGCACCTCATCTGCGGAGACTGTACCGGATATCGCCGACAAGACCCTCATCAAGCCCTCAAATAATACCGATACCTCCAACAACCAGGAAGAGCCTCGCAAATGTTGGATCTGCTACACAGACGAGACCGAGGACTCGCCGCTGAATCTAGAGTGGCGATCTCCCTGTCCGTGCGCATTAACGGCCCATGAGGCATGTCTACTCGACTGGCTTGCAGATATGGAGAATCCTAGGTCCCGCAAGCGAAATGGCAGTGGTGCAAAGATGGTTTGCCCGCAATGCAAGTCAGAGATTGTCGTTACCCGCCCGCGAAGCTACATCGTCGATACCCTGCGCCTGATGGAGAGGATCGCGGGGCGGTTGGTTCTTCCAGGCATGGTATTCACCGTTGCCGGCACTGTGTGGGCTGGATGTTGCGCTCACGGCATATACTCAATGTATCTTGTGTTTGGCACGGAGGAGGCAAAACAGATTCTTGAAGATAGTGTCGACGGCCCGTGGAATCCTGGCATGAACCTCGGTCTACCCCTCATCCCCTTGGTTTTGATCTTCTCTCGCACTCGTTACGCCGAAGGCCTACTCCCAGCGATTCCCGTCCTTTTCTTTGCTGCGCATAGTCCGGGACAGGAACCCGACTTTGATCTTTGGCCACCTACCCCGGCCATGACATTTGCCGCCCTACCATATGTCAAGAGCTTTTACGGCGCCCTCTACGACCGTCTATTTGGTGGGTTGGAGAAGAAGTGGATCGCAGAGGTGCAGCCTCGCGCAGCGGAGGAGATCATGGATGAAGTCCAGCAGCAGGACCAGGCAGAGGGACTTAATCGTTTTGGCGAGAACATGAATGGCCAAATACTTATGGAAATTGATCTTGAGTTGCAGGTAGGAATGGACGATGACGACGAGCCGCCCGAGGGTCAAGCTCTCCCAGCAGAAGTGAACCAAAATGGCGCTGACCAAGGCGCCCAGAACGGCCAAGCACAGGGACAAAATGCAGGCCAAAACAACGGGCTAGGTCTCGGGCGTCGACAGAATGAGATCATCGCCGACACCGGTAACCTCGCCGACACCGTTCTCGGGGCACTCGTCTTCCCCGCTATCTCGGCGTCCATGGGCGGGCTTCTGAAGTATATTCTACCCAAGTCCTGGACAACGCCATCGTCAGTGCTCGAACGAAGCCGGCCAGGGCTCCTCCAGACTCGCTGGGGTCGTAGCGTGGTTGGCGGCTGCATGTTTGTGTTGCTTAAGGATGCCCTTGTCCTTTACTGCCGATGGAAACTCGCACAGACACACCGGCGACGCAAGGTGCAAAATTACGATCGGACCAAAAAGTCTAATGGGAGAAAGAGATAGAAGATATCAGACCAGAATGGCCTCATGCCGTATCTTTGGTCATGATCTTCCTGGCAATTTCTCTTCTTTGTTACTGGTTCGGCTCGAAACATTGTTTGCATTCTATGGCGTTTCAAGGAAATCTACCTGATGGCTTTTGGTGGGACACGCCACTCACATGCATGTCGGTTTGACATATTATGCCTCTTATGACCCGCAAGATACCGTGAGATATTATTAAAGCTCCTCATTTCTTTTAGTATCATTTCCCTCTTTTGCCCTTAAGCTCCATGTTTTTATCTTCATTGTATCAATCAGAAGAAGGCGTAATCTTATGTGTCGACGTCTAATATGATCTCAAGGGTTCTCCCATCCATTGTGGAAAGGGGAATGTAATAAACCTTGTGTGTTGAAAACCCTTCTCCGAGAGAAAATCTGCATTCTTTGTTGTAACTTTAGCCCAAGTGCTGATCAAGTCAAACCCATTGGGATGCGGCGACCAGGCTGTGGATTAAGCGCGCGGCTAAACTGGGGCGGACAAGATTCTGCCATCAGGGAATTATCCCCCGTAGAGCGAACGCTACTCTCCGTGCCTTGCATCCACCATATACCACCCACCATGAAGTCCCTATCACCAGCTCTCGCATCCCTCGCGAATGTCTTCCGAATTCCAATGTCGCTAGCTCCGGTGCGCCCAACTGCCTCCCGCGTGTGCCACGAAGTCCTTGCCCGGCGGACACAACAAGCCGGCCCGATCACCGCAGCCGTGCAATCCGCGCCATTCTCCTCGACAAGTACCCTGGAGGGACGAAAGAACAGGGGTCCCAATGTGGACAAGCGAATTAGTATGTCACACCCACGATTCAGGGCTGCTAAAGACCTCAATTGCCCCAGGTCGTTGGCCACCTCCACATTGCTCGATAGAGCATCACACGAGCGACATGAAAAAGTCTCATAGCACTAACATAATTCTCTAGCTCTCATCCGCTACTTCCTCTACCACCCTCTCACTCCCCGTCCTCTCCGCTTCTCGCGAAACCGCTACCTCCGCCACTGGACCATCCACCGCGCTTGGCAGTTGTTCCAGGCCAAGCAGCGCCGTGCACAAGAACTCGAGCTGGAGCGCCAGTACCAGAGCATGCAGTCTGCTTGTGAGGAGCTGCGGACTGGTGCCGGTGATGGGGGCAGACTGTTCCGCAAGTCGATGATTAAGAAGGGCATTTTCACTGATATGTTCCCTATCGAGTACGGCCGCATGCAGACCGACTACCCTCCGGCCGAGGGGTGGAATCACGATTGGAAGCGCCCCGAGAAGAAGGACCGCTAAATATGTTGGTGGGGCGTATCTCAAAGTGAGAGTGAGAGTGTGGATTGACCAGACCTGGTTTGTGTCTGGGGCTTGTCTTGGGTGTCTTGTGTATCATTTGGCGCTATGTATTATACGCAATGTTTTTTGTTGGCCTCTATTTTGAGAGCTTTGAGTCATCCCTTGGATGGGCAAACCATGCTTTCATATGTGTTCTATAAGAGCTATTATCTTTGAATCTAGAGCCCGTGGCTCGCCATATCTACAAGTTGAGTTGTATCAAAATGGCCAGAGTTACAGAACTTGATTGTTTGTGTAGTTCTGGGAAAGCAAGAGCGCTGTATGAAATGACCGGCAAAGAAAAAGAGAAGTGACAGGAATTACTACACGAGAAGAAGAGAAACCATCAAGGAACGGCAATCGCAATGCACTTCGGGGGTAACGGTGACAAGAGATGGGAATCCGGAGAGGCACGTGCATGAGATGATGGAGAACCAAAAAAGGGAATGACCATAAGGAAAGACATGAGGGAATGTACTCCGAGAGAATAGACAGGGAGGAAAGAGACGGAATAACAATAGAAGAGCAACAGATGTCATACTCGGACCAATCGACCCAAGCAATCACATAAACCTCCCGAACGCCAATGATGCATGATACAGCGGAGACTGCCAATCAATACGAGTCAAAAACAGAGGGACTGAGCAAAGTCCATCGACTTGCAAGGCGAAAGAAAATAAACCGAACGCTGGGCAGAGAAAGAGTAGTCGCAATGTCCGTTTCACGCAATCAGGTCGTTATAGAACAATGCAGCAGGAGCTCTTGCGCTTGTCAAAGGACAGCAGAGCAGCGCGGGTGGCAGCCTCGAAGACATCGTCGACACCCTCGCCCGTGAGGGACGAGCACTCGAGATATTTACGGGCGCCAACCTGAGCCCCCGTCTCATTGCCCTCTTTGGTCGTTATGAACTTGAGAGACTTTTTGCGCATTTCTTCAATGGCCAAGGGATCTTCACGGAGATCTTTCTTCAGACCGACAAGAATGATGGGGACGCCGGGGCATCGTTCGTTGGCTTCTTCAATCCACTGCAACCAAAAGAGTCAATGACTTTCATTAGGGCCCCTCCCGACAAATCAATCTGACGCACCTTGTGTTTCACGTTCTCCAGTGAATCTGGGGAATCCACCGCGAAACCAATCAACAGGACATGTGCTTTCGAGTATGCTAGCGGCCGCAACCGCTCGTAGTCTTCTTGTCCTGCCGTATCCCAAAGAGCCAACTGTACTGATCGGCCATCCACTCGACAATCGGTCACGTAGTTTTCGAATACCGTAGGCACCTAATGATTCAATTTGTTAGATCGATTGGCCGTGGAGGCTGTGGATGGAGGTAGGGTGATCGCCGACTCACGTAATGCTGCGTAGGGAATAAAGATTAGCTACTGATTCGTCAAGTTCTCAATCCAGATTGCAACTCACAGTTGGAAAGTAGCCGAGCGTGAAGACACTTAGCAAACTGGTTTTTCCACAAGCACCATCACCGATGATTACCAGCTTCCTGTACACATGATTGTTGATTAGCATTTGATCGAGACCTCGAATCTAGACAAATTGTCTTGTGGTCTTGACAGAGAACTCTTCAGCAATGACACTTCCATCGACTTTGAGGGGTCTAGGCTGCCATGCCAGCTCGTATGATGTTGGGAGGCATTTCGAGGAAAGTACCACAAGGCACAAGAGGGGAATGAGCTGGTTGCGCGTACCTCCGCATCACATTATCGTTCTGTTGTTGGGCCATGGTCAATGGTATCGGATGGTCGAGCCGGGTACTCGCAATACGGGAGGATGGCGAGGGAAACGGAGGACGGTGAGCCCGATCACAACTTCAAGGCGGGATACGAAGTTGTCGAGTCAGGCCTGCGAGCACTGGATGATTCCAGATCACAACACGAAATCAGGCAGGGGTAAGGGAAGTCCAGCCCTGCAAGATGTGTCCCGCCCAATAGCGTTCAGGGGGTGAGGGGGAGGCCTAACGATGCACCACAACAGTGACGTGACGGGGGTCAGGGTTGAGGGGGGTTCAGATATGGGTTTGTTTAAAGGCGGTCGCGTCGGGGCTCTGAAGGTCCGTAGAATGGAGGAGTAAAATAAGAGGGGAGGGGGAAATAATCGAGGACGAATTGGATGGCTAGGCACGACGATCCTCACGATGATCCGATCCACTGCTAACGACTGGAGCAGTTGAAACTGGGTAGTAAGCGAGAGCGGTTTAGTTGGTTTAGTAGTCGTCGGTTGGTCTAGTCCGAGGCGTTTTGGGTGCCGGGCGGTCGGTAGATAAGATGAATGGATGAATGGATTATGATGGGGAAGGGAAGAATAATGCGGTTGTAGGAAGACCAGAGATTTAAGGCTTGCGCCCGGGGTTGATTATTGACTACGGACTTTGATACACACATGGAAGCTGCTCCGACTGATCATCCTTGCTCTGTTCCTGATGTAATTTTTCTCCCGCACCACTCTAGCTGGCTCTGGCTTTCTCATCATGGAGTTATTTTTAATTAGCGCTGTCCGTGTCTCACAGCGCAGTGGAGCAAATGAGGCGCCGATAGTTGCCCATCACGTGGATACTCACCGCCTGTCAGCTCATCTCGATTCCCGGCAGAAGATGAGGGCGATATGCTTCATCACGTGGATACACTCCGCCTGTCGATTTACTCTGGCAGAAGATAAAGGCGGTGTATTCAAGATCACGTGACATCGGACGAACCTCAGATTGTGCATGAAAGGGCCTTTCAAGTCGTGCGATGGATGAGCAAACCGTCAAAAATAGAACATTCAAAGACTTGAAACCTTTGACTTTCCCTCGTTCGATTCACATCCCTTCACAAACCTTTGTGGTGCCTGACCAGTCAGGCACCAGCTCGCTTGCGGCGGCTATCCCGTTGCGGCGGCACGACAACCAGCCAGAACGCAGGAAAGCCCATTGCTTCATCCAGCACCCGCCATACGATCTCGCAACCTCCAATCTCCACGCTCTCAGGGCTCTGCAACTGTCCCAGTCCTAGTGTTTACTTACCGATCCCTGTCTTCCGAGAGTCTGACACCGATCCGGCCTCGTCTCCGAGCGGCAGACACGAAGTGACCCGCCGGACTCATTGGTCTTTCAACCCCCTCCTTGAGCCTGATCCCGCACTTTCCCCTCCCGTTTGCTACGCAAGAGGACCCCCTCACAAACAACTCACAAAGGGTGCGACTCCATCTTACTGTCCCTCTCCGGGGATATCTTACTGGTGGCTTGGTCCCTGCATTGGATTGAACGGAGCTTTGTTGGTAGGTTCTTTCGCCTTCCCGCTCTCCGCTTTGGCCTACTCGCTCTTGTGCCTCTCTCTCTCTCTCGTCCTCTCTCTCAACAATCTGACTTTTTCCTTCTTTTGATCTGCGCTCTGCTAACTTTGATGCCTGGAATAGACAACTGCGAAGGCAGTCGCTTCAAGCTCCCCAGTCCACCATGGCGACCCATGCATCAGCAACTCCGACCACAACTAACGGCGACGCGCGGGGACCTTTGAGCAACTCCACCGCCGGAAATATGTCTGCACCAATGCCTACTGTGAATCGCAAGAAACAAAAGCGTCGACAGAAACAAGCTGCTCGCTTGGCGGCGGAGCCATCCGAATCTCATGCCGCCGGAGCTGCTGCGGACCACCCCGACGATCGACATGCCTACGACGATAACGCCGACCTTGACACTGCTGACTCCAACCACACGGACCAGGATAGCATGTACAAGAATGGAGAGTCCAGTTCTCAGCATGATTTCAATGGACCGACGATGTCGAATGACCCCGCCGACCATCCAGATCATCCCGGCCATAAATCGAAAAAGAAGAAAAACAAGAAAGGCCGGTCTGGCTCTCACACGCTCGCAGATGGCAGCTCAACTCCTCTCTCGACCCCCTCCGCCACCTTCTCCCATCCGCCCCCACATTCGCACTCTTTACCCTATGGTCATCGTTTCCCGGCCAGGTCAGCCAAAGAAAGCAGTATCTGGAACCAGTCATCGTTGGAAGAACGTGAGAACATTCGGACTTTCTGGTTTGAACTGGGCGAGGAGGAACGTCGCCAGCTCGTCAAAGTGGAGAAAGATGCTGTTTTGAAGAAGATGAAGGAACAACAGAAGCATTCTTGCAGTTGCACTGTCTGTGGCCGAAAGCGAACCGCTATCGAGGAAGAGCTGGAGGTCTTGTACGATGCATACTACGAAGAACTTGAACAATACGCCAACAACAACCAAGGCTCCTTTGACGAAGGTGCTCCCATTATCCCTCCCCCTCGACTGTACCAACCCCCTCTCCGATCACCTGGTCAACATACTCGCACGCACGGTCAATTCCACCCGTCACGGGGCCGAGTCCAAGAATTGCCCGAGGACGATGAAGATGACTTCGAAGACGATTATGACGACGAAGACGAGGAAGATGAAGACGAGGATGAGCTGTACAGTGACGAGGAGTACGAGGACGAGGATGCGCGTGCTGCTCGGGCCGACTTCTTTGCCTTTGGAAACAGTCTCACGGTTAAAGGTTGGTCGCACAAAACATGTTATCACTTACATGAAAACGGACATTCAGCTGATTTTTTGCTTGTGCAGATGGTATTCTTACTGTTGCCGATGACCTTCTCAAAAACGATGGTAAACACTTCATTGATATGATGGAGCAACTAGCCGAACGCCGCATGCAACGAGAAGAAGATACGCAGTACAACATCGCCGCAGCCCACCAATCTTTCCATGCCGGTCATAACCATGGACCTCTCGATGACGAAGACTACGACGACGAAGATGATGATGATTACGATAGTCAGGAGGAAGAAGAATTCGATGAGGACGAGATGGTGTGTTGCCATTGGCACCGTTCTGAACAGGGATTGGTGACTGACAGCTGTGACCAGGATGCTATGACTGAAGAGCAGCGCATGCAAGAAGGGCGACGAATGTTTCAGATCTTTGCCGCTCGAATGTTTGAACAACGAGTCATGACGGCATATCGAGAGAAGGTCGCCGAGCAGCGACAGAAGCAGCTCATTGAAGAACTCCTGGAAGAGGAGAACCGAGAGGAGCAGCGGAACGCCAAAAAGGCTCGAGAGGCGCAGAAAAAGAAGGACAAGAAGCGCCTCCAGAAGCAAGCCAAGGAAGAGGAAAAGGCTCGCCGTGATGCAGAGAAAGCAGCCGAGGAAGCCGCCGCGAAGGCTGCGCACGAGAAGAAGTTGGAGGAGCAGCGGATTAAGCGCGAGGAGCAACGAAAGAAGCGCGAAGCCGAACGCAAAGCACAGGAGGATGAGCGTGCTCGCAAAGAAGCCGAGAAACAACGGCGTGCCAAGGAAGAGCGCGAGCGGCAAGCCGAAGCCGAGCGGAAGCAGCGTGAGCAAAAGGAGGAAAAGAAACGACGCGAAGAAGCGAAGCGCAAGGAGAAAGAGGAGCGAGACAGGAAGACCAAGGAAGCACAGGAGCGCAAGGCTCGTGAGGAACAAGCGAAGAAGGATCGTGATATTGCTACGAGAGCAGAGCAAGCAGCGAAGCCTTATATGCAGGCTAAGCCGATCTCGCATGTGGGCTCTATCCCACTCAACTCTGCCCTTCAATCGCAAGCTCATCCTGGCTCATTCCAATCGCCACACTACGCTGTGGCTACTCCTGTCGCCCCGAAAGCTTCAACTCCCAGCAGGCCACGCCAGCCGTCCCAGCAAGGGTCCCACTCTTCCTCTCCTCACTCGCAAACAGCAAGCTCAGATTTCCCATTGCAGCCTTCAATTTCTCCGCGCTCTCTAGCGCAATCGCAATCCGGAGCACCGGGCTTTGGCCGACATTTGCAGCAGCAACCACCTCAGTTGCACCACCCTCAACCGTCCGCACCTCTTTCGCCTCTTGGTCGCAGTAACCCGCCTGGTTTCCCGGCCCTCGGTGGTCTGCCAACCAACCCTCCGGGCCTACCTGGAATGGGTGGTCGGCCCCTTCATCCACCAGACCTGCCAATATATTCACCAAATTCGGCGATGATGAACCCCCTTCGAGGCTTCGGTGTCCCTGGAAGCATTCCTGCACCACCCGGTATCAATGGAGTTCGTCCAATGCCTCCCGGCCGAGGGTTCCCGCTACCTGAAAATGGGCACGGTCTGCCATTCCCGGGCCATCACGGTGTTCCCGGAGCATTTGCTATGCAGCAGCCTGTTTTGTCGAAGACTCATTCAAGACAACCATCTGGCTCGTTCGAACGCTCTCCACTGGAATCCGGTACGCAGCCGTTCCCAATTTCGCGTCCAAGTCCTATCAAGCGCCCGCCGAGCACTGCACATGAACAGCCGGAGCATCATGGCCATGGTCACCCTCCACCGCAGAGCGACATTGATGGCTTGAGCGCGCAGCTGGGAAGCAGCGCGCTTCTCGACGATACAGACACTCCGTTCTCGTCGAACTTGTCGCAATCATTGCCTGGTGCTCCTGCTCCTGGGCCATATGCGTCGCCAGCGAGAGCCAGTTTCCAAGGGTCGTTGTTCACGGACCCTCTAGGTAAGATTGGATCTTTACCATTCCGGTGATGAACTTTTGACTGATTCTCTCTTAGGAGCCAAGCATACACCTTTTGTAGGTGGTTCTAGCTGGGGTGCACCTGCGCCTTTCGGAGGGCCCGCTTTCCCTGGTGCCTCTACCTGGGGAGCTACGACTGGTAAGAAACCCCAAAATAAGGATATGGTTGTTGTGTTACAGTGCTAATAAGTTTCACAGGCAGCGGTTGGTCTCACAACGCTTTCGCGGCCGGTGGCCTTCACCGACCACACACCTCTCGGCCTGTTACTGTCCGCCTACTGGTAATCCAAGCCTGCAAATACCTCAACACTCTCAGCCCACGTGTCGGCTCAGGTGGTTACCATGATGTGAACCTCGTTCTCGACCAGGTTGAGCAGCTGCGGTCTCCGTCAGAGCAGGCAATCTCCCTGGATGAGATGCTCGAGATTTGCGACACGGAAGGCAGTTCTCAGAATGGCGGTGGCTCTTTCTCCATCAAGAATGAAGGAAAGGGCCAGTTCGTCAAGTTCGAGCCGGACACGAACAGTGCAATCGCTGGTCACCGAGGTAGCATTGTGCCAGGTGATATCGGTAGTCCCGTTCCTAGCCACAGCAATCCAGCCGTCTTTGGTGGATTCGGTGCGCCTACACCCTCGGTGCTGCGACAGTACTCTTCTCCTGCGGCTGGGTTGTTCGGCGGAACTTCTTAAGATTCTTCTTTCTTTACGAGTCCATTTGACTGTCCAGGGTCCTTGGTCTATCCGGGGCACCCTTGACGATCCTATGGGAATGATTCTCACATGCCTCTTCTTTTTCACTCCTCCCCCTTTTCCTACCTTTTCCATCATCTACGTTCCTCTTTTTTCGAATTCAAGCGTCACGGGTTTTAACGTCTCATCCACCACGTTCTGAACTATCTCGATTTTTCTTCATTGATATGGGTTTTCTTATTTGTGCGTTCAAGTGCTGGACTTGGACATGGGGCATCCTGGTTTGGTTTACGTGTACGGTATGATTCTTTGTTTTGCTGGCCTTTCTGCATTATGCAGCGATATCCGTGGAGAATGGGACAATCTCCCTCTCCTTCATCGTCCTTGACCCAATTGCATGATTGAAGGTTTCTTCGTCTGTTGTCATGACCTAGGTGCTTGTTAGATACTGTTTTGTAGAATTCTACAATCTCCTCACAACCTCCTCCTCTAATTCGGATAGAGATAAAACGAATAGGCCTAGTTTGCCCGATTTAATGAGTGAGGTAACATTTTATAGGGAGCAAATAGGTTGGGTTGAAGGGTATGAAAAGTTGCCCAGAGACAATGGTACACTTGTATATACTCAAACGAAAGAAAAAGCAACATGGCAGAGGGCCGGCTTCCAGAAGAGAACAAAACGGCAAAAGAGAAAGGAAATATGGGAGAAAACAACCAACGAGGAACCAGAATTCCAGAATCCCACGCCCACTTCACATACACAGGACAGACAACTTCCCACATGAGAATCGTCTCAATCTACATTCAAGACCTTTGCAAGGGTAACCGCCTCCACCGAGAAATTAGGGGGCTTTTTCGAACCGCAGTCTGCGTTTACTGCCGCTCAGTCACAACACCTTCGTATTCCCGGGACCTGATGTACTCCAGGGTTCGTTCGAAGTGGCGCTTAGGGCCGTCGAGGCTGGGGTTTGGTTCATCCTCGTTGGTCTGAAGGTTGGAGTGAATGAGCTCGATCAACCCATTGAGATACTTGGTGGTGACGGTCTCGTTTTGCTGATCGAAGTAATAGACGTAACGATTCAGAATCTCGACAAAGAGCTCCACGGAAACGGCCGTGTCCATGCAGGCATCAGCGACACGGAGGGCACGTTGGAGGCATTCGAGAACCCGTTTTCCATCGCGGTAGAGCTGTGAAGTTTGTGAGTATTTCCGAAGCGTGAAAGACATAGACGATAGATGGCTTACATTTTTGGGGTCCTCTTCCCCGCGCTGGGGGTTCTCCACTACCCACCAAAGGTGACTGGCAAGGTACACAGCACGACACTGATCAGGCTTCTTGAGAAGCTTACTTCCATGCAGAGCAGCCTTTGTGATCAATGTATCGTAGTTCTCCTTGGAGAATCCTCGGGTTCCGTGCAGGGCACCTGCGATGATGCAGACAGCCTGGAACTGAGCCCGAGAATCACTGATCGCGTCTTCGTAGATAGTGAATGCCTGCGCAAAGAATTCGTAGCTGACTTCCTCGAACCCTGTCTGATCTGCGACCTCGCCGCACATCACGAATAGCCGGAGGGCTAGGTCAGCACAGCCGGGGTTCACCCGTTGGTACAGGTTGTTGACACATTGGTGCAAGAAGCGATAGAGAGCAGATGATTGGGATTGCCAGTTGTCATCGTAATGCTCGCGGGACTTCAGTTTACGGGCCAAGCGAATAGAGGCCGTGACAAGGGCGGGTGTGGTGTATCTGATGCGTTCGTTGCCATCGGCGTATACTTTCCGAGTCGCTTGAAGAAGCTAATAATGTATGTTAGCGCTGGTGACTGGAACTCGAAACTCATAACGAAGCCTACCTTGAGTTGAGTGTCATTATCGGGTGCCTGGATCAAGTGCACCAATCTGGCAAGCCATCCCTGCTCCTCAATCGTCTCGTCTGTCTCCCCGCCACGTCGTTGAGATGGAGCCCCAGGGTATCCAGTAGACTGCTGTAGACCCTCCTTGATCAAAACTCGGGCTACTTGCAACACACGGTCAAGGTTCTCTGTAGTTGTGATCAGGGTCTTATTCTTAAGAAGACTCCGAACAATCTCGCCTGCGACCGCCCTACGGGTGGGATATGACTGTGATGTCAGCAGAGGCAGATAGTGCGGTAGCGCCAAAGCTGTGAAGATAGAAACATAGGAGCGAAGAGGTGCACTGAGAAGATGGAGGATGTGCTGTTGGGTGGGGGCCGAGTGAAGATCGGCATGGTCGGTATATTCAGCGGTCTTTTCAGTCGCAAAATCGAGGACCTGATCAACATAGTGCAGCTCATCTGGGTAGATGTTCAGCGCTAGGTTGACGAGGGATACCAAAAGTGCCATCGTGTCTTGGATCGGCAGTGCGCGTGTCTTGATCAGGTTGACCACTTGATCATAGAAGATATCGTAGAGCTTGACTTCTGCGGGAATGGCAGGTTTGGAGTCATCCCCATTTGTGGCCTGTTCTTGGCCATCGATGTGTTCCTTGGTAGTTTCGGTAGACTCTTCTGTCTTTGGGGGTTCGTCGGTGCCATTCTCCTGGGCCTTCTTTGCAGCGGCCGCTTCTGCGTCTGCTTGCTTCTTCTTCTTCTTCTCCTTGTCCAGCTCGAGCTTCTCCAACAACCGAACCACCGCTTCTTCCTCGTTTTGCTTTCGCGCCTCGGGCTCCGTTGTGGATTCATTATCCTTGGTCGCGTATGTTGACAAGCGATCCATCAATCCGATGACGATTTTCTTGAGATCGACGTGGGGGTGGAGTCGAGCGATAGCAGACAGCAGGTGGTCCAGGGTATGGAGGTGGAATTCGTCGGGGAAAACCTTTGTGATCACTATTGATTCAATTAGCCTTGGATCAAGGCGGGCAATTGGGCCAAGGTCTTACCTTCAAGAAGATATTCTTGGGCCAGGACATCTCGACATTGTACCACCTGTTCCAGAAGTGCTTGCAGAATGCCAGATTTGTACCCTTCAAGATCGACCAACTGGCTCAGCCGAACGATATTGCTGCCAACCAGTAGCTCCAACTCGCGCCTTTCCTGTATCCGCCGTTCCCGCTCTCTGGATGGACCTTGGTGCTGCAGCCGAACCCAGAGCTTGTTCATTTCCACGAAATTGGTCAAAACGAAATTGATTGAATCTTGTAGGTTGCCTTCGGGGCCATCCCCAGTGCCTGATGGAAGGTAGTCGCGCGCTTGGCCGGACAAGTAGTATCGCAGGAACAGGCCGCGGATGGGGTGCTGAATGCCACGGCTCATCTCCATCATATCCTTCATGATCTCCTTGACCGGCGCATCCTCAACCGACATGTAAACGGTGCCGACGGTGATCATGAGATACAAACGGGGAACGATATTTCCGGCATATTGAACCAGCTCGTACAGGTCCGCCAGGTGGTTGACGGGGTGGTTCTCCTTAAGGTAGACGGACAGGTGTCGCAACGCGTCAAAAACGGCCATGTACAACTCATAATACTGCTTCGGACCGAGACTAGGGGTTCGCAATTCGGAGACAAGGGTTGAGCTGTAGTTGGAAGTTCCCAGAAGGGAGCAATTAGCGCACAGGTTCATTACGCAGACATCCGAGGCCGCTGCCTGGAGAAAGGTCGGACAAGCTTACCCGCACTTGAGCGCATCCATGAGTTTGCCAGGGGTCTCTAAGCATTTGCGCATCATAGTTGATTGTTGCCGCACCACCCCCAATGCCTCCTCGAGGAGGCGGCTTTGGTCCTCGGCGACCGGTGGTGGGCTCGCCATTGTGAATGGAGTGAGGGGGAGCTGGAAATGAGAGCAGGCGGTAAACGCACTGCAGAGCAATTAAGGGAGCTTGGGGCTCTTTCACCACGTGCGGTCACAAGAACAATTCATAGACCGCAGAGAGCTCGAGTTGGGGTGTAGTGAGGCGAATGGGTCGAGGGAGAAGGGGAAGGTGGGAAGTTGAAGTTGGAGTGCCGCGAAGCCAGCGAGGATAAGAGGATAAGCTCATTGGGTGGGTGGACACTCACTCTGGGGGGCACATTCCGCCGAAACGTCACTGCCTCAGACCCGCGGCCATCGCGCAAATATCTCCCCAGGTTAATTCATCACGTTGAACGTCAATCAATATTGCATAGATTTGAATATGTTTCATTTGATTCGGAGGTCATTCGAATTTATGTTGCATTTATGAATGATAGCCATAGGCTTTTCATCAGCTATTAATAGCTCATCGTGATACTTTTGGAGGGCTTTATTAGGCTTGAAAATCTAATATCTGTGTTGAAAATAAGAGGTATGAAAGTCTTGCTGAAGAGCAGTTAATGGAAAGACAAATCCCTCTCATGCTTCGATATCGTGTCCTCCATTCCCTTCCCGTATGCTCTATTCATAGATTAAAGGACCTTCTTATCATGAACAAAAGGTGCAAGTCATAAGTTAATTGAAAAGCTTCCACTAGTCTAGTCTATCGAAAATTTCAACCTATCTATACAGATGTCGCTGGAGCCAGCAGGGCTGATACCTGCTCATATACCGAGAATACAATTCCACCACTGAGAAAAAGGCGTCCGAGTCGCATAGAACTTCCTTTCCAGAACCCCTTGATTCCATAATCTTGCATGACACTTTTGACTGCCTCCACAATTCCAGCACCTTGCACACTCTGGGCCCTCGTCTTGATGGTATCAAAGGGCTGAGTAGCATAGACGGTCACAATTCCCGCCAAAGCTCCGGTTCCGAAGGAGGTGAACACATTAGAGGTAATTCCTTGCTTTTTTGTCATTTCTTTGAGGATGTTGTACGTTCCCATGCGTACCGCTGAGGTAGCCGACTGTTTGATCGTCGTGGAAACAAGACCACGGTATAGTTCTGAAGGCCCATGTCGTTTGACTAGCACTGTTGCAGCATGCAAACCGGACTTGAATTGACGATTTGTCTTTGCGTCATCGATCCTGTTCAAGGAATGAGACAAAATTCTTCCTTTTTGGCTATATCAAGGGAACACCCACAATGCTGTTTTGATTCTTTCAGTAGGGGTGACGGCTAGGACGCTCTCAACGGCACCAGCTGCCATGCCGGCCAGAAGCCCTCCTCCTGCTGAAAGCTTCCCATGCTCATCAGATAGGGAATTGCGGATCGTGTCATAGGACACAAATCGTACTGCTGCTTTTCCAGCAGTGCCCTGATCATCGAGATTATTATTAGTCAGGACATTGCGGTTCCATTCATCGCAAATGAGTACGATAATGTTCAGATACTGACCACTATCAACGTGGTACACCCTGTGTACAAAGAACGGACTCCCTCCTGTCGGGCTACCTCCAGGATCAGTCGCACCGGATTTGTCTTAGCCACCGAGCCACGCTGTACAAGTTGGACTCTCGTTTTGGAATATTCGAATGGATACTACAAGAGTTAGTGAGCGACCACACAATCTTGGAGGAGAGCATTATTCTGACCGTCACTGCTGCCTCCACACCACCAGCCACACCGCCAGCAACCAGTGAGACCCACTGCGGAGTGGTATGCTGGAGAAAGAGTCAGAATCAACATGTATACTTGGAGACCGACCACAAATTGCGGAGAGTAGTAAAACAAATTACTTTTTGTGGTGTTCGTGGTGCAAGCTTGCCTGCGCTTGGCTGGACTGAAAGCTGAGCAGCCATGGCCTAGGAAAATTGAGGATAAAATTCTATTGATCAACTGAATTTGTGCAATTGGCCAGCTGGATTGGACATCTCGAACTCTCGAACCTCTTGGAGATATATCCTATGCTGTGGGGCTTAACGGAAGAAGACTTGCCGCGGAGAGTGGCAACCCACATAGCCACTACGAATTCCATGGGTTCTCCGAGCCTTCATCCTTCATCCTTCGTCTTCCATCTTCCATCACAATCGACTCCATGGCCGATGCCAATCCGCGGAGACCGCGACGGGCTGCGAAAGCTTGTTCTTTCTGCCGTCGTCGAAAGGTGAGTTGCCAAGTTGCCAAGTTGCGACCAACGATGCGAAATGTTTTGTGCTGAGCGGGTCGGGTCATATAGCTGCGGTGCGATAACGGGAAACCCGCTTGTTCTAATTGCCGGGGTTACGGCAATGAATGTGTCTACCCCGCAGATATTGTAAGGCAAAGGTATGAGATTTGGCCTCATTCACGGACCAAGGGCTTCCATTGACAATTGCAAAGACCCACCAAAGCCCGCCTCTCTCAGCTAGAAGCAGAGAACCAACAATTGCGTCGGCAACTCGGCGCTGGTGAGACTCAATCTATCCATGAAAGTGGATCACCCGAAAACAGTCGAGCTTCATCAAGACAGGAAACGCAAGAGCTTTCCGCTGATACCCCACGCGAATCGTCTTGTGGCAGAGAACACACTGAAGCTAGCGCCGTGGAGCATTCTCAGTCGGCTGTCTCACGCATCTTCATCTCGCCGAACGGAGACTCCAGTTATCATGGCCTCACCAGCACCCTCTTCGATGATGCTCCGACTGACAGACGTGGTCAGGTGCGATCCACCGATCAGCAAGTCCCTGCCGATCATGTTTCCAAGCGCTTGATGGGAGAGGCTGCGTATCAAAGTATGTTTCAAGATACATCTATTTATTAGTGCATCGATCTAACGAGAGTGAAGGACAACTTGAGGGGTTGAATATGCGTCATGGAAAGTTGGACTTTGACGGCGTCGATCCGGAACTGGGCATGCATCTACTATCCCTTCACTGGAATCGCCAGCACCATTCATTCCTAATCACATACCGCCCCGCTTTTATGCGCGACATGGCCTGTAATGGGCCATATTTCTCTAAGCTCCTTCTCAACGCCATCTACTTCGGTGCCTCGAAGTTCAGCAATCGACCGGAAGTTCGTCGGGACCCCAACGATGTGCGCACTGCAGGCTGGACCTTTCGTATGCGAGTCAAGGAGCTCCTGGGCAGTGCTCTTGATCGTAGCGAGATTACCACTATCCAAGCACTTTTGGTCATGACCAGCTCATTGTTTGCATTGGGTGATGAGCGCAGTGCTGCTTGGCTTTACGCCGGTACTGCCTTTCGAATGATCATCGACCTGGGGATGCACGTTGACGCAACAATGTTGACAAACATGCGTCGGCTCTCCGATGAAGATCTTGAGATCCGCCGACGCGTTTTCTGGGGAGCATTCGTCGTGGATAAAATTCAATCGCTATACCAAGGTCGCCCAGCAAGCCTGCAGGATTTCGATACCAAAGTCTCGCTTTCCTTTCTGGACAACTACGAAGAGCTTGAGGAATGGCAGCCGTTTGCATATTCAGAAGTCGAGTCGTACCCGGGTTCTCCTGCCTATAGCGTGTCAACTTTCACGCAACTATGCAAGCTTTCCCTAATCTTGAACGCAATCCTAAACAAAGTCTACTCTGAGCGAAGCTCGGCGCGGTCGCCGGAGGAGCTCCTTGCAACTTTGAAATCTTTGGATTTGCAGCTTAAAAATTGGCACGATGCAATACCTGATCACTTGCGATTCAACCCAAGCACTACTCAGATAACACCACCGCCACATGTGGTTTCACTTCTTGCGCTATATAACGTCTTACAGATCCTCCTCCATCGACCCTTTGTAGCCGAAGGGCATCTTCACACCACGGATCTGTCAGTCGCAATTACATCATTCAGCACATGTACCGTAGCTGCGAACCGGATCATCCATCTTCTTCAAGCTTATGATCACACATACTCGATTCGACGAGCGCCATATTTGATATCATATGCTACCTATGTGGCCGCAACAATCTTTGTCCGAGTCGCGGCCCAGAAGGAAGGGGGTAGCCGAGCGCATGCTAGCCTACGGGCCTGCTTTAGCATTTTCAAGAAAAACCAGGAGACGAACTGGGCTGTGCGCAGAGCTGGAAACGTCATTCTTCATTTGATGAGCCGGATGGGTGTGAACTTGGATACCCACAGCAGCGAAGCTGATGGACGAAGGCCTTCCCGTCCGCTGCAGGAAGTCGTCGCTCTGGATCAAGCACCCTACATATCTGGAGAGGGTTCACATCTAGATGCGATGACAGTCGCTAGCTATGGAACCCCAAGGTCTGGGGAAATAGATGACTCGGAACTTGACATCGACATGATAATCCAGAGCTTCATCCGACAAGATAATAGGTCAAATGAAGGCCAGGTTTACCTTGACAGTGCTGAAAATCCACTTGCAGGGTCTGACACAACTCCCTTTGGAACACAGGGCAACATGGCTTCTGCCATCATGCCTCATTATGAAGAAACTTATCCTGGGCCACGCTTTGATGATGATATGCTATTTGGCTTTAATGGTTCGCTTCAGGATAGTATGATGTATGACTAGTTTTATGAATCCAAATATTCTCTGTCTGTCATAAATCATGGCCCAGAATGATTTATCCAAACAAATCACGCCTATTAGTTTCTAGACAGGCTTCTTCTATGGTCAAGTATGCTCAGTTTCTACATTATCCTTCTTCTTTTGGCCTTGATCACTGCCTCAAAGCCTCGGAGATTGCTAAGCACAACAGAAAGACAATAGCCCCCGTATAATTTTCTGAGAAACAATAGGGCGAGCTCTATAAGCTTCAAGACTCATACATTAAGACTTAATAAAATACATTCCCCTCAAACAACCGACGTGCAGTTCGTATAACAGCAACCTTTTCCACCCGTACCTCTCCAATGTGATCCATCTCCAACGTAGTCTCTGTATGGATGATACCCGAAGGATGCCGAATACCCACAGGCAAAGGCGAGGCAATCTCCTGATTAGCAACGGACATTCCGTGCTTTGGGACCTTTTCAAGTTTGTTGCCTCCCGCCAATTCCCATGCCACAGTACCCGGAGTTGCCATTGCAGCCGCAATACATACCGCACCAGTCAATTGGAGACTTGGATGTGCCTTGCCCATAGAGAAGGAAAGGACGTCGATATCTGCCTGGTCTGATTCACTGGTGGTTTCTGACAAGAATGCGATCTTTGGTGTTCCGCGGGTCAGGCCTGCAGCGTTTGTATCCGTAGCAAGTCCGAATTGTACTGCCCCTGCACGACGAATTTCCTCCACGACAGGAATGAAGTCGCTGTCGTTGGCTTTCAAGCGTAGAGAGTCGCTCGGAAAAGGCAGTGAAGATGCATCAACCAGGACAAATGGATTTGCGGCGTCGACTAGGCTTGCGCGTACTGAAAACGTCCCATGGGTTTGAGAATCCACACCAAGAGACTGTTGTTTCATACCACTGGGAAACATGCTTCCGGTCATACTACCCTGTGGCTTGACAAAGGCAAGTTTTATAGGGCTTGCGGTACCCGTCACACCGGCAAGCTCATATTCTCCATCTTCTCGAGCGCTTCCGTCTGGAGCTACTTGAACGGTCTCAACGATGACCTGTTCTGTATTAGTGTTGAAAATTCGAATATCAACCTCAAATAACAATGTCAGCATTTATGATCAATCAACGTATGAAGGTTATCAAGTCCTACCTCGGATTGACCGGGACGAGCTTGGACGATGCCTTCGTCAAGACTAAATGGCCCAACTCCGGATGCAATGTTGCCGCAATTACCAGTCATGTCAACTCTCGGTTGATCTGGAGCAACTTGCACAAATGTATAATCAACATCCATATCTGGCCGCTTTGATTTTGCGACAATTGCTACTTTGGAGGTTGTTGATGTAGCACCACCGACACCGTTCACCTGTCGCGAGTTTGCCTGCGTAGAGCCCATTGCCGAGAGCAAAATGGAGTCCCAAAACTTTGAGGAGGCAGGGAGATCTCTTTCATGGAAGAACAGACCCTTTGAGGTTCCTGCTCTCATCCATACTGCTGGTATTCTTTTCCTCTTTTGGAAGAGTGTAGGCGCAGGGACTTGTTCCAAATTGGTTATCGTCATGATTTTGCTCAAATGTCGGGCAGTTTGCATGAATCAATTGGGTAAAAATTCTTGGAATTGTAAATTTGAGAGCTAAGAAGATCACAGAGAATATATTTCATATTTATTACTATCTCATTCAGAGAGCATGGGCAATTTGCTCTGTCTTGCGAGCGTAGACGGAGTGAGCTCACTCCGCGGGAACTGACCTTCCGTGGCTGAGAATTGCCGTGGCCTCCGCGGTTCATTCTTCCCGTCCCACGTTCTTTGATGGCGAATTCTCCGAATTTTACTTCCTGGGTCTGGGGTAATGCGGGGTGCATCCATGTGCATAAAGGAGATCTGGTGTCCGTAATATCCAATGTCGACAGACTCAGATCGATCTCAATTCTATCAGCCTGGCCTTCATTATGGCTAACTCTTCGAGCGACACGGCACACAACGCCAAGCCACACGCCATGCGCGTGTATCTTCTTGCAATTGTGACCTCAATGGGCGCTTTCATGTTTGGTTATGACCTGGCTTTCATCGGAACGTCGATTGATCTACATTCATTCAAGAAGTAAGATCATACCCTATAATGGAATTGGTTCTCAAATGTCTAACTCCACCAGGGACTTTGGACTTATTGGTGCAACCCAATCTGTCCAAGATGCATTCTCGGCCAACATTGTCTCATTGCTTCAAGCTGGATGCTTCTTCGGTGCATTGGCTGCTGCACCACTTGGAGACAGGCTTGGTCGGCGAATTGCATTGGCACTTGGAGCAATTTCCTTCATTGTTGGTTCCATTATGCAGGTTGCTTCGGCGGGTAGCAAGCCCTTGATGTTTGTTGGCAGAGTACTTGGTGGAATGGTACGTTAGAACACGCTGTCTTGAGTCAGCTCGCGCAAATTCTATGTGGCCACGGCTAACCGTAAGCAGGGTGTCGGTGCTGCGAGTATGCTAGTACCATTGTACACTGCGGAATGCGCACCGCCACAGATCCGAGGCCGACTGGTTGGCATCTATGAGATCGGCGTGCAGGTCGGTACCTGCATGGGTTTCTGGATCAACTTCGGTGTTGAACAACATATGGCACCAACATCTGCACAATGGATGACCCCATTCGCTTTGCAGCTCATCCCTGGCGGTCTCCTCTTGATTGGCCTCTGGTTTATGCCAGAGTCACCTCGGTGGATGGCCAAAGCTCATGGCAGATCTCGAGTGACTGAGGTTCTGTCACTTCTACGAAACTTGCCGGGAGATCATCCTGACGTACAACACGAAGTCGATGATATTCTGCAGCAACTCGAGCTTGAGCGAGCAATGAGCCCAGATGGTACCTTATCATCCGTGAAGGAGCTCATGCAGCCGGGTATCAGATACCGCGTGTTCCTGGGAGTGGTGATCATGATCTTCTTCCAGATGGCCGGATCAAATGCAATTAACTACTACTCTCCTCGCATCTTTCGATCGATCGGACTCACTGGAACCAAGACTACATTGGTATCCACTGGAATCTACGGGATTGTCAGATTAGTCGCGGTGTTTTTTGCCATGTATTTTGTGGTTGATCGCTTTGGCCGGAAGCCCATGTTGATCATTGGCAGCATCGTCATGGTAAGTACCATAAGAATAACTCCTCCCTTGATTAGGTTGATAGATGACTGACTGGTTGCAGGCAATCTCCATGTGGCTCATTGGCGCCTTTGTCAAAGTCCAAAGCGCAGAGGTCAAGACCGGCGAGTCCATCAGCGGCACTTCTTATGCGGCAGCTGTGTTCATATACTTGTTCGCGGTGTCGTTCTGCTTTAGTTGGGCTGGTGTCCCTTGGATCATTTGCTCCGAGATCTACCCCCTCCAAGTACGCGGACTTGCTGTCAGTATCTGTGTCGCAACACACTGGCTGTTCAACTTCGTTATCGCGAGAAGTGTGCCTTACATGATTTCGAACATCCACTTCGGAACATATTTCGTCTTTGCTGCCTGCACCACACTAGCGGTGCCTTTCGTCTGGTTCATGATTCCAGAGACCAAGGGCTTGCCCTTGGAGGAAGTTGATCTCTTGTTTGAAGATCGTATTTTCAGCCTTCGGCAGCGAAGTTCATCCTCCAGACATGAGGCATCGGACCAGAAAGTAGCAGTAGAGCAGATTGAAACTGTTTAGTTGTGGTGTACATACCTTCTCTCTAGTGAGGTGGAATTCTCTTGGTCCAAATGTCCAGCGTTGAAACATGTTTAGCAATCTATGAAGTTTCGGAATCAAGTCCCCTTCCCCAAAATGCCAAAGCACCAAGGTCGGTGAGCTGGTAGGTTGACTAGAAACATATCTCTCCTGAATGTAAATATGTTGGACCTGGCCGAAGACCGGCTTTGATTCACAGTAGGTACCAAACTGTGTGCTTTTCCTAGCCAACCTGGCAACTACCTGTTGAAGCCTTTGATTCTAGAACTCTCCGTTTGTTTTTGTTCTTGAATATTGAGGCCTTCTTGTTTCCTCTCCCCCTCGCCACTTCACTTTCTCTCCCTCCTCCTCCTCTCTCCCACTGACACTCACCTTCTGCGAAAATCATCCCTCGTTCGTGGTGAAGTCCCTCGAGACCCAAGAACAGCCCTGATATTTCACTTCAAAATCTTTCTCAACCGATCAAGGTTGGAGCTCTCTCTTCGTCATGGCTGTACACATGAGAGGGGCCATAAAGGCGCCTCGAAGGGCGGCTTCCCCTCCGCTGTGCTTCCCTCCCAACGAGTTCGAAACCGTCCCTGCCTCGGAAGTGCTTGAAGAGGAATGGTTCGACAAGTTCAAAAAAAGACAATATTACCCCGCGAATATCGGCGAAGTGCTTCATTCCCGATACCAGATCGTTGGCAAACTTGGATTCGGGGGTACTTCTACTGTTTGGCTCGCTCGCGATCTTCAGTAAGTCATCCCAGGCTCACTTGGTTCAACTCAAAATTACTGACATGGTTGATGCATTCAGAGGTCACCGTTATGTGGCACTCAAAATTTACACTCGTGGGGAAGGTAGCCGGAATGATTTCGAGATCTACAAACAACTAGATCAGGGTCCATCGCACCCTGCCCATGATTTTGTGCGGAGAGCACTGGATATCTTCACAATCCCCCGTCCCGGTGGTGACCACTCGTGCATTGTCCTGGTACCGATGTGGGAAAGCTTCAGGGATTTTCTGGATCGTAATCCCGTCCGTCGGTTTCCTGTGAGCATTCTCAGAATGGGTCTTCAGCAGATCTTTGCTGCACTTGACTTTTTGCACACGGAATGCAAGCTCGTGCACACCGGTAAGTACTATCTGGATGGCCTTGTCCGAGAGCGTTATATTGACATCCTTTTTATAGACATCAATAGCTCTAATGTCCTACACGAACTCAAAGAGGAATCACTGTTCGAAAGATTTACTCAGGCTGAAATGCAGAATCCTTCGCGCCGCAAAATTGTCAATGATATGCCGGTGTACGCCTCACGACATTTCGATAGGCAGATGTTGCACGGCCACGCAGTTCTCGGCGACGTCGACTCTGCCGTTTCGGGAGAGAAGACATGGAATCACGATGTACAGCCCAATGTCTACAGATCGCCGGAAGTGATGCTGGGCACTGGTTGGAGCTACCCGATCGACATCTGGAACGTCGGTGTTATGGTATATTCCGCCTATTTGCTTTCAATATCGTGTACTGATCATTTGGGGATTATAGGCATGGGATCTGTTTGAGGGACGACGCCTTTTCTATGGAGTTGAGCCTGATGGTAGAGGGTATTCGACCCGAGCACATCTTGCAGAAGTTGTGGCCCTTCTGGGACCACCTCCTTTGGATATGCTCCAGCGTGGAAAACGCAGCCTCGAATTTTTCACCGAGGATGGTAAATAAATTCTTCTTTCACAATGCACATTGCAAAGGCTTACCGAAACAACCTCGCAGGAAAGTGGAAGCAAAACATAAACATCCCCAAAGGGGTTACTTTGGAGATGTCGGAAGAGTTCCTCGAGGGAGAGGATAAGAAGATGTTTCTTAGTTTCATGAGGAAGATGCTTCAGTGGCGGCCGGAAGATAGGAGGACAGCGGGTGAGCTGTTTCTTGATCCGTGGCTGAATGGTGAGATAGAGTAGCTTGGTTTGTTCATTGCCTTGTGATCGTCTAAGAACACGATCTACTCTTGCGGATCCCACGATGCCTATGAGCTACGGAAATAGTGATGAGAGAAGCAATTCGAGAGTCAAATCTATCAAAATGCTCACGAAGTAGAGTTCAATGATCGCATCCTCCTCTTCATACCGTAAAATAACGAATTCTCTGTTAGCTCTGTACGCGGATAAGCCCGGGATGTTTTAACCCGAGACATCATAAGGCATCATCCTCGCAAGATATGCCTCCAAAACAACCTGGGGATCATTTGCTCGCCGTTTATTGAATTTATTGATGTTATCCGAGTGTAATGTCGATCGTAACTGTGTCGGAAGACTCGTGCTCCGGCTGCCGACGATATAAGTACAACAGTCTTCTTTCGCATTCTCGTGACTTCTGCATGAATTATATTAGATACATCTCCTATACTCCGTACTAGCCTTCCTAAGTAAAAAGCTGCGACTGTGGATCACCAGAGCAAAAACCCAACCAATCAGCGAGCAACATAAAATGGGAATATCCCCCGCCCGACCAGATTGAAACTGTTTGTGCTTGGAGGGATTCTGCCATGCATTTTTCAAACGACAGTCTCTAATGTCATCCAACCGAGCCATTTTTGAAAAAGAAAAAAAAATAAAAATGTTGAGAAATAGTGACTAAATATGTCAAGAAACTGACCGGGCCGTGATCCCTTATTAGCGCCTGTCAATGTCTTCTCCCCGGTCGGCCAATCTGCCAGTCAGCGTCACTCTTAGTTGACGGACCCGAGAACGACAATAATTTAGTCGACCGGTCGTTTTCTAACAGTCCCATAGGAGTTTAGTGATAGGTACCCTAGCAGTATAGTGGATCTGCCACGGGTTGACTCCCCGTACAAAGTTAAAAATGCTGTCTACTGTACTGACTTTCTTCTTTACTCCGTCCTTCGGGCATCTTATCTTGCCGAGCGGTTGATTTCGACTTGCGGTTCGTTCCGTTCGTCACCTTCGGCACCCTCGCCAAAAGTATTATATGAATTTTCACTCCTGCTTTGATGATTCATGACCGACGACGTAGTCTATCCATGTAAGTGCCTAATTACAATATGTATATGTGTATTTCACCGGGAATAGGCAAGGTCGGGCTTAAGGTTGAAGTCAAAGCACCGAGGGCAGTCTACCCGAAGCTGCGGAAGGAACCGTGGAAGGCTAGTTTGGGGGAGGTGCATAAGCTGACAGGCGCAGAGGCGCGAACTTGCGAAGCACCGATTTGCATCCCGAGTATTTGGCCCCAATCACAAGAGAAGTGGAGATAGAACCCGCATGTGGGAGGCACGAAATTCCCAAGACACGAAATTCCTAATCGGGAAGGCAAAGTTAGCAAAAAGCAGAGACAACACACGCGTTGGCAGTGTCAAACATGAGCACCTATTGGATTCTATTTTAATAATCCACCGGTTAGGTCACATTTTCTCTTCACACAGTAGTTAGTGTCCTCTAAATTGAGCCCATCCCATTTTCTCGGATGATCAATGAGCTTGGCAAACGGAGGGCGGTTTGAATCGATCTTACAATCTTACTAGCGTGCAAAGTGGATCAAACCCTTTGAAACAGACCTCGTCCGCACTCTATCAAATTACACAGACATTTAATCTTCTGTATTACCCAAGACCAGAAAAAACACGGCTAAATAAACACAAAGAAAGTTCAAAAGTAGAAAATCCTCAAATATCCCATCAGAGTTAGGCCTTATCATCGGGCAACATCAATGCATCCAAGCACCGCAGGTATCGATCCAAATCGCCGATTCCTGAACCAGAATCAGAGCCCTCTGCGCCCTGCTCGCCTCCAACCAGCATCGACAATAGCTGCAGGCTCTTCGGTCGCTGTAAGAGGAGAACTATAGACCGCCATCTCTGACGCAAATTCTGAACCTCCGTCTTCAGCCCCTCGTTCTCACTTCGTAGGTGGCCGACTTCCTCGGACTTTTTAGTCAATTCGTCTGACAGCTTCTGATAGTTTTCCTGTAGCTCGGCCAACTTCGCTTGGAGGATTTTATTTTGCTCATCCCTCCGTTCGCGAAATCGCCGCTGTGCGGCGCGATTTTGGATGCGTCGGTTGGCCTGGCCATTAGTGTTAGTTGTAGCTGTACTGTAGCCAGAGAAATAAAATGTTGACTTACTAGTTTTTGTCCCTGTTCTTGGGTGCTGAGATTTGACCCATTGCCATCGGAGGTTGAACTATGGCGTTCAGAGAATGTAGTAGGGTCGAAATACAGCTCAGGTGATCCTGACTTGGTGGAAGTAGGCGAGGTAAAACCGCTTTTTAATACGTCCGTGTTGAGTTCACTGAGTGACAGTCGTGCTGTACAGTGCCTAGCGTACTGGGACTCTAGTCCTGGGTTTTGCTGGTGAAGAAGTCAGCGATTGTAATTCTTTCCCCGAATGATGCCATTGCACTGACCAGTCCGTAGAGCATTTGTAGATGTGACTCGTTGCCTTCTGTCGTGGGAATGTCGGGCGAGCCCAGCGGTAGAGAGTCAGTGCGTTGTGTAGGCCAATAGCCAGATTGATCCATCATGTCCATTATGTTGTGAGTATTGTGTGTCTCGAAAAGTGTCATGAGAAAGTTGAATATTATTGCGGAGTAAACTTGCGATGAAGATGGCTTTTTGTCTCATCTTAAAGGATGCGATGGGTCTTATATATTCCCCAGCTGATTGTACGGCGTGGTCAAGTATACACTCAGTATAGTAAGATTCCGCCAAAAACGATGCATCTGTCGTTCCAACGGGATGGGATCTGATCTTCACCAATCGGAGGCTGAGTCTGGTCAAGTGGACATCTCTAGGGCGTGAGATTATCTGGGTGAACATGGCCAATCAGATCACTCGAACAGATTTCCCAAAGCGGTATAGCGGTCTTGGCAGTGGGCCCTCACACGGGTAACCTGCACTATTGGTCTGACTCGCTCGACATACTGAAGGGGGATACACTACACTCACCCGTGCCGGGACGAGGAGCACATGGCCGACTAGTCTGCATTCAATAATAGACAGCCACACTTGGGGCCTTAATTCAAAGTCCAGACCCTTGCTATACGGTTTGGTACGGTATTAATGGAGCTCTAACTTCAATAACCGGGATTTGACCGTTAGAAACCGAAGAGAAATACTAGGAATAGACTTGAAGCCATGATGAATGCGGTTGGCTACAGTGGCGATGGCTATGCGACAACATTTTCTAACAGATATGGGAAGAAACGCTGGAACCTCAAGAAGTAGGTAGTGACAGGCTTCTCCACGTTTGTAGGTAATCTCGCCCCCAAATACTACTTAGACAGCCACCTATATCAACCAGTATTGGCGAGGAAGCAGCAACTCGGCAGATGAGTTCGACAAGATCGCTAGAGTAGATCGTTCAAGAGATCTGAGACTTTATCTTGCTAGCCGTGGCAAATATCCTCCATGTACATCCAGAAGAACTCCACAATCTGCAGGCTCTGGTAATGTTCGAGTAACCGAACGGCGTCGGATAGATTTTTTCCAATATACTCGATGTTTTATAATATTCTTCCAAAGCAGATTTGACTCTATATTGCGAATCTCTCACAAAATGAGTTAGAAAGGCGAGAAAAGCATAAAATATACTCAGGATACTTATGTTGAGACCCTGGATCTTGACGTTCTCTGGCCGTTTAAGTGTATGCCGCCTCATCGATCCTCGGATTTTCAATCTACGTGCCGATGAGTCTAAATTTCGGCACTTGAAGTACCGGAGTATTTTGCCACCAAACGTTGATGTGCAAAGCCTGATGCACTATGCAGGCTCGAGTGCTATTGATATCTTGCAAGGCGTGCTAGATAGTGCAAGATCAGGCATACTAGAATCTTGCAATTGATCGCGACATATCAAATACATAGGGGTAAACAAAAGTCTAGAGCTATCTAATCCTCCATTGCATGGTCTACGAATGGCTGTTCATAAAATACGGGACCCTCGAGATTGGTGGTCCGGTCCACCTGACCTACCAGTGGTCTACGCTGATTAACATGTGCTGTGCTTACCGCCATCTCCTGTCGTGGCGTGACATCCTCAGCCAACATCAGCCAATAACTACGCTAACACTAGAAGAATAGCTATGAATATGGAGAATGGTCTGTTTGAGTAAAAAGTATATAAGATTGACGCGAAGTTACCAGCAAAACTGCATTCATCGTCACTGGTCAGGGTCCATTACTGGTCATGTTCACCCCACAAGACCTAACCGTCGCATACTGACACGAGGAGATATGGAGAATATGGAGAAATTCTCCGCTTTAAGCTTTTTTTTGGTGGCTGGGGGCCTAGTTAGATTGGGTTTAGGTTTTGCCTCGGCCACTCACATACAAAACTCCTCCGGTTTGTAATCGTGAAACGCGTAGGGTGGTGGAAACGTCGTCTGTACTCTACACTACCCTGGGCTATACAGAATGAGGAATGTCCAAACGACCCCCGGGACCGGTTCAGTGAAGTCCGGGCTAGACGTGGGCGGAATCGGTTGTCTAGGTGGAGAGTGTGGATATATCTTTGTTCATGCGAAATTCTAATGTGACGCGGTTATTCTACTTGTTTAAGTGTAATATACTCACAGTGCAAAAGGCCTCGCAGTCAGGCAAGAATATGAAAAGTAGCAAGACTGACTCTTCGTGTCAGCGATAAGATATTTTGTATATAGACAAATATGGTCTTGAATGCAAGCGATCTAGCGTCGATTTAAGTCACACGAGTAAAAAAAGCATGGACCTGTAGTGAGCCCGAAGACATCGATTCATGTTATAATCCAGCAAAACTACGAATATGAGCGAAACCGTAAGTTTGAGAGGGCAAAATGAAATTATCTGCCTCGGATAGCTAATCATCTAATGAGGAAGAGTGCCACTCCACATGTGCCCATGTTTAAGCGCTCCGATGGTGCCTAACATATGTCATAACATAATTTTAGGATGGCAGTGCAAGTCAATAATAACAACTAGGCTTCATTATTAGTCAAGAAAAGCGACTAACTAAAAACCCCCCGCATTTGCCCAATTAGGCATGTCGTGAATTTGTTAGTCTTCACATGCTGGAGTTTCTTCGAACTATAGTACAACCATGCTTCCGGGATTAGAATTCCCCATTATCATGTAACAGGATGCTACGTTGATCCGGTCCCAACTTCGCTGAAATTCATGATTATTAAGTCAGTAGGTATGGTAATCACAAGAGAATGCTGCTGCTCACTTGGGTAAATACTTGTTGTTGCCCTGACCGACCCGAACGGTGTCCAATAAAGGAGTAATCGAGCCGGAGTGCTCGTACACTGCAGACCTAGTGCCGCGGGAAATTTCAAAATTAAAACTTCTGTACTATCGAAACGGACTCAGTCCGAATATCAATTTTCGAAGAATGGGGTATGAACATATGTATTACGCCCCACACATGCCAACAGCCAATGATTTCTTCCCAACTATCTTCCAAAATAGGCTTAGCGGCAGACAGCTGCTGTACCCAGATTCAAAAACGCGCTAACTTAGATTTTAAGTGACAATTACTCACGTCTCCTGCATGAATAGGCGATTCGAAAGCGGGTCTAGTGTGTTGCAGCCAAGAAAATGATCAAAGTTGAGATGGTGCCACTCGACGATGGAAGCGAATCTAATGATGAAAAAAAATAATGAAAAAAAGGGGGAACCTGGCATGACGTTCTGAAAACCCGTACGATTCAAAAAGTAAATGCTAGCCTATTTACTCCTTTTTCTAATCTTCCAGCCCAAACCCACAAAATGTACCCAAAGTCATCAATCGTCACACAGCATCTGCTGTAGATATCTCCGGGCGCTCGCCGGCTTCAGTGACTGCTAATCCCTCCCACAGTCGATAACATCCCTCGCAGCATGCGACTTCCACCCAGGCAAAGGATTGCAGAATCTCGAGAAATCGAATATATGACGTGACCTTCAACTCATGACATAGGTCTTTCACATATGCTGTGAGCTGGGAGCACTCTGACATCCCTTCTGCCGCGATAGCCGCCACAGTCGCACACCACAAAAGCAGTGGACTCGACATGATCTTCGTCATTTGGTCGAGCTTGTCGGTAAGAAGCGGAAGAATCATTGCACGAAGCAGAGAAGATCGCGGGACAGGAAATGTAACATGCGTTGCATATAAGTTTGCTGCCAATCGGCAGGTCAAGTAAAGCTCATGGGATGCAGAAGTATCCTCAGAAGACAAGTCACACGTATCAAGAATATTTTCAACGGGGTCATGCTCATTGGGAAGGCCGAATAGGGCGTGATGGACTGAATTGCGGAAATCAGCAAACCGATCGCAATCCGCGGGATCAATTTGTTGACGATAGCGCCCTTGTATCAGCGTGGAATATACGCTGAGGTGGAGGAACACGTCTACGATGCGCTCTTTAACTGGCGGGCGGGCGGATAGCAAACTCCTAAATCCGAGTTTCGTGATCCTGGATGGGTCACCCGGGAAGGGAAAGGCGCGCAGAGGAGGTAGAAAATAATTCACGTTGCCTTCAACATCAACCAGTGGGAAAAGTGGTTTAGTTAGAGAGTGGGCGGCGCTCATGAGATCCGAGCTGCGTGAAGTTAGTAGATGCCCCAGCATGCCTGGGAGGTAAGAGCCGCCAATAGGGCAGATTACCTACATTGAGATCAACCAACCCAGAGCAAATAGCTTGACGGTATGAATCCCACCCAGCTGGTGGAGCAGATTACAGATGACACCCCAATGCATGGTGTGATAGTCCCGACTGCCATAAAATGACAGCGATTGCATGTCCGTGAAAGGTGGCGTAAACGGGCTTGGGTCGCGAGTGAGATCTCGTCGCTCGGTCTCGTTGACAGCCAGATACAAGATGGCCATAATAACTCCATCCCGCCATTCTTCTTTCGTAAATTCAGTCACATGCTCGCGTAGCATACTCAAGATTAGCCCTTTGTAGTACAGCTGGTCCTTGATGTCCAGCACTGGATCGGCCCCATAGCTAATACGCAGAACGTCGCGATGGTACGAAGCGGCCCATAGGGTGCTATAGATGAATAGTTTGTTTTTCCAATTCGGTGCTATCCATGATTGATAGCATCTCATTGCGTAATTGGAACGGCGAAAGTTGGGCCAGATGTTCATGACCGCTAGAGATGTTCTGTCAGGTATTCGTGCGGTAACGCAAGCAGATATGCAGGAACCGAGTTTACCGACCAAACTGGAGTAGGCCATCCACACCTGGCCGGAGGGTTGGATCCACCGATGCAAAGGGGTCTGTCCTCCCAGTGCTAGGGCTCATAGACAGGGCCGGGGAGGTGCTGCCATGTGCCTGATGGGACACAGGGAATCCTCCCCCACAGTTGCTACACATGCCGACACCAGTGCCGCCACCGTTTGGCGTATTCGACACCATTGGCCTATCTCTGGTCCCCTGGCTTCGCGCCTGGTCACTGACCGATCCCGGACAGACACACTCCCGCCATGTTTGTACTTGGCGTTTAGCGATCAATCCCTGTCTCTTGGATTCCTCCTCCTGTCTGTATGCATTCCGTTTTTCTGAGATTCGGCGTCGAATCAAGGCTGAGCGCGTGATATGGGATCTAGAATTATTGTCCCCTCGGCCCAGCGACGGACCATCAACAAACAAGAACTGCGCTGGTCGGTGGGGTTTGTTGCTTACGACTAAGTCGGTATCGAAGCTTTCCATGATCTGCAGATCGCGGCTCTCGGTCGGACCGGAGTCTTAGCGGGCCATTCGATGCAGCTGACGTAGGAGATCTTTTCCTCCACGTGTGGGAATGTGGTTCGAGCGCTCCCGGAACCTTAGCCGAACATCATCTAACTAACCATGCCATCGTCACCCGTTCTTAGTCATCACATAACAAAACCCAGGGCATTCATTGGATGATGTATTCTTAATCACGTGTACGCCAAGAGCCCTAGCCGATCAAACATCTACGCAACCGCCGTCCGATATATTGCCAGATTAGGAAACTTGAAGCAGCACTGACTGTTTTACAAGCCAAGCCCGTAGTGGCAGGTCGGTTAGATTGAACATAGAATCCTAGGAATTGGAAAATTGGAAATCATTCGAATCTTGGATCGGCGATCGAGATCATGAAAGCATTTATCATGCTTATCTCAGTCCTTGTGAACGGTCTATCTAATTTTTAGGGTGCCAATGCACTGGGTTGAGACTATGACCCAAAGGAGACAGTTTAAGACATAACCAGCGGTATCGGGATGAAATCCATCCAGGCCATAGCCTTGGGTGATCCTTCCCAGTATGCAAATCTACCAACATTGCTGTGAAGAGCAAACCTAGTATAGCAGTGCTCATGTTCCCAGTTTCATCCTGTTAGAACATAATTCTCTCACTAGGCTCTTACAGAATTAATGAAGGTTATTGGAGACGTAACTTTAACATATTGTTTAACATATCAATTAACAATGACTCCCATAAGTAGAGCGTGGTCTGATACCACTAAATCTCCGATGACCAGGCCGTAGGTGAAACAATAATCCACAATAATCTCAGGGCAAATCAGAAGAACATAAGCATACCATATTTCAATTCAACTCAAATCCCCAGGCCTGCGAAAGCAGTCACCAGACCAGCCTCAAGATCGTTCGCCCGAGTGACGCCCTCCGCTACCTGGTCATTGTGTCCACCCACTGGGGCGCCACATTCTGGGCAGGCAGCCAATTGCACAGCGCCCCCACACTCCCCAATCGTGAACGGATGGCCGTTGCAACAGTAGTACCAGTGACCAGTTCCCTGGAATTCCTTGGCCATGGCATTGATCACTGCCATGCGTTCTTCGCTTGTGACTTCGGTGTAGAAAGTGCGTGCCCCCGCGGAGCATTTTTTCGGCACTCTCCACTTCCGGCCCCAAGCCAGCCGTCTGACCTGGCCACGTGTTGCAAAGATCTCTTGCTTTGCCAAGGGCATTGCGTGCATGCTCCAAATGGGTCTCTGCAATCTCCGGAGCGGAGTATGGGAGCTCTAACGCGTGAAGCTGAGCCAAGAACACATGTCCTTCAACCTGTTGAGCGGGTCGCTTGTGGGGCTCTGCTTCCTCGATTAAGGTGAAACACTCGTTTTGGAGTTTCTGAAGATCAACTAGAGCCTTGGTATCGACCGTTCGTACTTCTTGAAGTAAAGTCAGAAAGTCCGAAAACAGGGCAATGTCGAGGCGAAAACTCAAGGCTGTTGCTTGCAGAATGCCTTTAGTCTGCAGAACACTGTTGTCAAACTTGAAATCTCTACTTGTCATTTTACGCCTCTGGGCATTGACAACCATGTCGTGGACTTTCTGGAATGGCTGCTCTGCGGGTTTGACTCGATGACAATATCCGTTGATTTGTGCCCGAAGCTGAAGTATCTTCTTCCATCTCTGCGGCCGTGAAGCATCCATAATCTTTGCCATGTAGTCAATTTGGCAATTTCGCGGACCGTTCAATTCAAGAGACTCAGGCAACTTGAAGGGGCCCTTAGACGTTGCCTCCTGGAGTTCTCGGATATGCCCCGGAAGCTCGTTTGCAAGTGGAACATATTCCCGGTTGAGGTAGAGAACCAGCTTCTTCGTGGATTCATCAAGAAGAGCGCGACGCACCAAACGACCATATCTGGCAATGTTCCGCAAAGGGCCACGACACTCTGCACATAGCTTGACGCCGCCTTCGCTCTCCAACGAGAACGGCTGGAGGGAGGCAATGATGGCGGTTGGCCTTTCATTTTCGTCAACCTCGTAGTGCTTTTTGATATCCATCTGAGCATCCATGCTTTCCATTGTGATGAAATGATCACATTGCGGAAAGATGCAGGGATTATTGTTCAGATCAATGTCTTTGTATGGCTCTCCAAGAATGAAGTCAACTTCACGGTTCTTGATGTTCTCATCTCCGCACACCTGGCAGTATGTTGAAGATGGACATTCCTCTCCACAGATAGCTGGACACTGATGGCCGCATTCAAGGAGATTTTCGCATCTTAATGAGCATGGAACATGGTCACAAGGGGCCGCACAAGGCATCGAGCATGAGCTGTGGGGGCATGCTGAAAGACACTTGCTTTCCGCACAAGGTGTACAAGGCTCGCAACACTTCTGGGGACATTTGGAATGCCCACAGGATACCTCACAATTTGCCTTGCAGGGAGGGCAGTCTTTTTCCTTGCCATGACAGACGCTTGTACAAGCATGTGAACAAGTCGAGTAAAGTCGGCCACAAGGCTGCTGGCAACTCGCATGCTTGACCAAGACAGTTCCATCTTCGCCAAGCGAGATGCAGTGATGGCATTCTGCTTTGCAGTTGTGACCACACGGCAATGCGCCTCGACATTGTATGGTACATCTGAAGACCATTGAGCTCACGTCCACATGGCATGCAACATTCACCACATGCTTGCACCCTGGAACAGCCTTTTCCACAAGCACTTGGCAGCGAACAGTACTTTCATCCTGATCCTGCCAACATGGAAGATTCTGTGTCAGATGACCGCACTTGAGTACCCGGTCCTCCTTGAAGACATTGACCATGCAATTCCTTGGGCAGGTATCCCCACAATGCTTCGGACATGGGTGTGAGCAGCCCTTGCGAGGTCTCGGACAAGGCTCCAGGCAGAAAACAGCGCCGTGAAGAATGTCAGAGTGGCACTTTTGCACACATGCATGTCCACACCGAAGGCGTTTATCACATCGTAGATCACAGCCACCTTCCGGAGAGAGACGTCGGAAGTCGTCAGGCTGCGAGACATTGATCGATGTATCTGGGTGGCGGGGGCATTGAAGCGCCAAACTGTCCCCGATGTTGCCACCCTGGCGCAGAATTTCGATCACCTGCGCCCACATTGGGACATGGTTGGAGGTCTCCGAGTTGCCAATGATGTACATTCCATGTCGTGCCCGAGACAAGAGAACGTTGATTCGGTTGCTTGTACGTAGAAAGCCGCAATTCTGTTGAGGATTGCTTCTGACCAGTGATATGACAACAATCTTAGCCTCTTCACCTTGAAAGTTATCAACGGTTGCTACTCTGAGCACTTGAAGAAGAGATCCTTTGACAAAAGAAGGTTCTTCATTCGACTTCTCCTTTGGATCGTCCTCGAAGCCAGCTTTTTCGAGATCCTCTTGGTCTCGCTCCCCTAGCATTAAAGCATGGGATCTTCCGAGTTCCTGGCGCAGCCTGTGAAGCTGTCCAAGGTACGGAGTCAGCACCCACCGCAATATCCTGTTCCTTGTATTCCCCCTGCTGGAAAAGGTGGTTGACCAGTGCCAATGTCATCTTGATCTCGTGACTGTTCCAGTGGGAGGTGGAATTTCCATCTGCTTCAGAAGAATCGTTCTCCGGCACGCGATGGTCCAACCAAAACAGTCTTTTCCGCATTCCCATAACCTCAGGATACTCTGACACGGATGGGGCATCCTCCAGGTTGGGATACAGTGTGTCACGGACCAGTTGTGCAATTGACGGGTGCATTCGGCGTTGTGTCTCAAGTGTAGCGTAGGGATGACCACAGCCCATGGGAGAGCTCGTGGGAGTCTCCCCCGAGTCCACAAGTCTTTCAAAGAGTGATAGATCAAGCGAGTACTGCGAACCACCCTGATGATTTGAACGGGAGAGTTCATAATTGGCAACCTTGGGAGACAGTTGTTGATGATCCCCAATGAGAATCGCGTGCTCTACCGATGGTAGAAGGGCTGTCAAAAGGTGCGACTCAAGGACTTCACCAGCCTCCTCACACAAAATAACTTTGGATTTAAGCTTGCGAAGCATGTTCAATCGTCGGGCGAGGCCCGTAGTCGTCATGCCTACGATATCCGCGTGGGATAGGCAACGTAGTTGATATTCGTCCCGAGCGTGGTCAAGACGAGCCCTGGCTCCGGCTTGCAGGCGTGAGATGTGGACAATCTCACTGTGTATCTCATCTTTGACCTCATGGATCCAATGCTGATGGAGCTTTTGACGTTCCCCTTGAGACATTTCGAACACATTGGTTCCTCGGAGTTTGTTGATAGACCGCGGTGGGGTGCTTTCCGGTATCCCAGCATCTACCCAATGATTGATGGCAGAGCTGGGTCGTGAGCTTGTGACAATCTGAAACCCACTCATCATCCATTCCGAATAGCTGTTGATAGTGATCAGGATAGTAGTCGCGGATATGCGGCACCACGCGGTCTTCGAGATCTGACTTGAGCCCGAGGTTACGAAAGTCTCTCTCGCATTCGTCGTGGGCCAACCATGAAAGTTCCTTTTCGAGCTTTGTACGCTTTGCTTCTCCAGCAACTGCGTTCAGATTGAAGGTGGCCAGTTTGGTCGATTTGGACTGCGACCCGATGCGCACAATTTGGGTTGTGATGTTGTTGTCCAGAAAAGCCTCAAGCAATTGATCAAGGGCGTGATTTGTGAAAGTCACACAGATTATCGGCCCAGTGGATGCTTTTTGACGGGGCAAGTTTGCCAGAAGTACTTTGACAAGAGCAATACCAGTGTAGCTCTTTCCCGTCCCCGGTGGCCCTTGGATGAGGCCAAGTCTTCGTTGGAGGCAGCTGACCAAAGCTTTAGCTTGGGAATTATCCAGGCTTGAATTCTCGCACAATGCTTGAACGTTGACGGGCTTATTACGGTGAACGTAGAAATTGGCATTATTGCTCATCAGGCAGCGGAGGTTAAAGGCAAATCCCCGGGCCAGGGAATACACCGGTGGGGGTATTAGGTTTGAATCAGGGATACCTCGATTCCAAGCAACAAGAAGCCCAGAAAAGGGTAAATTTCCGTCAGATTTCATCTGCTTGAGGGCTTCCAGTGTTGGCTGAAATGCCCCGAGTAGCACACCGGGAAACTCCACTAGAGAAGCTGGCGTCTTGGAGCTGAAGAGATTCAGGATAAATTTCAAGTTTGTCCGTCCGGAATACACCAGAGTCAACATCGCCGAAGCAAACTTAGGATCTCCCCACAGCGACCCTGCGCGAGCGGAATCACGATTTGCAGAATTCTTGCTCTTTCTAGGCGAATTGTTTTCGGAAACGGTGCAAAATAGCACCATATTCCGATGGGTGACTAGACACACAAGAGCACCAGGTTGCAGGCGCTTCGAATCCCGCCACCATGCCTCGATCTGCTGGGTTGTCTTTCCTTTTAGTCCAGTTGGCTGAGGAAATTTAAGCTCAAATTGAAAGCCCGCCATAGAATCAAAGTGAAATTTGGTTGCTTGGGCACCACAGTAGACGTTCCTTCGAAGCACTGACTTGGAAGAGTGATGTGGGGATTGTTGGCTCATGAACTGGTGGACAGCATCTCGCAGTTGACCAACAGTGTCCTCCCTCAGAAGCCGGAAGTTTCGGTCTATCAACCCATCGAGACCATCGATATGCCACTGGGTGGGGTCAATCACAGGCAAATACTCAGTGCTTGTGCTTTCTATCTCCTGAAAGGATGGCATGATTTTGATTTCACAAATGTCGGCATGGTCATTGTCATGTCGCCCCCCGGGCACTTCACGAATGGGAACGAAGGTAGCAGTTGGGAGCAGGGGTTGAGTTGGTTTACCCGGCAAATTGACTGGCAAAGACTGACCAATAGATAGTCGGCGCTGAAGACGTTCCAGATAGGCTTTGGCGTGATGAAGTTTGTTGTCTGTTTCTCCACTGCTCATGGAAAGAACCAACTCGGCCTCAAACTTCTTGGCCTGTTCCTGTAGATGCTCTTGAATAAGAGCCGTAGAGTTGAGATCCACAAGGCGAGAGAAGAACAGGAGGGAGACTTCTAGTTGCCAAAACTTGGTTTCACCAATAGCCTCTCGAGAGATCACATCTTTAATGAAATTGAGGATTTTGGCTGCTCTGTCGCCGTTGAGACCGAAGAGAACATTGTAAATGGTTCCCACAGAGCTCTCCAGCACCAAGGAGGACAAGACGTTGGGATGCGTAACAGTCTCCAGGAATGGCAATACCTGCGTGGAGAACACGGTGCCCTTCCGATTATTGGCCATGCCATCAAATTCTTGTTCGACAAGCTCGCGAACGCATCGCAACCCATCCTCGTCGGCTAAAGTCTTGACCACAGCTTGCATGACACCAGCATCCCCATCCAAGAGCCGCCTGGCTTCCTGGAAGAAAGACTTCAGCTTGAAGAGAAGCAGGTGATGAGGTGTCGAGCCCGACGGCATACTCCTCTTCCAATCTTGAAGTTCCTTTTCCGAATTCGAGAGAATGCGCTGTCTTCCGGATGTATTAGAGTTGCGACGCTGATTTGGTACCTTGGGAGGGGGAGCCTGGTCGCTTCCAGGTGCCGAATGAAGGAATCTGCATGGTTGGCGCTTGCAACGTCCTGTGGCAGCAAACTCGAAGCATGTCCTATTTGATTCAGTAGTTGCTTCAATCGAAACCTGACAAAGGATAATACTTACCCTCTAGGGGCCATGACGGCCCGAGAAATGGGTTTCCTCGATGAACGACGGCGATGAAAGATAGAGATGGAGGGTGATGGTGGAAGGTGATGGTGGAAGGTGATGGTGGAAGGTGATGGTGGAAGGTGATGGTGGAAGGTGATGGTGGAAGGTGATGGTGGAAGGTGATGGTGGAAGGTGATGGTGGAAGGTGATGGTGGAAGGCGATGGTGGAAGGCGATGATAGAAGGTGATGATAGAAGATAGAGATGGAGGATGGTGATGAGGGGTGAGGACGGAAGACGAAGATAGTTGACTAGTAAAAGTCGGGCAAGAAAACATGAAGCTGGGAGAAGCTTAAATAATTCGTGAAAATGTCCATGTTTAAGAAAGCAAAAAAAAAAAGCTGTCTTTGTCCTTATTTTGGTCTTTACCTATCCATGGGATGTGACAATCAAGGTTGGTTCATGTGAAGCAATTGTCCATCGGCAAACGGCAGTATCTCATTTGCTCCATCCAGCATGGTAGTCATCAGTCTGGGAGACACCTAGTCTTTTCAAATGATTCTACGCAGTTGATAGTTTGAGAGCTAGATCATATTGTCATTTCTTAGGAGGCGTAGCCTCTTTTCAAAGAGAGCCATCCATGTAAAAGGGATATAGGTATTTTCGAGCCTGACCTGATTATGACTAGAGATACAAGCTATTCAGAGCATTGAATCGGATGCTTCTTACTATGAAAGGGGCTTTCAATGGCCCCAAGACCGTAATTGTCTCGGCTAACCTAGTAAATGGATTTTGCAATGCTTTGTTGGTGCCATCTAGTCTAAGTTTCCTTCTTAGTTACGTACTACGAGCCTTGCTGCTCGCTCCAGTATCAAAGGTATTATTGGGTTTAGCAAGACATTTGAAAGGCTTCGTGGTACTTTGGCTATTAACAGTGGTTCAATTCCTTTAAGTATCAATAAGTATCCAGTATCAGGTATAGGTTATAATCTTCAGTCCATCATCACATATCAAGATCGTCTTCACGCTTCTCGGAGCGTCGAGCTAGAGTTCCTTGCGTTGTACATCAAGCACGAAGTCTATTTAGCACAGGCCTCCAGCTTGCATCCCTTAATAGCCGACCCCGCACGCTGTTCCCTAGCTTGCACAAATACGGTGATATTATGCGATGATCCTCCGTAAATCGGACCTCAAGGACAACTACACCTCGTAGCATGATTAGCATGACCGAGTTTGATTTCAGGCTTCTACCAATTTCGTACAAAAAAAAAGAAAGTCAGCGCCAAGCTAGCAAAAGACTGGCAAGCCAAAATTGAGGGAATAGATGGCGTAAAAAACTTGAAATGTCTTCAGTGACTACTTGCTCCAATAACATAGCATCCGAAATGGCACATTTCCCCATCACGACCTAGGACTCAAAAAAACACATGAACATTATATACACACAGGGCGAAGGAAAGGAATATGGCCGCATAGGTGGACGAAAGAGGAACCCCAAAATGAGACGAAATAACCACAATGCGTGTCATCCAAAAAGGGAGCTTCATGTCCCCACTAAACAGTTGGCAACCATTTTTCATGGATGCCGAACTGAACTTTTGCCATATCGGTCTGAAGGGGTGGAGGGGATGGCGATAGATTTTGGTGCTAGAGAGATTGTCGAGTTCAACTGATTGATTTTTCCCAATCGCTTTTGGTGGACCCGCCAGGAAAACGCCATGGATATCAACGGTAAAAATAAATGACGGTCAAGATGGATGGGCTTCGTGTGTGGCTAGGATACCGTCCAGCCACTCGTATAGCGCATTTAATCGCGCATGTTGACTTCGGTGGGGGCATTGCGCTTCTTCATCATTGCCTTGCGCTCGACTTCCTTGGCTATAGAAAGGATTAGTAACTTATTCCAATAGGTATTGATGTGGAACGGATGTGCTTACCTTCATCGTAAACCAGGAACTCGTGGAGGCCACGACCAGAAGGCACCATGGGGAGGACAGGGACCTTGCGGGCAGTGATGACCTCCAGAAGGGCAGGGCCGGGCTGCTCAATCAGCCACTTCAGCTTAGCCTCGAGATCAGAGGCCTTGGAGACACGCTCGGCAGCGACACGCATGGAACGGGCAAGAGGGACGAAGTCGGGGTTCTGCTGGTGAGTGTGCGAGTAACGGTCCTCGTAGAACAGATTTTGCCATTGAGTAACCATACCCTGCTCCTCGTTGTTCAGCAGGAGAACCTTGACACCGATGTTGAACTGAGCAGCAGTGGAAAGCTCAGTCAGAGTCATGTTGAAGGAGGCGTCGCCATCAATATCGACGACCAGGCAGTCGGGGCGGGCAACCTTGGCACCAATGGCCGAGGGAAGACCGTAACCCATAGTACCAAGACCACCGGAGGTGATCATGGTACGGGGGTGGCGCCAGCGGAAGTGCTGAGCAGCCCACATCTGGTGCTGACCGACACCGGTGGTGATGATGGTCTTGTCCTTCATGTGAGCAGTGAGGTCGCTCAGCTTCTCAATGACGGCCTGGGGCTTGATAGTACCCTCCTCAGTCTGACGCTCGTAGAGGGACAGAGGGAAGCGGGCCTTCCAGTCGTTGATCTGGGCGAACCACTCGGGGCGCTCAGAAACGGCCTTGACCTGGGGCAGGAGCAGACGGAGGTTGTCGGCGCAGTCACCCTCAACAGCCTCGGTGGCCTGAACAACCTTGTTGATGTTCTTGGGCATAATCTCGAAGTGGACGATACCACCACGGCCCTCCGCAGCAGCGGCCTTGGCCTGGGGAGCGAACTTGGGAATGCTACCGGTGACACGGTCGTCGAAACGAGCACCAACGGCGATGATCAGATCGGCCTCCTGCATGGCCATGTTGGCGTAGGCAGAACCGTGCATACCGAGCATGTGCAGAGCCTTGGGGTCCAGCTCGTCAAAGCCACCCAGACCCTGGAGGGTGGTGGTGACGGGAATGTTGGCCTTCTCGGCAAACTCCTTAAGAATCTCAGGACCATCTGGGCGGGCAAGAAGACCCTGACCAACGTAGAGAATGGGCTTCTCGGCCTTGTTGACGAGGCGAGCCACACGGCTGATGGTGCTCTCGAGCTGCTTCTGGCTCAGCTCGCGAGCAGCAACGGTGGCGGCACTGGGGAGAGAGGGAATGGTGCTGTGCATGGGAATTGGGTTGCGGAGGATGCCAGCGGTGACATCCTTGGGCAGATCGACAAGGACAGGACCGGGACGACCGCTAGTGGCGATCTCGAAGGCCTCCTGGATACGGCGAGGCAGCTCACCAACGGACTTGACCATCACGTTCCACTTGGTGCAGGCCCGAGAGATACCGATCACATCGGCCTCTTGGAAGGAGTCGGTACCAATGGCACTGGTGGGCACCTGACCACAGAAGACGACCATGGGGGTACCGTCAGACAGGGCATCCTGCATAGGGGTAATGACGTTGGTTGCACCAGGGCCAGAGGTGACGAGGACGACACCAGGCTTGCCCGACGCACGAGCATAACCCTGGGCCATGTGGCCAGCACCCTGTTCGTGCTTGGGGAGGACGAAGTCGAAGTGTTTTGAGTTGTAGATAGCATCGAACACGGGAAGAATGGCACCACCGGGATAACCAACTATTTGAGTCATGTATGAGCCAAATTTGAACTCGAAATAGTCATGCCAAGAGCGAAGGCAGAGGAATAAGAAAAAAAAACATATCACTTACAGATCTGCTTCACGTCGAGGCGAAGCATCATCTCGTGAAAGATTTCACCACCACTCATGCCAACCATCCTATATTTTGGGACCAATTAGTCTCATCCCATCCCATTGCCATACGTCCATCAATGGAGAAAGCCCTTACGAGTCATCGAGCTCGGGGAGCTGGCGGTTCTGCAGAGGCGAGATTTCATTGCGGTGAGGTTCTTGGTTGAAAGCAGGGCTGGGGACGGGCCTGGAGTTACTGTTAAACTCAATTAGAATGCAAATCAGGATGACGGTATTCCAAAAGACTCACGAGGTCGCCGTGGCGGTACTCTGAGCACGCTTCTGAGGAGAAGAGCGGTGGGGCGAAGCAGCCGAAGCCACGAAGGAGGTCGAGAAAGGCCGACGACCAGAGGCAAGCTGCCTCTGGAGGTGAATGGCGCGCAGAGCGGTCTTTGACGGTCTGAGAGGCATCATCCTGACCGACAGCAGCCCAGCAGCACTTGAGGACTTGAGAAGGGAGACGAATGAAGGGAAAAATAAGATCTAATGGGCCCTTACCGTGAATCTCTCTTCTCTCTGGGGGAGACGAAAAACGCCTTAAACCCAAACCAACCGACCGCTCTGAGTCAAGAATTCGGCGTTGCTGATTGGTCGAGTTTGCCTCCGCACCTCCGACCTCGGCGAGGATCAGAGTCACATGATCCTCCATCGAGTCTTAAGAGAGTCTTATGTCATGTGATATATGGGTGGTCTGAAATTTCAGGCTACTCCGGGGGAAGGCCCGGGCGCATTGGCAATCCCACTATTATTGTACAACTACTGTACCATCCGAGTCTCTGACAACAAACTCATCCTTAATATGCACAGACTACCCCAACTATCCCCGCAACTCTATCTTCTTTCTTAACCCTGACCTTCAGCCACTAACACTGGCGGGTCCCTTGCGATCGCCCAAGCTCCCCGACATTGGGGGAGCCGATCCTAGCCGACACGGAAGGACGGATATATTTTATTTTTACCGAACTTCTCACGAACGCCGAAACAACAAACCTGCTCGGAAAGCCGTGCGGGTCCCTTGCAATTCGGCCCGTGGGCTCTCAGATTCCCCGTCCCAAGTGCGACATGATTGGGTCCTTTCCTTGTACTAAAATGACAGGATCCTTGAAGTTGACACTGACTTGCTCTGGCCTATTCCAGCCTATCCTGGGCTATCAAATTTGACTTTACTGGAGTCTAGCTGTCAAAATGATGATATGTAATTAGCTGGGGCTACTCGCACGCCAACTTGCACGACAGGCTACTATTTCATTTTTCAGGTATAGTGGAGAACAGGTACACCGGATCCTTGATATCTAGACTAGAGAAACGGTTCTACAATGTAAATATACATATACGCTTTAACTTTCTTTTCTACGAAAGATCTTTCGAAATATCTTTTGAACGGTCTTTTTTAACATTTTTTAATAGCTGGAGCAAAATGCTTAGTAGGTATTATGAGGTTATTATGAGGTTAGCTAGGTACAGTACTCGATAAACCTGTTATCCACCATATCCGAAAATAGAATGGTCTGTCGTGCGAAAGCACAAGTTGGCTTGCGAGTAGCCTCAGCCATCATCATGTAGTTTCTTCCAAGTTATGGAGTACAAAAAAGCGTGACTAACGCCACAAGGACAAGCCCGCGGGCCTTTTTTACCCTAATTGGGCAAACAAGACGCCGGGCGGGATATCCGAGTGTTAATTTAGCATGTCGCATGCCCCATAATCCAGATTCGGTAGCTTTTTGCCGCGGGCCATGGTAGTTGCAAATATATGGCATACTTCGATATACTTCAGCAGAAACTATGATATGAATCCAGGGACGGGGCTCAACTTTCAAGCCAATGAGGCCATGAACACCCCGCAAAGCGTACCAAAGACTACACTGCAAAGGGACACCGGCAGAGTCTCAGACGGAGGAACTTTCACCTTCCGGAGAAAGTTGTACACCCCACTTAAATCCAAATCCAAATTACCCGGGGTTGAAAGGGACCTACCTCATTAAACTTGGCCTTGGCTGCCATCATCTCTGTCCACCTGCTCTTTTCCTTTTTCTCTTTTCTACTTCAACAATTCCATTGACATCCTACCATCTACTCTGTCTTTCTCTTTGTTCCTTTCCTCCCTCTCCTCTCTCTCTCTACCCCGCCATAATAAAAAGAAAAGTCAAGATCCCTGCCCCCCCGCCATGTCTGCCCCGCAGGAGCTCGTCCCGCAAACAGAATCCATCGCAGAGGTCTACGCGACCGACGATGCCTCTGTGAACTCGGTTGCCCCGGCGCACCAGCAGCGCTGGGCCAATCTCATTACCCAGTTCAACAAGGAGTATAACAACCGTCCCGACTTTGTGGCACGTAGCCCCGGTCGTGTCAACATTATCGGCGAGCACATCGACTACTCGCTCTACGATGTCCTCCCGACCGCCGTCAGCGTCGATGTGATCATGGCCGTCAAGGTCATCCCCGCCGGTCCCTCCGGTACGACCGTCAAGATTGCCAATGTCACACCGGAAAAATTCCCCGCGCGCAAGTTCAGCGTGCCCCACGATACCGATATCGAGATCGATCCTAAGAAGCACGAGTGGGTGAGCTACTTCAAGGCCGGTCTGCTCGGTGCGCTGAAGTTCTTGCGTAAGGAGAATGCTGGCTCGCTGGTTCCTGTTAGCATGGAGATTCTGGTGGACGGCAACGTGCCCCCTGGTGGTGGTATTTCCAGCAGTGCTGCCTTCGTTTGCGCTAGTGCCTTGGCCGTCATGAAGGCCAACAACCACAATGTGTCGAAGCAGGATCTGTTGGATCTTGCCGTTGTTTCCGAGCGTGCTGTTGGTGTCTACTCTGGCGGGTGAGTATTCTATAATCGGGACAAGACTTTCCGGTGATTTCTTCTAACGCAAGACATATTTCGCTATTCACAGCATGGACCAGGCTGCCTCCATCTTCTCAAAGCGCGGCTTCCTGCTATACACTCAATTCTTCCCCAAGTTCAGGGCTCAACACGTCCCCATCCCCAAAGCCGCCGACGAAATCACCTTCCTCATGGCCCAGAGCTTCGTCACCTCCAACAAGGCCGAGACCGCCCCGAAACACTACAACCTGCGCGTAGCAGAGGTCACCCTCGCCGCAGTCATCCTGGCCAAGAGCTTCGGCGTGACTCTGCCCAAGGACAACAGCTCACTGGGCTACAGCCTCCGCAATTTCCACGAACAGCTGATGACCAAGGAAGAGCGTCTGCACGACCCGCTGGAGTACCAGATCGACTCCGTCATCCAGGCTGTGCAGGACGTCCTGACCAAGGAAGAGGGCTACACCCGCGAGGAGATGGCCGCCCTGTTGGATATCAGCGTCGCCGAGCTGGAGTCCAAGTTCCTGTCTTCATTCCCCGTCCAGGCGGAGCGGTTCCTCCTGCGCCAGCGTGCGCTGCACGTTTACAAGGAGGCCCGCCGGGTGCTGGACTTCAAGGCTTGTCTGGCCAAGGCGTCCGAGCTTGATGATAAGCGAATTCGCTACCTGGGCCAGCTGCTGAACGAGTCGCAGGAGTCGTGCCGCACTGCCTATGACTGCAGTGCGCCCGAGGTCGATGAGATTTGTGATATTGCCCGTCGCGCAGGTACGTGGGGTAGCCGGTTGACTGGTGCGGGTTGGGGTGGGTGTACTGTGCACATGCTGCCTCAGGGTAAGGTGGAGGCTGTTACGACTGCCCTGCGGAACGAGTACTATCTCAAGAAGTTCCCTGATATTAGCGAGGAGAAGCTGAAGCAGGCTATGGTCATCAGCAAGCCGTCTAATGGTTCCTTTGTGTATGTGGCCCCTACTGCTAATGAACTTGGGATGAAGCTAACATGATTGTAGGATTTCTGGAGCTGCTATTGACCAGGTTGCTCTGTGAGCCTTTTGATGTAATGACCCTGACGGGATGGACCTTCGTATATAACTGTCCTAAAAACATTCCAAGATTTGAAAGTGCTTTACATTGCCTCATGCGGTATCGATGGATACTGAACGTAGTATTTGAAGGGGAGCGTTTGCATGTTCAAAAGATGCGAGTCTCCCAGCCGAACCTCTCAGCTCCTGGCGCCTGTAGAGTTGGCCACTTGTACAAGGGAATAAGTTGAAGTGGTCCCAAAGTCGAATTTGGCTTTATGATGGGCGTCCTGTGAGCCCTTCAATAGGGAATCGCTAGGACCGGAGTGTCCGGAAACTGTACATCCCTCGTTGAGGCTCACTATGGTGATGGCATTGAATGACACGCTCTTCACCTTCAGTTGGAGGGATATAAGAAGAATTTTGTGAGATCGGCTGCTTACAAGCGATCAGGTCTTCTTCTTAACAGCGGCCTTGCCGAAGAAGTCACTCATTTTCTTCATGCCAGTTGTGTTGACTTTCTTCAAATCACGCACGCCCCGCGACTCAGAGGCCTTCGCTTTCTTCTCCTCTTCCTCCTTTCGCCGCTTCGTTTCAGCCCGATTCTCAACCTCTTCATCGTCCAATCCACGCTTACGGCTGAAGTCGGACACGCCGCGCGAAGCAATGGCCTCTGCGCGTAGAGTGGCAAGCTCCTTGAGACGGTTGGTCAATGGCTTGAGGTCCAAGGGTGAATCTTGAGAGGCGAGCAATTCATCAATTCGGGAGGACAGAGCGGAGGGCAGATATGACTCTTTCATGAACTCCAATGCAACAGAGATACGCTGCAGGCGGCGAATATCATCCGAGTCATCACCGGCAGGTTGGGGCACAGGAGTGGTTTCACCTGCAGGCGTAGACACGGAGGGAGTTGCAGTAGTAGCGGACGGCGAGTCTGAGCTCTCATCCAATTCGATTGGGCTGGCGTCACCATCTTTTGAGCCTTGGGTTGTCAACGCATCGTTGCGCTTGACCGACATTAACGGAGCCGCCAAAGCCTGTCGAACGAACCGCTCCTCCAAACTCGCAGGTAGCCCTTGCGAGGCCATGCGTTCTGCTTTGGCGAGCAATTCCTTGAGAAGCTTGGCCTCACTGAACCGGAACATGTTTTCATCGCCAGCTTCCACGATATCACAGATGGCCTCGGCGCGCGCGAGGAGCGTTTTGCGGAATGTTTCATCATAGAGGACGTGGCGGAAATGTGGGTGTAGGTCATCATTCGAGTCGATTATGTCGTCTAGCGGCTGGAAGAGTGACTGACCAGTCTTTGTAGAGGGCGAAAGCAGGGGAATCAGGAAGAATGCTGCATCAATTGGTGTTGCGACCAGCAATTCAGCCTTCTTGACAATCGATGCCTTCGCGGGCGAGTTTTCGTTTTGTGACGTGGATTCGGTCGATTGGTGCTTTTCAGGGGTGAATAGAATGCTCCGAGGGGCTGATGCGGGCGATGCGACAACTGTAAATTCAAAGATACCGCGTTCTGGGCAGAAGAAGTAGCGAGATGGCTCGCCAGACTGTGGGTTCAGTAGGGAGAGTAGACGCGCGTTTTCGCTGGTATTGGACGGGAGGATGAACGTCTTGCGGGGCTTTTCGGCAGCTGTCAATGTTTTTGTCTGCTGCTCAGGAACAGACTTAGATTGCTCCGAAGGAGCAGAAGAGCGCGTACGGGGCATTTTTTCGATGAATTGGTGGTTTGGCGAGGGAAGTGAGGCCGAGTGGATTTAAAACGGGAAATCGCGAGGACGCGCCCAGGACGCGCCTTGCGGAATCATGTCCGGGCCGAGCCATGCAGGTGATCTCTCACATCTCACATCTCTCGCGCCCTTGCGACCTGAAGAACTACTGCATTCTTAACATTTCTTGCATCTTTTACCTTCGGAGATTATCTTGTTTATCTCTCCCTTGTCCTAACGGCCTTCTCGCTCTTTTACCGTGAGCAAGTCTCGACGTACAGCCCGCGGGGCGGCTGAAGCAGCTGGGAATGCCGCCTCAGGTTGGTTTTGACTGTTGACTAACCTCTTGATTTTCGTTCTACCAGTGAGTGCTTTCGTTGTGGCAATGGCTTGAGTATGCGAATACTAATTACCGTGCCAGTGGACCCTTCATGGCCGCCAAAATCTCCCCGCGATGCGCTACTGAGCTCGCCGGGAGGACGAAGGAAATATGAGGACATGCAACAGCGCCGACAACTCCTTTCCTCGCCATTGAAACGCTCAAACACAGCCCCCAACTTCCGGTCGAAAGCCCATCAAATTCTGGACGACGGCGTGGACGAAGACGACAGTGAAGAAGATGAAGAGACACTGCAGTTGAAGCTTGCTGAGATACAGGCCCGCCTCAAGTTGAAGCAGCTACAAAAGAGCCGAGGTCGATCAGGAACCGCAAACTCGCACATAGAAGATGGTGAGGAGCGGCACGCCCGTCCTTCACCCGGTATTATGCGGTCCCAAAGCCACGCCTTGATCCCGAAGAGCCCCCCGGCAGTGTCGCGGAAAGCACCCATCGATAATGTTCAAGTACCAATGTCACCGACCCGACGAGAAGGCCCCCCTCCGGCCCCATGGTCCCCTCAGAGATACAAAATGGGCATCGACAAGGGTTGGACAGCCGCCGATGTCTCTCTCAAACGGCCCCCGCGGCCAACCAGTCAACTCGAAACCCGAAGCGGTGCCATGTCGCGACCGACTGATATATTTTCGGCAAGACCTCAAACCTCACCGAGTAGTGGAGGCTTGAATCGGATCAAAAGTTTTAGTGAACGAATGGCCGAAGGCCGAGCAGCTGAGAAACTCCGTGCGGAGAAGGCAGAGAAGGCCGAGAGAGTTAAGGCAACCCGAAGCTCAGGCTTCCAGCTGGACAAAACAGAAATTGAGGCGTTCAAGACGGCGGCTGCGAAAGAACAGCCGTCAACCCCGGCTTCTGTTAGTCGGGAGCCGCAAGCACCAAGCTTCAGCCGTGAGGATATTCTCAGATCTATTGCCCCTTCTCGTTCTGGTATTATGAAGCGCAGCCAAACGACATCGAGCGTCAGAAACAGTGAAGTTCACTCGACAGCCTCATCACAAAAGGTGTCTGAAGAGAGTGAGCAGAGAGGAAGTACACCAGACCCGTCCAAGTTTGAGTCCTATTCTGGACTTCATCTGTCGAATCGCATCCTGCCGTATTCTTTTTTGAGCCGCAGCCTGGCCGAGAAAACGACTCTCAAAATCCCTGACCTCCTCAAGACAGTCAAAGCACCCGCTTTCGAACTTCCAGAAGAGATAGACGGGGATTTTGTGGTGTTTGGAATTGTTGCGTCCAAATCGGACACCAAGCAGACCAAGGATTCAGGAAAGGCTACTACAAAGACAGCCGACCCCTACGACGACGGCATGAACAATACCAACAGCTACATGGTCATGACGTTAACTGATCTCGAATGGACCATTGACTTATTCCTGTTCGATACAGCTTTTCCTCGGTACTACAAAATCTCTGAAGGAACCGTCATTGCGATCTTGAACCCTACTATCATGCCTCCTCCCAAGCACAAGCTGGATACCAATCGGTTTAGTCTGTCTTTGTCTTCGTCGGATGACAAGGTTCTTGAGATTGGGAAAGCACAAGACATTGGCTTCTGCAAATCTGTGAGGAAAGATGGAAAAACTTGCCAGTCTTGGGTAGATGCTCGAAAGACGGAATTCTGCGATTTTCATGTGGATCTTCAAGTTCGCCGCACTCAAGGTGCGCGCTCAGGTGTCAACAGCGGTACGGGCATGTTTGGCGGAGGCGGCAAATCTGGTCAACGCACTGGTGTTTGGCAAGAGTCGAAAGGCCGTGGTCGGGGCTCGCGCTTTGGAGGCTCAGAAGCCTCACCTTACAGGTCAGGGGGCAATTTGAAACCAGAGGGTGCCCAGTATCACCTGGGTACACAGTCTGTCTACTACGTCGCCCCTGGGCCCAAGAATGGGGGAGCTGGCCGTGCCTCATACAATCCTGCCACAGGAAACTCGGCAGCAAGACTGCTGGATGCCAACGATGATCCTTTCATTGCGGCTGGCACGATGGGCCGCGGCTCGGAGAACAAGGAGGAACGAATGAGAAAGCGCCTGGCAGCTCAGCAGCGTGAGCGTGATATCACCCGAAAGCTTGTTGCTGGCCGCTCTGGTGGTGTAGGTGCAGACTATCTTCGGACCCGCACGGCCAATGAAGGCGTATCCAACAGTGAAAACAAGGAGAAAGCGCCAGGCACTCCTTCGACACCCAAGGCACTGGCCTCGAGTCAAAGTCTGAACTTTGTCACTTTTGGCAAAGCAAATAATGTCCGCCTTAGCCCCATGAAACGAGCTCATGATGGCGACAGACCTCATGGCAGTGGTGTCAAAAAGACTCGGTTTATCACGTCCAAAGGAATCAGAGAGGCTGGCCGTGATAGTTTGGGTGGTGATGCAACCCCAGCACGACGGATATTGTCTGACGATGAAGAAGATGACCTCGAATTGATTTGATTGCATGGCCTGAGATATCATCATGTGTTGATTTCTCCGGCCACCGGCCCTTGGCTTGGTAGGATTATGATGGTTTTACGACGGAACAAAAAGTCATATTGCATGAGACGAATTTCCTTTGTTATGCTAGTCGAGCAGAAATCAGAAACCTGACTCGCACCCCATTAGGCATAGGTCGATAACATAAGATCGCCTTGATTTTTGGCGTTGTTTTACCCTATCAACAGTATCTAGCCCTGGCAAATACCCTATGTTGTTGCTTGTACATGGACTTCGTTTCCCTCTATCTATCATGGCACTTTAGACCACCTCCCCCGCTGTCAACATACAGGTTCCCCCTTCCTGATTCATGATCAAACTTGATGCTGCGACTGTTGCGATGGAGCTCGAAGCAGTGTTGCCCAAATCATCAGAGCCACTGCCAACATCGCCAACAAAATAGGCTGCAGCACAGACACACCCTTCGCCTGCGCAATAGCACCAATCATGAAAGGAAAGACAGCTCCTCCGCCCATGGAAAACGCAGCGGCAAACCCAATAGCCGCGACATGCAAATGCTTCGGCAACATCCGAGTTGCAACAACCACAACGCCTGGAAAGATAGTTCCCAAGAAGAACCCAACCAGGGCAACCGCTACGGCCGAAACAATAAAGTCAGGCACAAGCCAGAAGATCAGTTCCAGCGCGATGGCAAGAACAATGTACACGATAATCGACAGTTTCTCGCCAATCCGAGGCGAGACGAATCCCAGCACGAAGCGGCCCAGCGTGACGCCAAGCCAGAAGCCTGTTTCAGCCATACCGGATGCAAAGGGGCTGCCGTGGCGGACGCTTGTCATGAATACGACGATCCATCCTCCAATGGCGACTTCGCAGCCGCCGTAGAGGAAGAGGAAGATGGCGCATATCCAGGTCACTCGGTATGTGAGAGATAGTCTGGTCTGGTTGACTCCCTCTCTACCGGGGGCAGATGGATGGTCCTGTTGATACTTGGAGCCGGTTTCCGTCCAGAAAGCGGCGGTGGCATTGATGAGTTCAAGGACAGCGGCTCCAGTCTTGGATTCCCGTCAGCTTATGCATGCGCACCTCTGAGGCTAGATGGAAGCTATCTTCCAGGGGCGTCAAGACATACCAGCAAATAGTAGAACGTATTCCACTTCCAACCCACTTTCGTGATTAAAGTCGTCGCAACAAGAGGGCTAACTGTGGCACCAACACCATAGAACCCATGGAAACAGCCGAGTACTTCATGAGAATTGGCCAGACTGCTAATCCACACATTCCACCCTGCGTTCTGTATACCGCTTCCCAGTCCAACGAAGATATACATAATCACCAAGACCGGGAATGGTGGGTTCGTCGAAATGACAGCAAAGGCGAGTAAATGACATGCTGGGCCGATAAATGCCACACCTCGACGACCGAGACGTTGGTGAATCAGATTACTTAGGATGGCGGATACAGTGTAGCCTAGGAATGGGGATAGGAACACTAGGGAAATGACCGTGTAGTTCTTGTGGTAGGAAAGCTCGAGCTAAATAGTGAATGAAATAATCATTAGTAATTTAGTAAGGACTGTACTTGGGTAGGTAGGTCATATATTCGGATGTTCGTGGGAGGTGGTACAAACGTAGGGAATGATAGATCCATATGCAGCATCATTAGAGCCCATCACAAATGCACACCAGAATGTGGCCAGGACCCGCCATATCATTGTCTTGGATCCGTTCCATCGCAGGGCAGCGTTGACAGCATGTAATGGCGGAGTGTCATCCTCGGATCCTGGAGTAGGTGGAGAGTGTCTCTCGTCGCCGGGAGGGAGTGAGGGTGGACTAGCAGGACTTGGACCAGCAGGGACAGTCTGTGCCGTAGCCATATTTTCTCATGTACTCAGTATTTGCAAAGAAGAGAAGGGAGTGTTTTCAAATATGCTCGTGGTGACCTGGTGGATCCTTCTGCTTGCCTAAAAGCGGGGAAAATACGACGTTGTCTTGTCTGATCTGATCAGTCATAGTTATACTACTACATAATGTACACTCACCTGGGAGGCCTGAAGCTAAAGGCTGTTTGATGGTTGTGAAAGTCTACAAGGATCAGAATTTCATCATGTGAGTGCTCTTGTTTCATTGACAGGCAAGCGACAAGGCCGGCTTCTTCCTCTATCCACATATGTCCGAATTACAATCCCACAGAGCCAGGGAAAGATATGCTAATGAAACGGAACACAATCGCAGAAATGAAGAACCAGAAAACAAAAAAAGACCGCAAAAAGCAAAATCCAAACTCCCCTGACCCATTCCCAGAAAAGACACGAGGTACTTGGTATCCTGATTTCCCCTTATCCCAACCCACGCGCCAAGTTGAAGCAGAAGAATTCAATGCTTGAAATGACACGCATGTCATGACCAGGGGGTAACATTAAATCGCGGGAGAAAGGAAGAAAAAGACAAATCAAAGGAAAAAGGGGGAAAAAAAAACAATGACGCCACGAAGAATCCGGAAGGTGATATGCAGCATGGCGGCTGCGAAAAACAAATTGACGTGCATCCGGCATTCAAAGAGGCAAAGAATCCTCCTGCAGGCGAGAGAAAGAAACGTGGCAGGACGGAAAGAAGAAAGAGAGAAAAGGAGAAAACGCAAAAAGTCGCTGACCGATGCACCATGTCAATGAAAAATCGTTTCGAGGCAAACAGAGTCGTCACTCTAACTACTGTGAGTGTAGTAGTGAGCATAGAAGTGAGACTAAGACGAAGAAGCTGTAGAAGCACCCCCCCGAATATTGCGGGTCTTCTTGGCCGAGTGTGGGGTCACCGGGCCGTCATCCGATGAGTCGGCCTCACGCTTCGCAGATGAGGCAGGGGAAGACAGTTCTTCAATGGCCTGCTTCTTACGCAGCCACTGATCGAATGGGCTGATACGCTTCCGCTTGGTGTCTGCGGAGTTGGTACCAGTCGGGGTATCCTCACCCTGCGTTGCGAACCGGGCGCTGGATCGCAGAAGACGAGTCGCACCAGGAGCTTGAGGGATTCCCGGCGACTCAGGTATAACGGCAGGTGTCACCATCGACGACTTGACCTTGGTAGGAGGGACCTTGGTCTTAGCAACCTGCACCTCAGACACCTGAGCCTCGGCCACCTCGACATCCTCTTCGTCGGTAGCATCCTCTTCTTCGAGGGGACGGCTGCCCTCAGTCGCACCAGGGAAGAGGATACGGGGCTTGATGGAGTTGCGGGAGAGAGGCTTGGTCCGCTTCAGAATGTCTGGGTTGGCTGCCAGCAGGTCTGGGCGCGTAGCAAACAGACCCAGGTCATCCTCATCTTCTTCCTCCTCTTCCAGATCTGAGAACCTGGTGAAGACCTTCTTACCACGGCTGTAGTCAATGTCGTTAGAGAGAAGTTCATAGTAATAGAACGAGTGAGGTAGAGTGGGGATACTTACAAGATCATGGTAATTCCTTCATCTGGGTTGGGCAAGGGGTCATCATCGTTAGGGACTTTTCGGCGGCGTCTGCAGGGAAGTGTTAGACGCAAGATCTTGACAGAAAGTTGGGGAAGGGAAATTCAATGAAATTACCTCGCAGCAGTGACCGGAATACGCTCCGAGCTGGAACCCTCACCAGTTTCCTGGGTACGAGCAGCCCTCTTACCCCGCTTAACAGGACTGGAGCTCTTGACAGCATCGGCCTGTGAAGTAAAAGGGTTGCCAGAGACCGGCCCAGGTGCGGGGATGCGATCACGAGAGTCGGTGAAGATCTGGATCTCATCAGAAGCAGATGTCTCAAAGCTCTCCAGTGAGAAAGGAGATGGTTTCTTGGTCGACATCTTGCTGGTTGATGGGAAGAGAGAACGAGATGTGGATGATAAATCGGCTTGGATCGATCGCTTTGATGGGGTTTTCGCAGGAGTCGGCAAGGCCTGAGTCCCTGCTGAGCGAGGATGAGAGGAAGAAGAAAGGTGACGTCGAGGGGATTCGCAAATATCGGAGGCAGATTCGCTTATCGATAACGAGAAGTCGGTTTGCTGTCTGGACAAGGCGTCACTTGCTGATGCCTTCCAGTTTCTGCCGGTCTCACCATCAACTCTGGGGCCCTTCTTCGGCAACCCTCGAGATCGCATCTTGCTTGGCGAAGTTGGGCAAACTGGTTCGGGTGTTCTCTCCATTGATCTAGCCGCACGCTGACTTGCTATTCTAGCTGATGATCGAGGCGGATATGGCTCATATTGGTCGTATTTAGCCCCATATAGCGGTGCAGAAGGAACCCGCAAGCTTGACGGGGACGGCGGCGGGGGAGTCTGCAGGCCTGACCGCGAAGATGGCGGAGGAGTTGTCGCCATAATGTTCGATTACACACGATGGGAGATTCCCCAAGTTTTTGTTGAAATACGCGTCCAGTCTCTATGGACCTTCAAGGGATGGGACGCTGTCTGGTACCGAAACGGCCCTGGTTCTCAATTGAAGAAGGCAGCGGATGAAACAAGGGCGCGACAATGCTTGGTTGAAAGGCGAGCAAAACAAAATCAGTCGAAGAGTATAATTCGAGGACAGACGGAAGCGAGCGGTTCTCTCAATGATGCGAGTATCAAAAGCAGAAGCAGTTGCAATGCGATGCAGAGTGTGAAGATGTGGAAGAAAGGGCAAGATCCCTTGGACGAGCGGCATGTTTCGACGCCCAGCCACCCCAATTGCTCACCGCCCCCGATTCGTTACCGCCTTGGCGATTTAGACTTTCCACCCCGCGGTTCGTTGGTTCCCGTGTATCGAGTTGTTGACGTTCTTCCTGATTCGATTTGCCCCGGAATTGGGTGCAACTCTATGGGTCTATTGCTGGTTTACAGGGTTTGAAAGTCGGCGCCAGTGTCCACAACACAATTGTTTGCATTCTACGCGCCAAAACCACGATCCACGCCACACATCTCGACGCGATGGCTGTCCGAAGCACCGCCGAGGAAATGGAGCGACTCCAGCTCGAAGACGAAGACACAGAGGACCTCTGGAACTCTCCGTCAAAGCGTGGAGCTCACAAATCCTTCAAGCCACGACCATCTAATGATATATCTTCACCGGAGCCGCGACAATCCCACGATGGGGCCGACACTCTTTTCGATCGCCAGGAGGCCCGCGAAGCAGCCCTAAAACACGAGCTACACGCCGTGCGAAACATCAACGAGGTCATCGAAGGCCTATTGAACAGTATTGACAAGGCCAAAGGCAACATGGAGGTCCGTCCTGGCCACTTTGAATACTTGCGCATTGGAGCGCAGAACCACTAACAAATTCTATCTACAGACCGTATCCAAAACAGTCGCATCCGCGTCGACGCTTCTTAATACTTGGACCCGAATCCTATCCCAGACCGAGCATAACCAGCGCCTCATCCTCAATCCCAACTGGCAGGGTGCCACCCAGGATGTGGCCGATATGGAGAATGAAGCGATCCAAAGACAGCAAGCAGCTGAACGGCGGGAACAAGCACTCCAGCAGCAGCGGGAGGCAGCACTACGTAAAGCGGAAGAAGAGGAAAGGCGACGGATCGCCACTGGTCGTGGAGGTCGTGGAACTACTCGAGGCACAGTACGCAGTACTGGACTGGGCAGGACACCAAGTGTGAGCACCAGCCGCACAGCAGCTACGAGGGGGGCTTCCACAACAGCTACACGGCGACCGGCCAGTGGGATTGCCAGTGGGATTGCCCGAGGAAGTGGAATTGCGCGTGGCAGAGGCAAGGCTTAAATTCTTATGATTTTTCATGTATGATACATTTTGACCTTGGAGATAAAGACACACGTGCCCAATGAAGATGATACCCATACTCAATATTGTACTACTCAAAATCCCCTCCATAAGCATAAAACCTTCATGCCTGAGGCACCAAAGGGACATGCGGACACGCGACCCGCCGATAAGGACGCGATTAGCAACGGAGGATAAGGAGAAGGATAAGGAGCTTCCCCCGAATAGTCGACGAGTTTCCCCCAGCTCCGCTCTCGTCGGCTCAGCTCTCTCGCCCAGTCCTCAGAATGAACTTCGCTCCTTACCAGGACGAGTCTCCCGAGATCGAGCGGGCTCTGTCCCCTCCGACCCTGGACGGTCGCGTCAAATCTCCCGCCCTCCGGTCGCCGCGGGCGTCGACCGACTTGCCGTCCCCGAGCCACTTTGCTGGAGGTCGACAAAGTAACACAGGCTTTGGACGTGACTTGGAGGGTGGTCATGTGAGCTTGGGTGCGTTCGAGACTAGCCTTCCCATCCGCATGGATGTGGAAGCTGCTCTGGCGTACTTGCTGCTGCCTCCGGCGGGAGGGTTGTTTTTGCTGTTGGCTGAGCACAAGAGCGATTATGTGCGGTATGTTCTTGGCTAGGAATCTAGATTCTCTGATATGAATTGAGAAAAAGGAAATGGCTAATTCCAAACCATAGATTCCACGCCTGGCAGTCAAGTATGCTGTTCGCGGTCATCTTCGTGAGTTGCCCTTCCTATTCCACAAGGTCAACCTCCGACTAATGCTGGATAGATCATTCACCTCATCTTCGCCTGGAGCAGCTTCTTCTCCTGGACTCTCTTCATCATTGATCTGGCTCTCATGGGATTCCTCAGCATGCGCGCTTATCGAGACGGTGAGCCCCAACCCATAATCATAATCGGGCAGCTATCATCCCAACCAATTGTGACTGTCATAGCTAATATCCCATCTCTCTAGTTGACACACTGGACCACTTCGAAGTCCCATTTTTCGGTCGCTTGGCCAATTCATTTGTCGATAATGAATGACTCGACAATGTCTGTTCTTTTCTTGGGCTTTGCGTGTAATTGAAATTCTCGCCGAAGAGAAGCGTGCTCTTTTTCAATATACCCTTCGTCTGCCAATACTTTAATGAGTTCGATGGATATTTTTGCTACTACTACTTCGACTTCTGCTTCTACTGTTCATATACTTGATGGTTCTCTGATATGCACCTTCTTGGCAATGAGTGCTAGCTCCTTGGCTTCTTTAATGAATGATTTGCATTTGTGAGCTGGAATGTTTGGATATCCAGTGAACCTACCGCACGCTCACCATCTCTTTCATGTTAGACTATACTTGGAATCGGAATCGAGGATCGCGAGTACTTGCCACACCCTCGGTGACCAAAGATCCCGGGCCATATTTGCGGTCCCGACGGTGATTTTCCCACCTCATCCAAAGTCCGTATGCCGACCCGGCAAACAACAAGATAACGCTCATGGATATATTGGTGGTCAAAACAGTAGAGTATCTGGGAGCCTCCTTCTGGGTGTAAATATTGCTTGACAACAATCCTGCACAGTTCCCCACAGCAATATATAAACCACTAGTCATAGCGCGAGCGTTGAGATTTGGAATGTTAGAGACTAACCAAGCTGAACCGATGGGAGTTTGAGGATATGCCTTTTGTGGAATGACTGGTCAGTAAATTTGGAACAAAGCATAGGTAAAGTTTGAGAGGCTCACTCCAATGGTGCATAAGAACATTGCAAAATACAAAATAGCCGTGTTGGATGTGCTGATAGTGTCGAGAATAATATATCCAGTCAGGCTGACCACAGCAGACGAAGATATGTGAAACCCACGTTCACGGAAATAGTCCGAGGATTTGCACCAAGCTACCAGGAGCACAGCACCTAAAAGTGCAGGAGCGACTGTATACTGAGCCCATATTAGTTGAGGCTGATGGGTTTAAATGAAAGAGTGACTCACCAGATTTGTTTTCACGACAGAATATCCCAACCGTGCCACAACCATAGCCAGGAAATTGGCATTCGAAGTCAAGAGAGTTCCACCGCAAAATGCAAGCGCACAACGTAGATAACCATGGGGTGTGTAGAATTCACCGAAGGCTTCTTTCCAGTTGAACTTTGCATCAACGGTTGATACAGAGTCCTGCTCAAGTCGCAGTATAGCAACTTCTTTCTCTATAGGCTTCAGGAACCAAGCAGACTGAGGACTTGAGGGTAGGACAAAGGCCATAATGATTCCGCATACTATAGTCAACCCTCCTTCCAGGGAAAATAGGTATGACCAACGGAAATAGAGACCACCCTCTATCTGAAACATGCCATATGCGAGGAGGCCGCCAAAAGCCGAAGATGCTGTCAGTGCAGCATAGAACACACCAATACGACTGCCTAATTCTTTGCGAGTATACCAGATGGATAGGTAATAAATGGTTCTGTGAAGAAAAGGATATCAGCACCTGAGTATATAAAATTGGCCATATGTAGGTCAGGAATGGGTGGCTTACGATGGAAGAAAACCTGCCTCGGCAGCACCCACAATGACCCGACAAGCTACCAGTTGGTTGAACGAAGTCACGAAGCCAGAAGCAAGCGAGGCTGCACCAAAGACCAATAGCATAGCTGGTAAAGTGTATCCCGAACCGAATTGCTTCGTTAAAATTGTGACAGGGGGCCCTAGGATGATGAAGGGAATTTGGTAGTATGTCAAGGCTTGATTGAATTGATTTCCAACTAAATGAAGATCCTTTGCGAGGCCTGCAGTATGCGCGTTTGACACGTTGCTTCGATCCAAGGAACTGAGAAGCTGTTAGCAAGGCATTGATATTTTCCAATAAGTAATATATTTGGGTGCTTTTCACGTACTTGAACAAGTAAGCCAGTGATAACAGAGGAATGAGAATACAGTCTGCTTTCAACTTCAGACGCTTGCACACCAATGGATCAAATGTCGTCTCCATATCGGCAGTGCTAATTGACCGTTTCTGCATTTCGACGTGATCATTGTCTATGACATCACCGGATTTGTTGACTTTCGATCTTTGATCCATTCTTTTTCGTGTTCAAATTGGCTGTGAGAGAAGGCAGGCTGAAAGGGTAGTACCCCAGTCCATCATGGTCCTTATATAGACACCACCGTCTGCAAATGATAGTGCCCACTACACTTACCCCAAATTCACCTTCCCAGGAATACTGATAAGCTTTCAGGAAACGACCCCGCATCTGATAGGATCTCACAACAGCTGGTTGGTTTTACTAGTCTATTTGCATTTCTGATTTGCCGCATTGGCTCATGGCTTATCTCAAAAATGTTATCATCGGCAAAGCCGATCTATACAGCCGATGCTCAACGGTACACGCTTTGACTTCGCTCCTCGCGGAGAAATTGCCTCGGTATCTGACAAGATTTGGCCAATCTGATTTACTACGCCTGAAATAATGCTCCGTGCGCCATACGAAGATGAGCGCAGATATCATCCATGTACATCTGAGCCTTCTTAACGACCAGCATGTGCATAAACGGATGAGGCACACCAGTATACCGACGGACGGTCACCTGCACACCGTTTTCATTGAGCTTCCGAGCATAGTCCTCGCCTTCGTCACGAAGCGGATCGCAGCCTGCAGTAGCAACGTAAGTCCTGCAAACCCCGTTCAAGTTGCCGTCAAGGGGACTTCTGAAGCAAATCGGTCGTGCGGTAATCTCGGCCCTTTCGGCATCAGTCTTTGCATCGTAGAGCGATCGGAAGAACTTTAGGCGCTTCCAGTTGAGGCAGGGTGCATTCTCATTCTCGGAGACAGATGGATATGGCGAGTCGGAAGGTTCGTTGATATCGTCTCCTTTATATGTTGCTGGGACAGAAAGAATTGCTATTACTTGGTTAGCCAGAAACTCATTGTTACTGAACAGAGTACCGAAACTGACCAAGCTTGAGGTCGATCTTTGCGTCCCGAGCCAACTGTTGACAAACTGCACTGATGTGTCCACCAGCCGAGATGCCACCAATAGAGATAGAGTCAGGTCGGCCGTTGAGCTCTTTGCCGTTCTCGACAGCCTAGATATTTGGTTAAACCCCGAAAAACTGTTGCAGTTGTTCTCATGTATTAGAACATACCCAACGAATGGCAGCCCAAGCATCATCGTGTCCTTTACCAAAGGTATTCTCTACTTGGAGTCAGAGCTGAATGACACAAACCGTGTCCGATCATTCTCACCAGGCGAAAGCCTATAATCAACATCCATCACGATAATTCCAACTCGATTTCGCATCAACATGCAAAGCTCTGCATCTCCAGTCAGACCTCCCAGTACGAAGCCACCACCTAAATAGAAGTCAGAGCCTAGTTCATGCCTGTTTCAACCCTGAGACATTAAGTACCATGGAAATTGATGTGAATTGGATACGGCCCCTTGCCGAAAGGAGACGTTCTCGAGTCAGGATGATAACATCTCACGGTGAACTCATGACCATCCTCGGCTTTGAGCCTGATATCCTTGACGAAAGGCTCGTAAGTAAAATCCCGATACCATGGCGACGCGAACTTTTCTGGAGCAGCTCGGATATGCTCGATGGTGATGTTGTGAGTTGCTGGCTTGATGGCTAGATTTTTGTTGTAATACTCGATGAAGTCGTCATCCAAGCGCGATATGAACGCTGGATCGATGGGGCTGGGTAGAACAGGTGCCGACATTTTTGTATCTCGAGAACTCTGAAAGGCTAGAGTGAGGGTAGTGCTTCGCGTGAGTTTCAGTTTGAAACTGTACAGGCCTTTTATAAGCCACGAAATGGATCGACCCCGATAAGCATGGGCGAGCGGTCTTTGTGATTGTACCATTCCACGAAAATTCTTGTCTCATTCTCAAGCCACTACCCAAGAATGAACTAAAAGCCGAGTGGCGCGGGGTCAGTTGACTTCTCACTCCATGGTTTGTAGACAGATCATCGGTCTCCCATCGGATGTGAGATCGGCAAAGCCGACATAAGAACTATGGCCGCCATTTGAGGCCCACCCTCTTCACTTACTGGCCTACATCTAGAGTGATACAATACAAATTGAGTCTTTTGAAAACCAGTTTCGTGATAGATAAATTACATTTTAGAGGTCATGACTCGTATTCGTACGTGTCACTGCCACTCCATAGCTGCAGTGGGCCCCTGACCCTGCATAGATTCATCCCAAGCACTGATATCAACACTCTGCGGCCAACCCTGCATAAGTGTAAACCAGATAGATGACTGATATTCCTCTCGTAGATTAAGATTCGCAGTCCTGTTCAACCGGAGAAGCGAATATATGTTCTTCGAGATGGTGACTGGTGGCAAACCATCCCCAGGAATTGGACGGTATTCTGGCGACTCCGGACTTTGATCGGTGGGAGTGCTACATCTTGATGGAGCATCTGGGTGTGTGTCATCATCGAGGATGCCCGTGTATGCAAAGCGATACAGCGAGCGCATCTCTTCTAGCTGTCGTAACCAGGTGTTTGCAATGTCCCAAGCACCTTGCCAAGATCTGAATAGTTTTACGTAGTTCTCAAAATAGGCATCCGCAAGCTCTTTATCCTCTTCTGAGACAAGGTCATCTTGAGTATATCGCAGCCAAAGCAGAGGACTGGCGGTAGAAAGAATTGCAAGCGCAAGGAATATAGACTGCCCTTGGTTCTCAAGATCTCGACCAGAGCTCAGATAAGCCTCAATCAGTTTCCCAACTTGCATGGCATGAGAGATGCAGGTCGATATTATAGTTGGCTCTCTGTGGAGGAACGACCAGCCAGCCGGATCAATATAATCGAGGAGAATTGAATGTTCATCTGTCTGCGGCAGATAATCTTGATGCGAAACGCACCACGCGCTCTGTAGCATACAATGAATAGCCAGATATACCGCACCTTGATTGAGATCCAGGTGAATCCTGTAATTTTCTTCAGACCATTGTATGCGAGGGGGTAAGGTATCAGCCCAGACGTGAAGTGATGCACATTGTTGAGCGAATCGGCTAGACGGATCGGTAGGTGGCAGTTTGGAAACCATTCGCTCTTGGGTGACATGAAAATCGGCCAAGTCACTCCATATGCAAATACTCTTGATCAAGTACGGCTGGATGCCAATGTCTGATGAATTACCATTGAAAATGGTAAGAGACTCAAGGGTGACACCTCGAGTCTTCTCACCATAGGCCAAGGAGATATCGTTGCTTGGAAGTGAAATATTCACATTTCTCAGAGACAATGTGCGTGGCTTCACCAAGCTAAATGCGAGCAGCCTGTCAATCTGTAGACATGCCCAGAACGTACGCCGCCGGATCTCACGTTCTTGTTCAGGATGTCTCGAGTGATACTCTTTATTCAGTCGCATGATCTGAGCCATTCGAATTGCGGTTCCAGCATACATCCAGTGACTTGAGCCATTATCAGAAAGAAGTTCCGACAAAGACAGTATAAGATTTGCTTGGATGTTAAGAACTGCCGAGATTAGCATTTATCATTCAAGGCACTTGGTAGAGATACCTGATGGTTGATCTGAGCTTTCACGAGCAAATCGTCTGGCTAAAGTCGAAGCGTACTTGTATACCTCACGTGTTAACGCTTTGCCAAACTCATGTTGCGCTTCGTGTACAGAGAGGTACCGGGCACAGAGAGATACGACAGCAGTTGCAAGGAACGGATGGGCCATGGCCTTGTCCTCAAATTGTGGCTTATAAGAAAAAGAGCAAAAGTCATTGCTGAAATGTCTCTTGAAGAAGTGAGTCAAGCATCGTTGGAGTGCCGGACGGCTTGGTAGGTTACTGTCGGAGACTATTTCTTTTGGATGCGATACTGGTTCCGAAGGAGGACTTGGAGCAACAGTTATTTCTTGAAGGGACGGGGGTGAATTGCTGACCACAGCAAAAGAAGCCCTTGGCCATTCACAAGGAATCTTTCGTGATGAACAGTGACCGCATTTTGGCCGTACTCCGTTGCACTTTGTCTTCCGTCGGCGGCTAGAGTGATGCAGCGATGGTTAGAAACTATGCACGGTTTCGGGACATGTAACATACCAAGTGCGACAAGCCTGCGGGGTCCGAGGCGAGCTTGTGCTTGCCCCAAGTGGCATTTTGGCAGTGGATCTGCGCGATCATCAATCTTTGCAGGAAAAAGCTGTCGGCAGTGAAGCTGAAGAGCCGACACCCCCGCGTCGGCATTGCCGATGGATCCCGACGGTACCACGTGAGTGGCTATTGGCCTGAAAACTATACATTCCTGTATAGACTACGGTTTCGACGAAGTCGGGAAGAAAAGCCATAAATTAAAGAAAAGGAGAGAACGTATCATATGGAACACTCAAATCCAGCAATGAAAAAAAGTCGAGATCCACTGCGAGCAGCAAACAGGGGTTATCATCATCTCCCAGGTAAACAATCAACTTCCCCCCGATGGCCTAGTTGGTATCCACCATAAATTGGTGAACCATTGGTGTGCCCTGGAGGAAAGGGCAAACAAAAGAAGAAGCCTAAGTACTTGGCCAGTGTTGAAGCTATAAGCTCCACAGCCGGGCGGGCACCCCCCTAGGCGGCGGGAGTTCTTTTTTTGGATATTTTTATTGGTAGTATTATTTTTCAACAGTAAGATTTATTTGAGGCCCTGAGATTATATTAGTCTAATTCTTTAATAGCCTTTTCAACGGGGTTAGGACGGTGTAAAAGGCTATATCAGGCGGTACTGGGGACTGGCGATGTTCGTGGGATGGCGATGCACTAACAGGGCAAAGTATATAGGGAACCAGAAGGTCAGAGGTTCGATTCAAGAGAGATGCGATTCGATTTATTTCGAAATGTTTGATAATTACGCCGTGGCTAGTTGTAATGGAAAGAAACTCATCTCATTGACCATGAAGATCCTAGCAAATGTACATGGCCCTAGATCGTTCGTTCTTCGTACAATTTCCCTCGAACAGATCTTCCAACGTGAAAAAAACATACAACCAGGAAGAACACAGAATCAAATCACCAAATGAGAAACCACAGGCACGCTAAGCTCCCAGACATATCATCTTTAGGTAGAACATCGAAAATATTGAACAGCTTGCCCAGTGAGAAGGGGAAAAAAGGATAAAAGTCAATGCGCGTGGTATACGGCGCCAAATAGATGAGAATCGAAATGGGTTGGAACAAGGATCGTGAATGTGCAAGAAGGATTCGGAGAATGGCAGGCATGGTATCTACGTGAGAGCGTGAGCATGACAAAAAGAAAGGTGTTCCGTCAGGACGAGTGATTGTGAGGGTCGTGGCGGTTCGTTAAAAGAGGCGGGTTGAACATCTAGATGATTTGCAAATAGTTGCTCGGCACAAGGCCAGGGTGGCCTCGGCTGTTGGTGACTTCGGCTTCCCACCATCCATCGTCTTGGAGGCGGATGACAGCAAGAACATCACCCTTAGTGAATCCGAGCTCTTCAGGGATAGCAGCAGTGTAACTGTACATAGCGCGAGCTGTGTAGGTGAACAGTGGTTAGAAAGGAAAAACCAGGGGAAGGCGGGGAGGGGAACAATGCTTACCGAAATGAAGGATGGGACGTCCATCACGACTGAATTTTCTTCCTGGCTCAGCGACAGCAAGAGTACGGCTTCGAGAGCGGCCCACTGGAGGAGGTGTGTTGACACTGTCACCACCATACTGCGACATAGGCCGGCCATCACCACGGCGAGAGCCATAACCTTCACGAGCGCCCCCACCGTACATGTCAGGGTGGCCATTGGAAAGCTGCAGTTCCATGCCACCGGCGCTAGAAGGACGGACCTGCTGTCTGAACTGGGGCTGAGGAGAGACCGCACGGGTTGAAGCAGCTGGGGAGGCCCGTCGCGCATAATCGTTGGGCGAGTATGGAGGGTCCTGTGCGCGATGCGGCGTGGGAGATTGGCTGTAACGGCTGCGTACACTGCTAGACTGGTATGCGGCTGGGCTTTGGGGGGCAGGGCTTGCAGATCCACTGTATTGGCCACCAATGCGAGTATCAACCCGGGGAGAAGAGACTAGAGGGCTGGCACTGCGGCGGGGGTCGGGAGAGCGGGCGCGAGGGACCTCGGTTCTGACAGTAGGCGCCACGCTCGGAGTTCTGGCAGCGGGCGCCATGTTCGGGCTATTGGCTCCATTGCGAAGCATGCTTTGGGTCTGTCCAGTGTATCGCTGGGTCGTCTTTTGCATCTGCTTAGATGTGAAAGCTGGCTCCGGAGCGTCTAGGCGCTTCACAGAGGGGTCGTTATATGCAGGAGGAGCACCGGAAGAGCTACCACCATAGGCAGATGAAGGAGCCGATGGGTTGGGTGTCTGAATACCATGGTATCTGTCCGCCGAGACACGCAGGGTGGACTGCTTTCCACCACCGGTCTTCAAGTCCGCCAGAGCACGGGCAATAGGGTCCGTGTCGTCTTCACCTGCCGTGGCCTGTTGCCCGGCCTTAGCATTCTTGTCAGGCGAAGCAACATCAAAGACATTGTTACCGACGTTGAGCTGGAAGTTAGCCCGAGGATCAACAGGCTCGGGACTATGGCGTTCAGGCTGAGCTTGCGGAGCAGGCTTGGTAGGGCTGGCCGACTTAGTGGGAGAGCTCCAAGGGCTGCGAGACGAAGATTGACCTCCAATTGCTGGTCGCTCCTTGTCATGGCGGCTCTTGCGACGGAAAGGACTGTTGCTAAAGAAGGCACTCTTCTTCTTTTGGACAGACTTGTCTTCGCTTTGACTTGGGAGCGGCGCACTGTTGGTTGGCTTTGGCGGGGACTTGTGGACGGTGATAGGAGCCTCAACGCTTGACATTGAGGTAGGGTTTGACACGTTTGACACTTCGCTTTGAGAATCCCGACTTGAGGGTCTGTACGCGCTGGCTGAGCTGCGTTCGGAAGGTGGTCCAGTGCGACAGAACATGGTCATGCCATCGGTTGGATAAGCATTGTGAGGCACCCTGTTGATCTCGCCGTGCTGCTCAGGGTCGTAGTTGGGAGGCAACTGGCCGCCCCGGCGAAGGTCCAATGGAGCTGGTGGCTGGGCAATGGGAACTGGCGCTGGCGCCGGTGCTGGAGCTTGAATCGGCTGGCTCATTTGCACTGGATGTCCCATTTGCGCCTGGTGGCCCATTTGCGCAGCAAGTTCAGAATCTGGGTCATGGTGGGACTCGAAAGTAGATGGCTGAGGGGATGACGTCCGGAACGCTGGGTTCATAGCTCGCTGGAATTGAGCAACCGAGTAGCCTTCCCCGTCCTCGATATCAGACACATCTTCGTCTTCCTTGCAAAAATTAATGAATCGGGGGGCATCCGGAATCTCTTGGCCAGTTCCTCGTTCCTTGATGAAGTAGACGATATCCTTCTCCACTTCACAATTCTCAAGAGACAGACGAATCTTTTCGCAGGACTAAAAAGGCATTAGTAGGGGGGTCCAAATGAAGAAACGATTGGACATACAGCATCGTCGCTCACGCAGACGGTGGAGGCAATATTCGCGTAAGTCCAAAGGCTGCTCTTTGTGAAATCTAGGCGCTCCTCTTCCAAGTCTTGGAATTTCTGAGATGGGGCATTAGTATTAGTCTCGAGACATGTCCTCTCCGAAGGTGCATCACATACGTCACAAGCAGCCTTCCACTCCTTGTTCCAGCGTCCAGTGGTCTCCTCAAGTGTTTTGACGGCAGCTTCATATTCACTGCTGTTTGAGGCCAGTTGGATCTGTGTCTTCTCAAGCTTCGCCTTGTTTTTGCGCTCTTCCTGACCCATCACCATATGTCCTTGCGCGAGGTATCCCTTTATCCGGAGGCAGTCTTGTTCGAACCGATCGCGAGTCTTGAGAAAAAATCAAGTCAGCCCATTATCCCAAACTCGACCAACGGGGAACCCACCTTATTAACCAGTTGCGTTTGCTGCATCTTATTCTTATGAAGACGCTCAATGCCATCCTGGATAATCTTCCGCCTCTCCTTGATACCCTTAGAGAATGCGGTTAGTGGCTCCTCGAGCTCTGTTTTCATCTGACTCGCAATCGCAGCGTGCGCCTTCGCAATGGACTCGGTTTCCCCGCGGACCACGTCCAGCGAAGAGCGAAGGGATCCTGATTCGGCCGACCCGAGGGACTTGCGGCAAAGTGCCTGGAGCTTTCTGGCATATTCATCCTCGATCGCAGCGCGTACTTTTCATCTATTAGTATCAAAATAGACACACTCTTTTCCGGTCGCAATTGGCGTACCGCTGTAGAAAACCTTCAATTCATCACTTGTAACCTTCGATGCGTGCATGCGGTCAAGCATAGGTTGGAGGCCAGCATCATCTTTGCCCCAAAAGTTATTCGCGACTACAAAAAAGTTAGATCGGACGGTTTTCGCGTATGAACAAGCATGCTTCTCTTACAGGACATCGAGACCGACGGTCCCTCAGCCACGGTCCCAGGCATTGTTGTTGATGTCGAGCCTCGGCCAGCCTTTGCTCAATAATTGCAGGTTAAAAGAACAGGTACAATGAATGAAGGGAAAAAACCAGAACGTAATAGTGGGATATGATAAAAGGGAAACGCAAAAAAGACCCTGCGGTCGCTGAATGTTCAGGTGGTCGATCAGAGGGATGAGCCTTGGAGATGTTTACAGCGCGTCACTCGGGGCAACCGCATGGTGGCATCCTTCCACCCGCCCAACGCCGCTTACCTAAGGTGACATCCAGCTCTGCCCAACCAAGGCAACTAAAATGTGACGCGTCACTATTGGAAGAATAAGCATAACATCTTAGGAAAGTAATGATTTTCAAAGGATGATTTTATTCTATCTATGTTCTATGTAAGCCATACCGGGGCAGTATGTTCAAGTTCATTCTATGTAAGCCGGCCCCAAATCCCAAATCAACAACGCGAACTCAAATCCCACGTCCATGAAAATAGAAAAAAGAATACATGGTTTGAAGAAACGATCCCATAAAAACAAGAACAACGCCGCAAATGTGTTCCTATTCCGAGATGCAACAAGAATAGGAACGATAATAAGAAAGATTCAACTGCAAATGGCAGCAAATGTCATCATCATATGTCGTATGTCATCTCCGTGTCATTTTCATCGCGATTCATTCGATGAAGACCTCATTGATTCATGCAAAGCAAAGTCGTGCTGATCATATTGCTTCCATTTCTTGGAGCATGGTCGTCGTAAAAATTAAAACAGCCATCTACTTAGTAAAGCAGAGCGTTGGCAGAAGGAGAAAGCGTGAGGCTGGAGCTGGGCGTGGCCGGGCTCGACGCGCTGGGGTAGTACTCGTTGTGGAACTCCCGAGCAAGAAGAGGAGTAGCAGAGACAAGCGCAGTCGAGCTAGGGGTGGCAGACAGAGAGACGATAGAGCTCTCAACATCGAACTGACGAGCAGCGAGGGAAGGGCTCACGATCGCGGAAGGAGTTGCAACCGAGTAAGACGCCCAGCTACCGAATTGACGGGCAACCAGCGAAGGAGTACTGATGGCGCTGGAAGTGGGAGTAGCGACGGAAGAAGAATACCAGCCACGGGCAGCCAGAGGGGTCGCGGTGACACTGGCCACGGAAGTATCATAGCCACGAGCGAACTGCAGAGGATCACCAGCAGCCATCAGGCCACGGCGGAAGAAGCCCGAGCCAGAATTGGGAGGAGGGAAGAATGAAGCCCCAGGGGGAGGGGCGCCATGAGAGTGAGGAGTCGAGCTCGGGGCGGGCGTGTGAGACGGCGTAGCAGTAGCAGTGATGGTGACGGTAATGGGCTGAGCAGCGGCTCCAGGAGCAGTGGTAACAGACTTGATAGTCTCGGTTACAGTCTCGATTTCTGGAGTAGCAGAGCTAGTGGACTCTCCGTCGACATTGACCACCTGGTAGCTGACTTTGCGGCGAACGATCCCTTCTTGGGGATTGGCGAAGGGTGCAGCGTATGTCAGGCCAATGGAGGAGAGAGCGACCAGAACTGCGGCGGAAGAGAAATGCATGATGGCGAGAAGTTGAGAGTTGAGGTTTTTGGTGCAGGTGTATGTGAAGGCGTCGATATGTATGGCAACGGTAAAATTGAAACTGAGCAAGGTCGCTGGAATTGAGAGAATGGTCAGGGATGGAATTCGGTGCAGTAGCGGTTCGGGTTGAAGTGAGTTGGAAGATGGAGATGATGAGGATGAAAGAGGTCGGATTTAAAAAAGGGAATCAATGCAATCGCGATCGCAGTGTTGGACAGCATGAAGTATATGCGATCCACACGGAAACCTTGCGATTGGCTCTAGAAAAATCGGCAGGCTGGGATCGGCGTGGCTGGGGATATGAAGCAACTCCGCAATCATCAAAACCAGCCACCTTCTTGCCCCAATTAGCTCCATCACGAGCTCCACATGGAAACGCCACCTGCACGTTGCAAAACATGCCTGCAGCCTAGCGCCTTTTAGAAAACAGATATCAGCCAATCAAAATAGCCGTTGCCGGGGAGATCGTAGGTTTACATAAGCAGTAGGCGTGGCTGGGGGATCCACACTGACAGCTTGATGGAGTATTCACTACTATTCAGACTCCACCATGTTGCTGCACAAACCAGCACAATACGCAGCACAAAATCCAGGTGCCTAGTTACTTTTCTTAGCGCAGGATGCCAAAAACTGGTTTCATTGACTTCATTGGATTATTTCACCTGTGATCGTCCGGCAACTCGGATCCCATCGACTATATTGATCCTGGATCGACATGTGCCGAGAAAAGTCTCCTTGTCTCGGTCGGTGGCAGGGTAAATTAGATAGCAAGATCTTCTACACGCAACAGACCGCAGCCTGTTCCAGCACAAGCCCAGCCCGCAGATGCGCGGTTGGGGTTCCACCCCAGCGCGGTGACGTGGGCTCTTTCATCATGGACGGTGGTGAGAGAGGAGCCGAGTTGAGGACGCTTGTCGCCCGAAAGATTGCGGGCCAGGCTCTGGGTCTCCGCCCGGTATGCTTCATAGAATCGGCTAGCACCTGAGCTGTTCTTGATGAGGCCGGGAGCCCAGTCGTGGGAGAACCAAGTTTGTTGCCAATGCTGTTCCTTACTGTAAAGGAGCCGGCGGAATGGATTAGTTGCCACCACTTCGCCGGCCGCTGTGCCAAATAGGAGAGATGGGTGGAAGAAACTACACGGCGCCAGACACATCACCGAGCTAGGCATTCTGCCGGCTGATTGGGTCGCAAAGAATTTGTGGATTGGCATCAACCGACCAAACTCGTTCTCATCGTAGGAGCACACCGATTGGAGGATGGGAGAGTAGCTAAGATGGCCAGGGGCCTGGCGCTGGCGCACAGGAGTCGTATTCTCGCTCTCAGGGTTGATCATGGACCAAAGCCTGGTCTCACCATCAATGGATGTGGTGGCAATGAGATGTGGGTTGGTCGGGTATGCTGATGTGATGCTGAGCACATAGGATGCATGGATGGATTTGTAGAAGTAGGGAATAGGCTCTGGGTCTGATGTAGGTAAAATGCTCCAAATCGCCACGAAGCCGTCAGAGCAGCCCACGGCAATATCGGTGGGAGAAAGCCACGTTAGACAAGAACAGACATTGGAGGGCGATTTGGCCTCGAAGATGGGAGACTGAATGTTGACTATACGTCGAGTCCGTTAGATGTGCATTCTCTGTAATGGAATAGAACCACCGTCTGCACTTACCAAATTCTGTCTTCTTGCCGGGACCTAACTTGACGTCCAAGACCCTCATCTTTCCGTCTCCCCAGATTCCAGCCAACAAACCAATGGTTTTCATACCATCCTGGCCATCTTCTGCTCGCTTTTCCCGGGCCATGGGACACCAGGCTATGCGGCGTACATCTCCCCAATCAGTGCACAGAACCAGCCGCAGGAGTGGCTTGGTCTCCATGTCGAGCGTGCGTGTAATAGGGCCAGCCTGTTTTCCCGTAAATTGCCATAGCTGCACAGCACAAGGGTAAGAAGGTGCTGTTCGGAACGGCGAGGGGGGCTCACTCCCATGAGAAGGGTGTTTCTCCTTCTGTTCAGGCGTGATGAGAGTAACCACGGCTAGGTACTGATCAAGGCCATCCTGGTTGGGAGCCCATGCCAAGCATTGAATCTTCTGCTCGAAGCTGATAATCCAGCCTTCGCGGACAATCGCACTGGCTTGGTCACTCTTTTGGGCTTTGGTCTCTCCCCAGGCCAGTCCAAGATCCATGGATTCGTGATGGCCCAAGTGAAAGGTTTTTTGATCGTTGGCAGCACCCATCAAAATGGTGTGCTTTCCCTTCTTCGGTTTTGGTAGATAATTCCGGCGCGCATCTGCTTCCTTGAGCTTGGGCCCAATCTTCTGGGGCTTCCGAAATTCTTTCCCAATGACTTTGTCGTAGTACCAGTCCCAGCCGGATGTTCGCTCTTTCGCCATATCATCTGGAGCAACGCCACATGTTGGCCCGTATTCATAATCATTGGTTGTTGATTGTATGTCCAGAGTATGGCGCGTGGGAAGACAGGTATCCACGCCTCGACCCCATCGATCACGCGTGTAAACAACAGCAAGCAAGTCTCTATCATCATCACCAAAAGTCGACATGTAATACATAGGCTTCGACACGTTCTCTCTGGGATCGACACATCCACGGGTACGTGTCTCAGCCGTAGAAGCCTTGGTGCTTCGATTGGCAGCTCCGCTGCTCTCCAGGAGTTTCTGCTGGCTTTGCACTGTCTTCGGTCGAGATCTCCCACCAGGAGTTCTTGGGGTCCTAGAAGTGGCTGCGAGCTCATCATCATCCATTACATCGACATATTTCTCTTCTTCTGCATCCTCGTCTTCCTCTTCCTCTTCTTCCTCATCGTTCACTTCCCCGGCGACAAATTCGTCATCCGAGGCGGAATCCTCGTCGCGCCGCCGCCTCCTCTTTTCAGTCTCAGAGGGTTGCCGCTCTTCGGAGTCAGATTCATCAGCGATGCCCGCCGACTCGAACGGGTCATTCGTATAGACCGCCCTTGGGCCCTTGACACGACCGGATCTGCGAGCAGAAGCCATTTCAGTGAGGTGAGAGAAGGGTACCGCGAATGTTAGAAACCACCATCCAGGCCCCTAGAGAGCCACAGTAGTATTCCTGTCGAGCAAGTGACAATAAAAAAACAACTGCGAGCCGTATGTGGCGAAGGATGAAAGCATGGGCACTGGAATGTTGAAGCTTCTTACCGGATGGTACCTCTGGAGAAGCTCGGAAGGGCGCTATACCCGATCGGGACGACTCCATTCACAGCACAAAGTAAACACAAAATTCATCTTTCTGTTTGCTACATCAAGTGTAAATTCAGGGATCTTTAGGTGTCAAGCATCTAAAGATCAATAAATTCATTGCAATTCATTGGACAGGTTCTCTTTGGGACAAGTGGTGTAATACCCCTTTGTTTTTTCCTCAAGATATTCTGTGATGTGATGATGTCTTGAAGAGGTCAAACTGTGTTCGAGCCTGCAAGTAGAAAGGATTGCAGGTTTACCAACATCCAGTCCTATCTACCATTTTTCCTACATTCCGAGTGATTATAAGTGATCTAGTGAGCGGAGATGTTTGTTTCTATCATACATAAAGCCTCGCTACCCTAAACAACGTATTTCAATAGCTCCCGAAAAACCAGTGAAACTTGTTATATTCATGCACCTTCAGTGCCATGTTATTTCGGGACCATTTCAGAAAGGATCTGGTCAAGGGAGCGGTGTAGTGTAAAATGCGTATTCTCCGAAAACTCTGTTAGCTCGCAGTGAGGCAGACGCTCTGCCATGTACCGGATCATCTCAATCGGTGCATTTGCATCCTTTGTTCCATGCCAAATCCGTATTTTGTTATACCTCACGTCTTCAAATTTGATACCCCAGCTAGAGGTCAACAGTCGAGCTTCATGCACAGCTGGGCCTGTGCCTTGGCGGAAAGCCTCAAATATCTGGCGAGTCAAGATTGCCCTCAAATTAGCGGCCGAACTCCCTGATCCCTGAATTCCAAAATGCTTGACAAGTGCCTTGTCTATCTGCTGAGTTCCAGAGGGCGATGATAAAGCCCTTCTGAGCATCCACAAGAGTAGACCAAGGACTCCTCCGTAGCTGGAGGGCCAATGGTGTGCCGCGAAAGCGCTGAGTCGATATGGTAGAGACATATGATGAGCTCCTGCTTCCCATGGGCCTGCCCCGCCCATGATTCCAACTGCTGAGAGCATCTCTGGGGGTAGGCGATTTGCACACGCTAAGGCGAATGGACTGCCACCAGAGCCACCGAGAACTGCAAAGCGGGTCAATCCAAGATGCTGGGCTAGTGCTTGAACATCCGCGGGCCAGTCTAGAATCTTGCGCTTTGGGTCAAACGTGCTGAGTCCGAAGCCATTGCGATCAGGCGTGATAATGCGAATATTGTGGCGCAGAGCTACCTCATCGATACCAAGGGTCTCGAGGCGCGAGCTGGGGTATCCATGCATGAAGAGAAGTGGGTAGTCGCTGGATCGGCCATGTTCAGCAAATCCTAGAATACGGCCATCGGGTAGGCGCATTGTCTGGCTTTCACGTTCGCTGGCAGAACTGGCATGGCGGATTGTGTTTCGACGAAGGCCGCGAAGCAGGGGTGGGAAGAGTCTGGGGGTGGCGTTCATGACGGACGCGGTATATCTTGAACTGAAGTTGCCCAGCTAGACGACACAATGTCTTTAAGACCTCCATCTAGACTTCCAGCATCCATTCGGACTCCAATAAAGTCCGTGTTTCGGCCAAGCGCACATGCCTGGCCCCCAAGCTGAAAAGGGAATCTCGCACTGCTGACTGACATCAGCGGGGGCTTGGAGATTTTCTCGAGCTAAGCAGCAGCTAAGGAAAGCGATCAAATATGGGGTTCTTCCTTATCTAGTGCCCGAGTTGATTGAACTCAAGTGTTACAAACGTTTGCATTCAAGCTATCATGCCGAGACTCTTCTCAGGTATATTAGATTGGCGTTGAACCCCGCGGTGGGCCCAGTACGTCAATATCGTCTGTCGCCCCGCCGCCCGTTTATCTTCTCTCTGGTTCAACTCTCGCGGATATTCGTGTCATTGTCCAAAAACAATGTCTTCTACCGCCAATCGTGGATTGTCACATCGTGGAGTCCTTCATGAATATGTATGACCCATGCTGCTCCATTCTAGCGAATCAACTGAGCTGACCGCTCCCTCAGGCTCCCAGGCTCGTAGCCTTCGAGTTCACGTCGCCCGCCAAAGCGAGCCGCAAGCCAAATAGCTTGATCTTCGTGGGCGGACTGACCGATGGATTTTGTACAGTCCCCTACGTCTCGAAGCTAGCAAAAGCTCTGGAGGACACAGATTGGTCACTGTTCTCCATCCTGTTGACCTCTTCGTACAATGGGTTTGGAACCGGCCATCTCGATCGAGATGTCGAGGAACTCGGCATATGCGTGCAGTTCATTCGAGATCTCAAAGCCGATCGACTTCCAGGAGCACCCTCAGCGTCTGGGAAGATCGCGATCATGGGTCATTCGACGGGCAGTCAGGATGTCCTACGTTATCTTCACGCACCCAACCCTCTTCCGCAGACTGATTACGATATCGGACTTCACTATATTGTTCGCCCTGAGCTAGACGGTGCAATCATGCAGGCGCCAGTATCCGACCGTGAGGCAATTCTCGCTACTGTGAAGTCTGCTCACGACCAGTCTGAAGCACAACGTGCCTATGACAAGATCGTGGACTCCGCGAAGACGCAGCTATGCACGGCAGATGGGTCGGATTCCATTCTTTCCATGAATACGCTCGCAACGGTTGGTCTACCGGGCGATGCGCCAATCACTGCTCGCAGGTTCCTCAGTCTGGCGAGCCCAGACAGCCCAGCAAACCCGTCGGAGGAAGACCTCTTCAGCTCTGATCTCAGTGACAAGCGTCTTGAGGAGACCTTCGGGGCGATTGGCTCTCGCGCTATCTTGCAATCCAAGTTGTGCGTGCTGTACTCTGGTAGTGATGAATACTGCCCGTCGTGGGTGAATAAGGAGGCCTTGATGGGAAGGTGGAAGCAGGCTACCGAGGCCGGAGGTGCCAAGTGGGATGCGGAAACCAGCGGCATCGTTCCAGGCGCCAGTCACAATGTCCAGGACGAAGGCCAGCAAGACCTGATTGACCGCGTCGTCCGCTATTTGAAGAGTATTTGAAACGAGCGATAGTATATACAAAGGGTATTGATACTACTAGAATTCTGAAATCCGTCAGGTCATTTTGATGATATTACAACCCCCACCAGGGAACAAAAACATTGGATTTTATCAACATAAAAAATTGCGAGACATGCAAACACCACCCAAGAGCCAGAGGAAATTGTAAGGAGAGAAGAGGTCAAAATGGGGTATAGAGAGACTCGGACGATGTCCATCTGGTGAGCAACGTGACCACCAGATGTAGGTCCGAATGGATGCGCGAGGCTCTTTTCAAGCCAATAGGTTCACGCGAGACACAGCAGTGGGAAGCTTCTTAAACCTTCAGCCACAGGGTCATCACACCCTTGAGGTACTCGACGATCTCGGATCCGCCGAGCTTGCTCTCGCCATAGAGGCGATCCACAAAGGTGATAGGGCACTCCTGAACCTTGTAGCCCATGGCCTTGGCGCGAACCATCATCTCCATCTGGAAGCTGTAACCCTTGCTCTGGGTGCTAGTGATCACCTTCTCCAACACCGCCTTCTTGTACAGACGGAAGCTACCCGTCAGGTCGCTGACACCGGGCATCAACATGACGTCGGCAATCAGGTTGGCCGTGCGCGAGGTGAACTTGCGGAAGAGGTCCCAGCCGTAAACACCACCCTTGATATCTCCACGGTTTGCATACCGCGTGCCGGTGACAATGTCCGCGTCCGACTCCTTCTGGATTCTGATCATCTCGGGGATGAACTTGGGGTGGTGGCTGAAATCGGCGTCCATGATGATAATGAAGTTGCCGGTAGCAAACTGCAGGCCGTGAACATATGCGGTACCCAGACCGAGCTTGCCCTGGCGGGGTTTGAGGACAATGTGTTCGGGGCCATAGAGGCGCTGGAGCTGCTTGCCGATCTCAAGAGTACCGTCAGGGGAGCCATCGTCAACGATAATGACTTCCCAATCGAGGTTGCTATAGTCAGGTAAGGGCGTCAGTCTTTTCATGTCTTTTGCTCGGGGCAATTGGAGATTCGCACTTCTCATTGAAGGTCTTCTGGATCAGCCAGGTAATAATAGGGAGGTTCCGGCGTTCATTGTAGGTGGGCAGGATGACCGAGTACTTGTTCTTGGTGGGGGCCATTTTTGCGATAGGTTCAGATATTATGGAGTTCAATAATTGTCTCCAGGACAAGTGCAATCCAGAAAAAGAGAGAAAAGGAAAGAGTAGGGAGCGAATGGCTAACAGCTTGTAGCTTCATCGAGGACCCCCAGACGCGCCAACTCGCCAGATCCGGAGTCCACCGCCTTCGGCAGAACCCGATAGCTTATCGCGTCCCACGAGCTTCCCCGACTTCTTGTTCAACGAGGTCAGCCTCTCCATCTCGTTACTTGAATCTTGATACAAAGATGGCTTCACCGGCCTTGCACCAGCGCAATGCTTCCAGATGTGGGTCTGCTATGCTCAGTAGTGTTTCTGTTAGTTTCTAAGTCACAATGCTGACCATATTAGCTTCGCGGCCCCGCAGCTCAACACGCGGTCCTTTAGATGCACCAGACGAGTGAGCAATGTATCTATATGGCTGAAATCATCAATTCTAACTTGTGAAAACAGTCCACTCTCGCTGTCCACATTGTCCATCTCTGACAGCACGGATAAGCATGCCTTCCCTCAGAACGACGGCTTCTCCGGCTCTTCCTTCTACGAACTAGACCCGTTGGCTCCAGATGATCTGCCGGAAACTCTGGGCAAAGATCTCTCCTTCCTCCTGCGCCATAACATCTTTCATCCCCTTTCACATGTCGACATACCCTTACCGCTGCGCTCGGAATTTGTTGTCCTCAACCCTGGCGAACCGCTCTCGTCCTCGCTCGGTCTCCTGGAGAAGCTACTCTCCGAAGGTCGCTTTCTAGTTGCCGCACATTTCGCCAGCTCTATCTTGACATCCTCCTTGATCTCCTCTACGGACACCAGATTGATATTCTCCTTGTTTTACACACGCCTGGCTTGCCTAGAGCTATCTGGGAATACAGTGCTGGCAGCCCAGGAGTCCAAGGCACTGGAGGATCTCAATTCCACATTTTACTATATCGACCCCAGCGTCGACGACGCTGAGGCTGATAAAGAGCATGAGAAACCCCATGTGCATTTTCCTCGCCATATTGTGCCATGGCCACTTCGAGTATTGGCGGTGCGCCTTCAAAGCATTGGGTTCGGAGACTCCCGTAGGAGTATCGGCGGCTTGTATGAGATTGGCCTGGAAGCACGAAGGGAGGTCATGAAAACAGAGAGCAGTGAGAATGAACGAAAGATCTGGAGAGAGAGATTAGCAGATCTTGGGATCCGAAGCGTCAATGCACTGGTGGAAATGGGTGACTTGGATGCAGCTAAACGATCACTTGAGGCTCTCCATGCTTCTGATGAAGATACGGAGGTTATGAAACTGAGAAAAGCGCTTCTCTTCTTGCGGGTAGGTGACCTCGATGCCGCGGAACAAGTTTTCAGTGATTCTCGCGAGTCAAAAGAGGCTGCTCTCCTGCAGCCGCTCTTGAGCATGTCTGAGGGTCGCTATCAAGACGCAGTGACCGAGTGGCGAGCCCTTCACGAAGACACGCAAAGGACAGACGGGGCTCTTGTGGCCCAGAATCTGGCCGTTTGTCTTCTCTACTCTGGGAAACTGGACGAGGTACGTCAAGCCATCTCTTCTCTGCTGTAATTATTTCACTGACAGATATACTAGGCCCGCCAACTCCTTGAGGCCCAGGTCTCCGCCAACCACTCCTTTGGCAGCCTCATTTTCAACCTTTCAACTGTCTACGAGCTTTGTTCTGACAGCGCTGGAAAACTGAAGGGCCAGCTGGCTGCTACTATTGCAGGGCAACCAGTATCTGGCCAAACCAATCTAGACCGGCCCAACACTGACTTTAAGCTCTAACGACTGAAGAAGCATGACATGACTATTTCAAGTCTCGAATGAATTGAGTCCAACCTCCTTCCTGTATCGAGCGCCAATGTGAATAATACCCAACTCCATGAATGAATGACAAGCCGATAAGAATAAATATAGAGGGCAACCCTTTTCACACCAACACCATGCATCCAAATCCATGCAAAAACACAAGAAAACGCCCCAGAATGCTTTATACATTCGGTCTCAAGAGCCCCCTGTACTTGGCTGCGCCGGTTCCGGTTTCGCAGGTGCCCGCGTCTTCGGCCGCCTAATAACAACCTTCTCGCCTTCCTTCTCCCAACCGAGTTTCTCGACTTCAACCAGCTTCTCCCACGTCCAGCTCTCGTCGTCGCCCGTGCAACCGCCCACAATCCAGCTCACATGGACGTTGAGATATGAACTGCCAACAGCCTTGAGAGCATGTCTCCGGACACGATCCACCGCCCAGTCCATCACTGCCTGTGTATACGAATCCACCGTCTTGCGCACCCGCCAGAACACGACCCAGTTATCATGCATCAATGCGCCGAGAGCCTGGTCGATGTCTTTATCGCAGAACGCGTAGTCCTTGCGCGCACGGGCGCGCAGCTCAAAAGCCGAAACCATATCGTCTTGTCGACAGGCATAGTCAAGAATCAAGTATGAGACTATCTCTTTCACCTCGGAGTCTGGAAGCGGGTGCGATCGCGAGTGTAGTTTGTCGAGGCTATAACGCAAGGACGGGAAGTATGATGGAGGGTGCTGGGCGCGAATGGACAAGCGGATGGAGAATATATGGACACGCTGGGTGAAATCTATCGGCGTCTCGGAGGCTGTGGCCAAAGTGGCTTCGCGAAGCTTGCGCAGCGAGAGGAGGAGGGTGGATAGTTCTGATGAAGGTGGAGGGATGCTTTTGTCGGCGGGGTTTCGTTTGGAGGAAGGCAGTGCGGCTGGAGGATTCGAAGTCGCATCGTTTGAGGCACTGGTAGGAAGGGATGCAAATGCAGCGTCGAGGTCTTTGGAGTGATCGGCACAGAATTTCATATATCGCGCCACAACCTTGTCATAGTACTCGTGTTGAGCTTGGTAGGTGAGAAGCCTGCCATATTCCCTGTTAGTGCTCATGCCAATCCGGCTTTTGTCTGGCGATCATACTTCTTATCTCCCTTGGATACGAATCCGACATGTTCTAGCGAGTCAGATACCGGCTTCAACCGGCTTCCATGTGCCCTGGACTGCATTGCGCGCATGTGGGCAGGGACAGTTGCGCGGGGATGAAGCGGGCCGCTGCTGCCACTAAACAATCACGGACAAAGCGGCCAATCCACAGTTATGTCATGTGAAGATAGAGATTAGGTTGACCGCCTTTCAAATGGGTCTCTTGTACGGAGTATACATCGTCACACCAAGAACTATATGACTACGCAAACATGAACACAAAGGTCGCTCAGGTAAGCATTCTTTCTTTGCAAGTTATCCCAATTATCTTTCCCCACAAATTCTGCAGATGTTATTTCAATGGGCTATACATCCAGCTAGTTATTTATCTGATTTCTCAGTACTGTAGTACATGCATATGCCATATGCCAATCCATGTTTGCCTCGTTTGCACCGAGGTTCCCAACGAGGCAAATCTTGTGTTGTCCCCAACTACTCAACACTCCTTTTTGTATATAGATTCCCACTTTTTTTTCCAATTCTTTTACTCCTCCTTCACCTTTAGTAAACCACAGATCCACGTTGAACCGTTGATCTGCTTATTTGCCTTGCATATTTCGTGGCTGACCCGCCGACGACTTCAAAAGAGCACAGCTTCCGGCCCTGCATCTGACTTGCATGTGAAGTGACAAGATGCCTCGCCAACGCCGTCCCGTTCAGGAAACAGAGCCAGAATTGGAAACCAAGGCTTCCGAGGTGGCCAATTCGGTCCTAGAGGTACCGCCCAAGGTGATGAAGAAGTTGCTGCATTGGGATGATCTACCTTCTTGGCAACGCGATAACCATCATATCCACACGGGGTATCGGCCTGCGTCATCTTCATTTCTAGCCTCGTTCCAGTCTCTGAGTTACCTCCACAATGAGTCCGTGAACATCTATACGCATCTACTTCCAGGCCTAGCGGCCATTCCGGCCGGGTATCAGCTTCATCGCGTTCTTACGCCGCGCTATCAGACCGCAGATGATTCGGATATCGCGGCCTTTGCCTGTTTCTTTGCTGGTGCTGCCTTCTGCCTTGGAATGTCTGCCACATACCACACGATCTCGAATCATTCCCCCCGTGTGGCACGTATCGGCAATGCCCTCGACTATATCGGTATCGTCGGCCTCATTGTGGGTAGCTTCGTTCCTAGCGTCTTCTACGGGTTCTACTGTGTCCCCACACTCCAACACCGATACTGGACCATGATCTGTACTATCGGGTTAGGCTGCGTGTGTGTCTCTGTTGTCCCCCAGTTCCGAACCCCCCGCTGGCGACCCTTCCGCGCATCCATGTTTGTCGGGATGGGCCTGTCGGCCGTCTTCCCCGTGCTCCACGGGGTGGCTCTTTTCGGGGTGGAGCGTATGCGCCAGCAGATCGGTCTTGGCTGGCTACTGCTTCAAGGCTTTTTGTATATTCTCGGTGCGAGCATCTACGCGGCACGAGTGCCGGAACGGCTGCGACCGGGCCAGTTTGATCTGTTTGGCCACTCGCATCAGATTTTCCATGTGCTGGTGGTATGTGCTGCGGTGGCCCATCTCACAGGCCTGCTGAAGGCATTTGATTATCGGCACAGCGGAAGTGCCGAGGTCTGTCAGATTCCGCGCGGCTGAGTCGTCACAAAGGGACAGGGAGGTGAGAAGGGACGGTAGAGAGGCTTGGAGCTTGGGGAGGAAGTTGGACAACAGGCTCATGGCAATTGGGTAAAATGGGATGACACAGTGCACCTGTGCTGCTTACAAGAGATGGAAGTTCCCAAGTCCTGCCCCGGGTTGAGCCAGGTCTGGAAAGGTCTTTTTGGTTCCCAGCTGACGAGTACCCGGTTCGTGATGTGCAACAATGACCACGATCAGAATGAGCGGTGGCTAGCCTCTGGCGTTGTGCGTCCGGTCAGCCGAGTCGAGACGGATCCGAGGATTCTGTGCCATTCACATGGGGCTCTCGTTGTTTTTCTGGGGTTCATCGATGGTCATTGGAGGGAAATACTGAGGCGAACTGTCAGGTCTTACTAGTGACAAATCGGCTGCAGCCCATGACAGGCCCAACGGCCCTGCGTTCGTCGGGCTCTCCGCGATGAGAAATAAAGGGGAAATACAGAGGCGACCAAGAACTAAAGTGACTGGATGCGATTGACAATGTTGCATCAGTGTACGACGTAGAGGGCTCTTGGGTGTTTCCAAAGAAATCCAACAGCCGATTCGAGAGAACATAGCCGCGGCCCAATCCTAAAACTTCGCCTGTCACCGTCCATTGCGTTCTTTAAAAAGGAATTCAGCTGTGTTCCAGAAGAGTAATAGGAGCATCCACTCGAGTCGCTGTCCTTACCCTCTATCCTCGTCCCAAGTCAGACCCCCAGGTCCCGCCTGTTCCCGGGTGGTCCAAGTCAGTGCAACGGCCGGGGGATGTTGACAGGACCCTTTTTATCGTGCCAGTTGGCACTCGCATGCAAGGTTGATCAGATGGGAACGTCTGGGGTTTCACAGCGGCTGACGCTTCCAGTGCGGCTGGCGTCGGGACAGGACTCCAAAATGCGAGTGTGACATCTTGGAGGGTTGGATTTTTCAGCCATGGAGCTTGAGCTTATTCGAGCTTGATGGGTTTATATATGCGAGGACTTGCCCGTCCGCGGGTAGGAAGGAGGAAGAGGATGGAAAGACTTTATACCTGTTGATCTATACAGGTCGATGCGTATCTTTGTATATTCGCTACTTGGAGAGGTATACCTTAGACTGCCAGCCTGACATCCTTCAGCCTACCTTCTCCATTTCTTTCTTCCAATATCGCAGTCAGCTTAATCCAACTTGCTCTCGTCCGATCATCATCCTTACTCTAACATCCGGCGACCCCCATGTTGGCAGGAAAAGACGGACCTCCCACTTCAACCACCATCACTACAACTCCCTCTGGGACTCTTCTCTGTCACAGATGCTTGCCGACTCCATTGGAACCCAGCTTGCGGGAGGCGACGCACCCAAACTTCGAACGGCGTGCGAGAATTGCAGACAATCAAAGGTCAAGTGCAATCTATCTGGCAAGAACGTGTGCACTCGCTGCCTCCGAAACGGGCTGCAATGCCAATATGGATTTGCCAATCGCTCTGGTAAACCGAAAGGCAGTAAAAACAGAGCGACGCTGAGGAAACTGGGCCAGTTGCCGGAGGACAAGCCGGCTGTTCGGAGCTATCGTGGTAGCCGGATGGGCCCTTCTGCTGTAGATCGGGAGCCCCTCGTGACTGCGGGCTATCCGGGACATATGACTGAGTCAATCTTCGATGACGATGTAGGTGATTTACTTGTCTTTCTTATCTGATGTATCTAGACTTACCTCTCTTTCCCGTTGGGTCGTATAGGTATGCTTGATTCCAGGCCCACCGAGTCTTTGGGATAGCCCACGAGGCCTTGGTACTATAGCTTTAGAAACACCCATATGTCCATCGCAAATGACAGCGGTGGGTGGTTCACCATTTGCCGATTTCGTGGATGCTTGCCCTGCCGTCTCAATCGGAGTAGGGTACCCGCAAACTCCAGTGACACCCACGTTTCTCTCATCGGATCCACTGGGAGATAGCATGACAAGTCCACCACTGAGTGGCTCCATATCCTCGCCTTACACATGTCTAGCATCGTGTGAGTGCGTGGATATGCAGTTGTTTCATATGAACCGACTCAATCAACTACTCGCCGAGTCCCAGCCACTCCGCTTCGATCACAGCCTGCAGACGATCAAAGCGACATTTTGTGCCGCACAGATCTTCCTACAGTGCAGGGCATGTTCTAAGGACAGTTCCAATCTGCTGCTCCTCATTTCCGTTCTCAATTTGACCTTGCAACTATTCGAATACTGGATATCACGGGAGACTTCCCGAGCCGCACAGTCGGATCACGGATTCGATATCAGATACGGATACTACGAGGTCTGCCATGAGGAGAACCTACAGATACGCACGTTTCTACTACGGGGCCTACTCCTGCAGTGTAGAGAGTTGCTCTCCCTGTTAACGACATCTGTCAATACATCAAATCTCGACGGCGAGAACTCGGCCATGGCAAAGACGACTGGAGAGGCAGATCATCATCCCTGGTCCTCACCAGGCAGTCTCTGTACTCCGCTCCCCGATCTTGATCCCGAGCTATTGAGTAACAGTGATTCCGAGAGCAAATGTCTGCTACCCATCATCGTGGGCTTTGAAGCAACTGTGGACGCATTTCTTCAGTCCGTGTCGACGAATGAATGTATCTGTGGGTCTCAATACTTGGAGGAGTCATTATGAATACTTTTACCGAGCATCTCAGTAGCAGCTAGGAGGATTAGGATTGTAGGAAGGATTGCTTTCGCGATTTGTATTCTATCTAGGGGGAGGGCCAGTTGCGGACAGAAAGTCAATTGAACCTTTGATTCTCACGAGCTCGTCAAGTACACGAAGGTCGGCTAAGCACGAGAATTGATAATTTACATGCCCAAATAGCCTATATGATTTTCTGTCATATACATTTAGAGAACAACATTGCACTACACACTATGTGCAGTGGTATTCCGTAGGTCCATACTAACTCCGGTCTTAACCCCACACTTTCGGTCCGCGGCGAGCCTCGGCACTTTTGGTCAGGACCGAGTTTAGACCTGCGACCTGCACTGACTAAACTGTATAAGACCCCAACCTTCCTGGTTTCCCCTCACGCCTGACAAAATCACCATCTGACATACAAGAAAGAAGCGCCGAAAAGAAGAAACCATAACAGAACAAAGTACTATACAATCATGGCTCCCTCCGACCGTCTCAACCAGGTCAACAAGCACCTCAACTACCCGGCCGGCATGCTGGCCGGCCAAGTAGCCATCATCACCGGCGCAGGACAAGGCATCGGCGCCGAAGCAGCCCGACTCTTCGCCAACGAGGGTGCCAAGGTGGTCGTTGCTGATATCGACAGCAGTACGTGTGACCCTGACTACTGTGCCCCCGACAAGCCGTTGATGACTCCTCCCCATCCCCGCACATGGCATGACAAGCATCAGCTTCGACTACAGTAGCTAGATGCTAGTGTACCCACCCTGGCGGCCTTACATTGAGGGATGAGGGCATTTGCGAGCTTTTAGATCTTGTGATCAAAATTCAGAGCTAATATATGCCATAGAGAAGGCGAATGCCGTCGCTGATGCTATCAATGCTGTCGAGCCTGGTCGCGCGCTGGCGGTCGTGGGAGATATCCTGGACGCTAGTTATGTCGAGACGCTGGTGAAGCGGACGGCTGAGTTTGGTGGTGGCAAGATTCATATTATCGTTAACAATGCTGGGTTTACTTGGGATGGAGTCATTCACAAGGTGAGTTTTGTGGAAGATACCGGTTATACTATACATCCCTGCGTTGTACCACGGGTCCTAGGTACAGCGATTGGGAGGTATATGCTAGTACTATACATCAATCCATATGCTGATTTCACTTTCCCACCTCACAGATGACCGATAAGCAATGGGACACCATGCTAGCCGTCCACAACACAGCCCCATTCCGCCTCGTCCGCGCTGCAGCACCCTATTTCCGCGTCAAGGATAAGGAGCCCCGAGTCATCATCAACATTAGCAGCACTAGCGGTATCCACGGAAATGCGTACGTCCCCAACCTACCTCCCCTTCTAACCCCCATCAAATCCCATACTAAATTTCCCCTCCCCTCATACAGCGGCCAAGCCAACTACGCCGTGGCCAAAGCCGGCGTCGTCGGTCTCACTCGCACAATCGCCAAAGAATGGGGTCCAGCCTTCGGCGTGCGCTCCAACACCATCGCCTTCGGCTTCGTGACTACCCGTCTCACCGCTGCCAAGGAGGCGGGTGCGTTTATCACCACTCCTGACGGGACGAAGGTTGCTCTTGGAATTCCTGGGAAGCAGTTGGATGGGAAGAAGGGTGAAGCGGAGGCTTCTTATCCGGATATCCCGTTGCGGAGACCGGCGAGTCCGGAGGAGGCGGCTAGGGCGGTGCTGGGTGTTGCCAGTCCGTATTTCTCGTATGTTAATGGGGAGACTATTCGTGTTACTGGGGGGAGGAATATGTAAAATTGGGTGTGAGTGGGAGGGTGGGAAGGAGGGGGATGGGGGTGAAATTGTTGTGTATGTAGAGGATGATGAATTATTTCATTGGTCGGTTCAAGTCAATATACCATGCCATGTTGAAATTTTCGAAGAAAAGGTACAGGGTCTCATCTCCATTTTATCCGGTAATTAAGTGCATACCTTAATAGAGTAGTTTGACCAGCAGAACGTGGATTCCCAGTCTCGGCCAATCAGTCGAACTTGTTCGAGCTATTGAGCTACTCAACACCTCGGTGTACCTTCACCTCTTGTTTCAACACTATCTCGAATCACCTTTTCAGTTTCACACCACCAAACTTACCATACTTATGCCACGCCTAACACTCCAACCTACATGGCCGGCGTTCACGGCACAGTGTATCACAGACCACAACAACAACCAACAATGGCAACAGCAATGATCTTACGGTGACACGAGCGCCACGTAGAAGCTTACCTCGATTCAAAGAGTAGAGACATAAATGATGCCGTACAGCCGCGGTGGTAATGTTTGTCGGTTTCGCCGTTCTTGCCTATCGCTTAGGTGTGGCATCCAGGGATAGTGAGGGACTGTAGGACAGGCGTAACGTTGTACGAGGTGAGACTTGGAAACTGGAATGGATATTAACACAACAGAAGGTGAGAGTGAGATAGATAGGGAATCAGAGGGTGGGTGAACATTCAGTTATTGGGAAGGAATGAGATGTGAGGTACTAGTGATTCAGAACAGAGAATAAGATGATATTCCAGAAAATGATGTGTGGTAGATGAGATTCAATTGTCTGTTCAATTCGCTCCGTAGAGTCTTAAGGTATCATAAATAATAAACAAAATCCCAATCCCAATAGATCCCAGAGATGATATCCAGATCCAGATCCAGATCCGAATCCAAACCAGCCATGCCGCGAAAAACACACAATAGTCTATGCAAATGCCAAAATCTCCATCCAGACACAACAAAAAAGCCGAGAAGATCATATCTGATCACCACCCATAAGATCGTAAACAGGAAATAGAAGAAAAACAGGTGAAGAAATTGCCAGCCCATTTCAGATGACATGAGTGAAAAGGAAGCGAGATAAAACCGACGCCCGAACGACCGGGTTGAAATTCCCAAAAGAAATTGATGATGATGACAGGTGCCCGAACCAGGGGAGTTCGTCTGTCTACTTCACGTGAGCCTCCCAATATATTATGCCAATATGTGTCAAGAGAAAAGAAAAAAGAGAACAATCAAAACAACCATCCGTCCAGTATGTGGGCAAAATATTAAAACAAGAGAAAGGAAATAGCAGAAAACAAAATCCATCCTATCCTGTCCGGCGGGGACAAGATAGGATAAATAGACCCAGCGGTGTGGGATCCAGAAGTCGCACGGCTGGGCCAGCAGTGTTTGGGTATAATCCAGGGGTGGTTTTGAAAAACGGGAAAAATATGTCCAGGTAATTAAAAAGGGTCACAGGGAATAGAAAGCTGGTGGCCGAGATACTCCAGATGGGCTGGGTGCGGGATTTGATCAATCCTCGGCAAGCACACTTTTTTTTTGTTGCGCGGCAGCTTTTGAAGATGGGAGCAATCCAGAGTAGAGCGAAGCAACCGAAATGCTTAATCGAAAATAGGAACTCCTGGCGCAGGGAAAAACAAAATCCAAGGGGTAATGGTGGTGGTTGAGGGGCGTGAGATCGTGATGCTGCGTTAAAGGGGAGAGTGGTAGGAGGGTAATCCAAGTCCAAGAAGGAATATCGTGAAAGTAGTTATATAGAGTGGCCTCAGGGCGTTCAGCAAACCTGAATCGGGGCGCCAGCAGCGAAGGCATCCACGGGGATGGGTTGCTCCACGCAGATCGAATGAGGGAAGACGACCTTGCAGTCTTGTACTTGCACCTGCTCCGAGATGACTGGCGACATACAGTTGTAGTCGGAGTAATCGGAGTAGTCCTCGGTGAGAGCGGACGCTTCGGAAATAGCAGACTCGGAGAAGTCCGAGTAGTGCGAAGAATCCGAGGACGATCCGGAAGGCTGGGCATGCATAGGCAACTGCTGGTGATCCAGATCCACGGGCATGTTGAAGACCTGAGAAGGAGGAATAAGGTTTTCAAGACGATCCCAGGCAGTGGGGACTTGGACGGGGACCTGGGGCTGGAGGACTTGGATTGGAGATGGAACCGGAGCAGGGGCCGTGGTCATAGCTGATTCGGTGAACCGGGGGCAGTCCACAATCAGCTGGCGCAATTCCGGGATGGTGATCCTCTTGGCTGGGTCGCGTTCAAAGACACGGCTCAGAATGTAGACCATCTCCGTGGACAGGGGCAAGATGGACTGCAGGAAGTATGGATCCTTGAGATAGGCCCGGAAAGTGGAATCCTCGAGAGAGGCGCGCTTCCAGGGGTTGCGACCACAGGTCAGGTTGACCAGCATCACACCGAGACTCCAGACGTCATTGGCGGCTGAGGCGTAACAGGACATGGGGCGAGGATGGGGCTGTTGACACTCTGTGACGTTTCGGACATATTAGGAGGGCCGTTTCAGATGAAGGGTGGGGGTGAAGATCAAGAGAGAAAGGATATCAATCCGAGTGGCAGGAGAGTTCAAAACGAAAGAAAACAAAGACACTACATCAAGTGTCCAATACACACTTACCAGGCGACATATAGAAAGTAGAACCGCAACCAAAGTCCGAGGTATAATAATCCTCGGTCGCAAGGCCAAAGTCGGCGAGCTTGACCGTCATGCCCTGGTCCGTCACCAGGACGTTCTCCGGCTTCAGATCCCGGTGGTAAATCCCAATGGAATGGCAGAACTGTACGGCATCCAGGAGTTGTAGGAACACACGCTTGACCAAGGGGTCATTCCCGACAAAGTGGCCCTTGTCGGTGATACTGGAGAACAGATCGCCCTCGGGGCAATACTCCATCACGACGTAGGTACAGTCCAGGGAGTCCATAATGCGCACCAGGGAGACCACATTGGGATGTTGACTGGCCCGGTGATGAAGACGAATCTCACGCTGCTGATATTTGAGTTGTCGGGGATCCAGCCCAGACTTGTTGAGGGCCTTGACGGCATATTGGATGTGCGTGTGGATGTCCAAGGCAGTATATACCACTCCGTAGGCGCCGACACCGAGGATCCCGGTGAGTTCGAGCCGGTTGGCCAAGATCCATCCTACACGGTCCTCGGGAGCATAGCAGCGGGCGATGGAGATGGGGGAATGGGGAGGAGTGGGAAGGTCGGTCGGATACATGTTATTTTTGATGTATATATCCGGAGAGGATCTCCAACGTGGAATGTCCGGGAGAGAAGCAAGGGAGGAGAGGGGGAGAGAAGGGGAAGGTAGAAGAGGCAGAGATATAGTCGAACAAGGTAAGATCCAAAATGGTTTACTCCTGGGGAGAGGTTGTTCTCTTGGAATCCAGTTCTTCCGGGATTAAGTCGAGTGGCAAGTGTCCACAAACGGGTTGTGCCCAAGGGATCGAGTCCAGGTCAACAAGTGGCAATAAATCGGCGGGAGTCCAAGGATTGTGGTATAGCTTGTTGTTGGAGAGTTTCACACGGTTCCAAATAAAACAGAAAAGAGGTCCAGGGTCATTCACAGAGAGAAATCCATTCCAGGGAGTGAGGGTCCAAATTGGGGGAGGGCCGATATGGGACAGGATAGTTCCAGAGAAGGAGAGGGCGATAGTGATGGATAATAATCGAAAAAAATAAATAAAAATGATATGGATGGACCAGAGGTTTTCAAACGGAGATCCCTTGGTCAACGGGCGAGATCAAAAGGAGAGAGAGGTAGAAGAGAGAAGAGAGAAAGGATAGAAATCAAAGGTCGAAGAAGGGAGTAGAAGTAGGATAGGGAGAGGGAGATGCGACCGCGAGAGAGTATAATGATGATTGTTTATGGGAATTATGGGGGGGGAAGGCAACGGGACAGATGAAGGAGGGGGGGGTGAACTAGTAGTTAGATAAAAATAAGATCGATGATGCTCTGTGATGAGTGCGTGGAGATATCAAAAGGGATACCACAAGCACACTAGGCTGACTCGAGCTGACTGCAGGTTTCCATCCACATGGTTGGTCTCCCTATCCTCCGTAATTCTTAGTCTCTCTACCGAGTAATAAATAATGTACTACCCACTAAACATAAAGTTATCACCTTGTCTTCTACTCTAGTTCATAGAGTTTGATGTGCCTCTTTGCCTCTGCTAGCGGTGTGCAAAGTAACTAACTTTGACCTACTCTCACCAACTTCGCAACTAACACTCTCGTAAACCAATCACCGATTCTCTAGCAGACCTGCCGTAGGCCGTGCAGGGCGCCACCTGCAAGTGTTGATTGGATAGGGCGAGGGGCAGTTGTACAGTACATCAGGATCGACTCCAAGACTGGGGCCTTACTCGCCCCCCCTATTTTAGAATGTGGCAATAGGCAAGAATAATCATCATCCTCAACACGAGCGCTTAACTCCACAGCCACCGTGGATCCACTACTGCACTCCGTACTCAATCAATGATCAATCATGGATTCATGATCCATGATCAATTTGGTCCACACCTTCTTTCCACTAGTCTCGCCCCCAGTCTGTTTTTGACTCCTTCCAGTTCTTCTCTAACCCGCCTGTCAGCCCAGTAATAGTCTCTTGACTTCTTACTAGCCTTTTTGCCCTCCTCAAACTCTCACAACGGCCTCGATCCTCGTTTTCCCCCTTGTCCTTTTGCTACCACTCCCCCTCCCCGCCACCTCACCGGATTCATCATCCTCACCAATCTGGCCTATCTGCTGGCCTATCTGCTGGCCTATCTGGCCCCATCTTGGTCCATCATGGTTCCATCTTGGTCCGTGTGTCCACACCAAAGAACTGCCATCCATACCAGCCCCGCATAGTGCGTGGTAAGTGGATCATCCTTTTCCTTAGTGGCCGTGGAATGAGGCGACCGTGTCTGGTTTCTTGCTGCTGCGTGTCTCCAAGCCCAAACCCAAAGCCAAAAAGGTTCCCAACAGCCTGTCCTTCCGTGCCCCGTTTCATGGCATGGGTCCTAGGGCCAAGAAGGGGGTGGAACTAGACCTCTTCCTCGTTTGTTTGCGGTCGCAGGACTCGCAGCCTGGGCTACACCGTATTTTTGGCCTCGATGGATCATGGAGCTCATCAGCTAATCCACCAGAGTCTAGATGGGAGTCGAGATAATCTCCGCTTTTGCAACTGGCTTCGACCTGTTGGTGCTCACTGCTCATGATTCATTCTATTACTTTGATTGGTATGTTTTGTTTCAACTTTATGACCCACACAAGGCGGATTTGGGTGAGAATCATAATAATATCATAGTAAGTCAGCAGGGAGTGTGTAGTCACAGAAACCAACATCTGAACATCCAGCATCAACAAGAACAAGAACCGGTCTGCTGGGATATTCGGTGGCCAGCCCAGACTCTGGAAGTGAGGCGATGAGGGCAGACCTCCTCTCCTCCTCTCTTGACTCCGGGACCAACCAAAAAGGGCTGGGAATCGTTCGTGTTTCGAGAACGAGTGGATCTTCCCGGCTTCGCACGGGCCTGGCAAGTCTGGGACCCTGGCAGCTGAGCTGTCGCTTTATTGGGAGGAGGAGGTGCACGGTTGCACTGCCCTTTTCCAAGTCGCAGAAGTACTCCGTACAGGATGTACTCCGTCTTCCCAGTAGTTGCACAGCGACCAGGCTGGGGTGCTGGCGCTTACAGGATGACCTGGATGTGGTGGGGGCCAGGTTCGTGACCAAAAGCCCCCTTGGCCACTTGTCCTTCTGGTGGTGGAAGAGCGATGAGTTGGAACATGGTGGGAGAGCACTTCTCCCCTGTCTGTACTGCTGCACACCCCCAGTGCTGTGAGTTCCACGCCCCCTCCCCCCTTCATCCTTCATGGTGGATGGAAGACACATCCTCCTCCATCAACCACTCATCGCGAGTTTCCCTCCTCCCCCTAGTCTCGTCGTTCTTGTCCGCCTCTCACGAGCGGTGAGAATCACCTGACCGGTTCGGCGACGCATCACATCCATCCTTGGAAAATAGTCTGCTGTACCCCAGAATAATTCAGGATTGCCATTGCAGCTGAACTCGTTTAGTCCTCCAAGGAGTGTCGGTAGTTGTCGTTAGTCGAGACCTTGCTTTTTTCCCTCGCTCGCCCTCACCGCTACCCGAGACTCGCGGGCGCATGTTACCAGTACATTTTTACGGTGACCGACCGGCATGGTCCTACATGGTTGAAGCTATAATCCTTTCATGGTTGCTGCATAGTCCCGCAATCAATGTGATGGTTACATATTATGCGAAATGTATCTTGTAGATCCTCATTATAGTAGGGAGTACGGAGTACAAGATATGCATATACGGAGTACATTGTTCACTCTACAAGTGATATACATACAATCATCTTCCCCCTTCTTATCTGCCCCAATGCGGACAACAGTCCCTGGTGCGCCCCAAAGTAAATAATGCGATCCATCCATCCATCAACTTCTCCCTCCATTCACATCTCTCCATGATCTCCCCGCCCTGCAGGTGGCGGAATGCCAATGCCAGTTCGCAGGGGCAAAGTAGCACATACAATACTGTAGCAGCCCAAGAAGGCTGGGAGTCTGGGACAAAACACTAAACACCCCAAGACCCACAAAATAAACACACGCTCGACATCATCATCGAGGGAATAAGCAACCATCACATCACCACTTTTTCCCAAGCTATCCCAACTACTACGGAGTACTCGGAATACTCGGAGTCCTTTGCCACCCGGGTAAGAAGGGCGCCTCAGGATGACCCAAAAGTGGCAAACGGGGCAATTTTTCTCCCCTTCTTCTAGCCAGCCCTCTTTGTTCCTTGACCTTCCCGCCCCTCCGAGGGGCTAGACTCGATATGGGTATTCCTATCGAATCCACTGTTTGTGATTTGATATGATATCAATAATGATATCAATAATGATATCAATGGTAAACATGGATCGGGTGAGATTCCATTCGGAGGAATTGGATGGGTTGATCATGGGACTATGTAGTAACTATGGGGGATCGACGGTCTTCTGGAAGACTCGATGGTATCACTTTTTGATGCCTAACTGGGTTTTTGCTTGTTACGTCGTTCTTATTCTGGTCTAGGGGATTCTTTTCTTTTGGAAACTAAGGGATGGGGGTTTTCTCCATACTACTGTTAAAAGTGCTAAGTAGTTAGCACTCGTAGCACTGTACGGAGGACATAAGACTATGCTGTATCTATTCCCCACAATTTGCAGCAAATGCAAGCGTTATCACATCACTCCTCCGAAATATACAATAATAGCACCATTGAATGCACCCACGCAATAATAATCCACCTCCACATCCATCTCGCATCCTCCCCAAGTTGCCAACCAACCGGCTCCCTCGGCAGGACCCATCCACACTAAATTTCTTTGCCTACCTCGCCTCCTCGACACGTATCGCCATCCATCTGAGGCCACCAGTCCACCAGAGACGGTGAGTGGCCAACGCCCACGCAATTCCTCAATATCCCCCCCGCCCCCCGGTCCAATCGGCTATCATCCTCGACTGGAAATCCCCCCAAGGCGCAGGTGATGAGATGCTTCCAGCATGCAGGACATGATTTTCTTTGTTGGCACTTTTACCGGACGGCAGAGCTTACCGTTGAAAGGCAATAAGTATGGAGTGGAGTACACACGCAGACATCCTATTTGTCCGACCTCCTCATGGAGTCTGATGATCCTCTCTCTTGGGACGGTCTTCGATAGGGTACCACAGATCCATGGGGTTGAGTTTCCGGGTTCAAAACCTGAATAATCCCAGCTTTTCAGCCTCTCATGTTTCACTTCATTGAACTCTTCCGTCCAGTGTCCAATCCCCGAGGGGCGTACGTTGCACGGCAACGATGGCCGATGGATGGCGCAGGCCACGCGAGACAAACAGGCCGCCTGTTGGCTGGCTACTGTACAATATACGCTTTTGTGATGGGTCATCCCTTCATCTATTGCTAACCTTCTTCCGTATGGTACTACTGTATCCCAGGTTAAGTTAAACCTATTAGCAACGACTACCATCAGAATCGGACCCAGTCGATCGGCGCAACGGTTATGGTTCCATGGCTCGTTGATGTCACTTGTCGATCTAGAACGCGTTCGGGTCCGACGACCTTGCCTCTCGGGAGTAGTGCACTGGCCCTACCCACCACTCAAGGGTTTATGCTTTATGATGGAACTACTCTGCGTTGCTTTCATTAGTTATCTCTTGCCTTTCTCGGAAATCATGTCTCCGGACTCGACTCGTTCATCCAAACTCTACTCTAGCTGGTTGCTGGTTGCTGGGCTGACGGCTGAAACGGCTCACTTCTGGATCCGTGGTTATTGTTGGTTTTGGATCTAGGAACTAAGCTAGGATTCTGCCTTGGCTGTGGTTGAGATGTGCACGAAGGGTGCTACCGGATGTAGCTAGCAGCTCGAACTTCTATTGGCGACCTCTTACATATCAGCATTATGCCACTGCACTCAAAGAGCTCGTCTTGCAGTGGCGCTGCTGATAGGCTCGGCTGTGTACACGCTAATCCCCAACGCCTTCGCCCGGGTTTTAACATGTTGCAGCGGGGTTGAGCTGATTGAGGGCGCCACTTACTCATGCGGAAGAGGGGCAAGGGGCTCTGGGAGGAGGCTGATAGGTACAGTTGTGCGAGGCAGAGTGTTATAATAGGTGGACTGGTGTGTGATTGGCTTTGACCAGCTATAGTTGCTTGCCTGGGTTGCCACAGGCATCAAGGCAGGATTCACATTCCCTGTATTCGTGGGATTATAGAGTAAGGCTTTCTGATACGTGCAGCGAAGAGGGGGAAAGTGTTCGTGTTGATGGAGGTTGGAAAAGTGGCGTGGCTACGAGGGGACAATTGATCAAGGTGTTGATATGTTTCCGTGTAGATTGGACAAGTTGGGTAGCTGGAATACTGAGGGGTTTCGGTTAGTGGTATGTCGCTGCCGAACATTGAAGGGTGCGTGAAGAGCATTACAGACTGAAGGTTGCAACGGATGAAGTCCAAGTAGTTGGGCTGTTAATGGGGAATTGGTCGCATGTATATCTGAAAAGAAGGGTCTCTTTTTATCTTTGTTGTCTAATATCAGCATGTCACACATCTTCTAACCCACAATACGCCTTGCAAAGCTCAATCTGTGCTTCACACGCTAAGTGTGAGTACATTATCTCGAGCTTTTGAGGTAGCTCTTCTTTATGTGCTCGTGTCTACTAGATTAAAATCTCATCACAAGATAATAGAGCATGGATAGTTCCCAAAAAGATTTTCACCTAGGCCAAGGGGAGCTAAAGCGATTTTCAATTTCCCTGAGATAGCTTCAGACGTTTTGATCGTCTGAGTAGTTGTTTTGGATGCTCTAATTGGTTTCCGAGATGCTCTGCCTGTGTTTCCGAGTCGTCGTCTGATATCCTTGACTCGCGCACTTGGGATTTGAGACCTTCACGTACTTGCATGAGCCACCGTTTTCTGGTAACTGTATCATTGTGTTCAGCGCCTAACACAGTTTCACTTGTTTGTGACGCGTGTACCAGAAGTTCCTCCGCTTCATCTAAACGGCCCCGGTTCCATGCTATCACCGCAAGGTTGGCTTCCCGGATCAATGTATCAGGATGATCGTCACCCAGCACCCTCTTGCTTGCCTCCAGCACCTGCACCTGAAGCTCTTCTGCCTCGATTAATCGCCTTTGATGCCCGTATAACGCTGCAAGGCTGCTTTGACATTGTAGAGTATTGGGGTGCTCTTCACCCAGAAACCACTGAATTGCTTCGGATACTTGCACCTGAAGCTCCTCTGCTTGGCCAAGATTCCCCTGATCCACAAGAATTCGGGCAAGGTTGTTTTTACTCGTCAGAGTCTGAGGGTGCTCATCACCAAGTGTCCTCTCTCTTGCTTCGAAAATCTGTACCTCAAGATCCACGGCCTCAACAAGTCTCCCCATGTTCCAATAGGCCATCGCGAGGTTGCCTTTACTAGTCAAAGTCTCAGGGTGCTCATCACCTAGAAAGGTCCTCTGTGAATCGACTATTTGCACTAGAAGCTCTTCGGCCTTGTCCCAACGCTCTTGCTCCTTATATATCGATGACATATAACCCATACTGAGAAGAAGTCCCTCGTCATGGCTGTCAAGTTGCTGTCGCCGAGCTTCGAATATCTGCTGGCATATCATTCCCGCTTCGTTGTATCGTCCATCGTGAATTAGACAATATGCTGGAGATTGGGAAAGGTTGACTTGATATGCGATGCAATCGCCGTTGCCGAAGTTGTGCCGTAAACGCCAGCAGGCAGACAGGCCATGACAATATTGTGGCCGGCAATCTTTCCAAGTGAATAACTGACATGCGCACTAACAGACGGGAGGGACGCATGAGTCTCATCAAACATGGCTTTGGCGGCAGCTAGTTCGAGAGGTAAAGCGCAAATCCATGCCAATCTGTAATCCTCATGGGAATAGCGAGATGGCTCCGCCATGTTGAAACGGTAGGTAGACGGCAAGGAAATGAGAAGGGCAAGCAACCTAGAAGTCCAACCATATGAGGCTGCGCGCCTCCTTTGAACAACACAATTTTCTTAACGCTTCACGACGAGATAATTGTACAAGAGCTGAGAGGAGGTCGAGGAGGGGAATAATGAGGCTTGGGGCTGAAGTTGGGCGACTAGACGACCAATCATGTTGATCCCCCTCTTAATATCAGACTTCCAGTTGAATCATCATGAACCTCTTATTTGATTGAAGCATGAACTCTAGGCTGGTTTCAGAAACCAAGCGAAACTTCACTTACCAAAATCCCTGGGTAAGAGATCAGACCCTAGTACCTGCACAAGGGAAACCTGAAGCGTACAATAGTTAATCGACGGGAGAGGTACAGTATGTGATGTTTTGCCCCGAGAGAAGCCTACGTGAAAGACGGCCATGCTAATAACAAATTAAACTAACCAAAATCTCTAAGATATGGACACAAAATGATAATTCCGTCTTCCGGATAACAACGCCGTCATAATGTCATCTCACACCTACTTCCGGTTCAAGAAGGGGTGCTTCAGCGCCTCAGCAGGTGTGCAACGCTTCTCAGGGTTGAGAGTCAGACAGCGATCGAGGAAATCCACGAACAGCGTCAAGTCTTTGGCATCAGCATCTGACATACCCCTAGTTCCCTTGCCCATCAGACGTGTCTTCAGATCACGGGTCGGCTTCTTGAAATCCATCACTCGGGTCACCGGACGACCGGTGAGCTTGTCTTCTTCGGCGCTGTGGAAGTTGAGCATGTCGTCGAAATGGAGGTGTGCCAGGGAGCCACGGCGGAGGACCTTGGGCGGGTATTTGCCGCGGCATTCCATAATAGACTTGAGCATTTGGTTGTTGTTGCGGCCCGTGAAGAGAATCTTGCCGGTGTACAACTCGAAGAGGGTGCAGCCGATGGACCAGACGTCAATAGCATAGTCGTAAGGAATACCCAGGATAATCTCGGGGGCACGGTAGAAGCGACTAACGAGATAAGGTGTGATCTCGTTTTCGGATGCAGGGGATGCAGAACCCAAGTCACAGACCTTGAGGATATTGCGTTGTTCATTGACCAGTAGGTTGTCAGGTTTGAGATCTGCGTGCAGGATGTTACAATTGCGGAGAAGACTCAGACCCAAGAAGATCTGCTGCGCATAGGCGCGGATGGCACGCAGATTCAGCCCGACATCACGACCGAACTTCTTGAGCACCTCACGTAGGTTCATGCTCAAGTTCTCGAAAACCATGCACAGATGACCCTTGTGTTCGAAATAGCGTACGAATTTGATGACGTGCTTCTTGCCCTCTGGATCAGCTTCATGTAGCTGCTCCAGGATCCCAATCTCCTTCATGCCAGCCTTGCGCATCGTATCGTTCTGACGGATGATCTTGATGGCGACCAAAGTCCCGGTCACTGAGTCGCTGGCTCGAACGACAGAGGAGAACATTCCCTTGCCGAGATTTTGCTGGACATGATAGCGGCCGTTGATCAACTCACCGAGCCGCACGTTGTAGTAACCTTCTGGGTCATCCCAGTTATCCATCATGCTGATATCCAGCTCTTGGGGTTGCGGGACAGCCGTTGCGGAGGCATGCGCGGGCTGTTCGTCCTTGGTATCCTCGGCAAACATGTCGTCGTCATCATCAGCGAACATATCGTAAGGGTCTTTCGCTTTCGGGGCTGGAGGCGGTTGCTGAGCGGGGGTGTCGGGGAGAAGAATATCCTGTCTGGTGGTTTGTGTCTCGTCATACGCGGCCGATGAGATATCACCGTTTGTGGTTTGTGCACCATTCAGCTTTTGCCTTTCTTCCTTTGTATCAAACATCGGATCGTAATCTGCAGCAGATGGTTCATCCTTCTCCGTTCCGTCCGCGACAGCATTAGAATTGGCCAAATCCGCATCTTTGCTAATCGTAAAATCAGAGAATGCATCTCCAATCTGCTCACTTGGCGTGTGTACGGGAGACATCTTTGGGGATTCTGTTTGGGTGAATCGACACATGTTAGCTCGTTCCAAGTAGTTTTGTCTTGGATCGGAAGGCCTACCGGACATATCTTGGGAACTTGTTGGCTCAGTACCAGGAGTCGATGAATCTGTCTCGCCGTCGGGAACCTGCAGGGCCTTGAGATGCATGGGAGTTGCTTGACTTCGGTACTTCGCTTTAATAGCCTCGCGTCGCTTGCGACGAGCCTCCAAAGCAGCAGCTTCGTCCATGGGTTCGGATGGCTCTGGTTCTTCCACGGGTTCTGACCTGGGAGTATCTGCTCTAGAGAAGTTGTCAGCCTTGGAACCAAGAACCTTGGACCGAAACCTTGAAACATACTCATCAGAAAAGCGGGCACGTTTCGGGAGAGCCTGCTGCACCTGATTCTCTCGTTTTTCAGCACCAAGCTTGGGATCCCGAGCGCTAGCTGGGGTCTTTCCTCGTTCGCTCACTACCTGTTCATAAGACAGTCCGCGCCTAGTGTCCGCCTGGGGCCGCGTGCCTTCCACATTCGGGTTCGGATCATCGTACTGCTTCGGCTTTCTGACTTCGCGATAGGGCGATCGGCTATGAGTACGTGGTCGCTTATCTCTGCGTCGGTCGTAGTCATCGGTATACTGCAGACCACCGCCGTAGCTCTCCTCGCGGTCATAGTCGTAGTACGATTTCTGTCGGCGGGAGGGGGCGTTTCGATCATACGGTCTATCGTCATACCTCGACCCGAAACGTCGCGGCGGCTCCTGCCGGGCGTGTCGACCCTCTTGCCCATCATACTCATCGTCACGTCTGCGCTTGTAACCTCTGTTGTCACGGTAGGGCGAGCGAGAGCGGGATCGGGATCTTGTCCATGACCTGCGTCGGCGTGGCGATCTGCTGCCTCTCAGCGATGGAGATCGGAGCGCAGAGGAAGTACTATCTCTGGGGGGACGGTCAACGCTGGTGCCATTAAGAGGAGGTTTTGACGCAGTTGCCTTCATCTCTGAGCCTGATTCGATGATCTCACCCTCAGAAGGGGTCGACAGGGACCTCGAACGATTGCGGGACGTCATGGTACCGACCGTCACGTTGTCGAAGACGAAAATCAGCACCCAACGAGCTGATGTCTCTTAATCGTCCTTCTTCTTTTTCTCTCTTTGCAATGCGTATGCTTCTCTTCAATCGGCCTTTGGAGGAGGCTTCAATGACAAAGTCTCAGTTAGCTCGAGCTTCAGAGAACAAAACGACTCTTTGGGGATGTTTGAAAGTCCAACCGGCTTGATAGGCCTGCCTTCACACCAAAGCCTTGTAGCAGAGATTATCCCAGGCACATCACTTGGCCAGAAGCAAGGTTTTGAATGGGATGGCAGATGGAAGCAATGATATGACAGCGTGAACTTCGGGGTGGAAAGAAGTGAAGCAGTTTCGCTAAGAGATGCATCTGTCAGTTGAGCTGGCCGTGATAGGCAGATTCTGCGCCATACCTAATACCGTAGGCGGTGAAGCTGCCCCTCTGATAAGCCACTCCGGGGATCACCATTTTTTTCATTTTGCCATCGAAGTCAACTCTTGTCGAGCCTCTCATTTCTTGTTCATCTTTCGATCAATCTTTTCCCTTTTCTTTGAACATTATTCAAAATGGGTGGCGCAAGCAGAGAAGGTTCGCAGCGTTTCCCAGAGCGAAAGTACCCAAAAGTATCCCGCTAACCATATCATAGGCGGCAAGGTCAAGCCCCTCAAGGCTGCCAAGAAGGAGAAGAAGGAGCTGGACGAGGATGAGCTCGCCTACAAGGAGAAGCAGAGAGCTGGTGAGTTTTCACTGCAGTGATCTTGTCGGCCACTTCATTCTAACCATAATCTCTCGCAGATGCTGCCGCCAAGAAGGCTCTCCTCGAGTCCACCAAGGGCAAGAAGGGTCCCCTCAACACTGGCCAGCAGGGCATCAAGAAGTCTGGCAAGAAATAAGGAATCAACCTGGGACGATAAACAGGCACCATGCGTCTCTCCATATTGCGACTCTCCAGTTTACCTTTTACGAACCAAACGAGCCATGTCCCGATGACAGCGGAAATAACTGGCATTCTTCCACATTAGCAAATACATACCACTCCTGCGCTTTTCATATTTCTCTTGCATATACTTGAGTAACTCAGCCTTCGATACTTTATCTCGCTCTTTGGAAAATGCTTCACTTTTATACCAGGGATCTATATCCCGAGCCTTGAACAAGTATATTGCGTTGAAATGATTACATGGGGATTTTAGAGGGACTAGCATCGGCACGGGGATGTTGTTATCACGTTTCATGTTTTGGAAGCACACATCAACTGATTGAAAATAATCAAACACGGAATTCCCAAAAGAAAAAGAGGGTATCGTTGGCAGCCTCGCCGAGCATGGGAAATCGGAACGCTTCAAAAAAACGCCAAGGCAAAACCAAGCACAGTATCAAGGAATCCAAAACCCAAGAGAAACCTCCCTATTCAAACCCACCACTCAACTCGTGACGCGCTTGATCCACAAGTTACTACCATCACCATGATTCTCCCTCTCATCCAATTTTCTCCACGCCCGGGCAACCTTCAAACCAAGCTCATGCTCTTCTCGCTTGATCTCCGCAATCTCGTTCTCGATACTCTGCACACTGCGCTTGACCTCTGCCTTCGCGGCGAGATCATACGCGATAGAACCGGGCTGGATCACGCGAGTCAACTCGTGAATGACCGTTTCCAGATTAAACCTGCGTTTCGCGAGCTCGTCACGTCGGGCCTCTAGAGCCTCAATGCGTCCTAGTGTATCCTTGGGGGCGTCGTCGGGCTGGGACTGGTTTGCCAGGGTTGGCTCTTGCGCGGCCTCCAAGGGAGTGGGCTTTCTTACTGGCTTCTTTGAGGTGGGCATGGAAATAGGGACCGGGCGCCGGCGCGACATGATAGAAGCAGAGAGGTCCTCTGTAGACTGTGATGGTAGGTTCAGACTGGCGCGCGGGCTATCGTTCGAGCTTCCATTGGCGCTGCCGTTGTCCATAGCGGTGATTGGCGCGTCGGGACGGCTCATAGGCTTGCCGTACATCATGAAGTCGTCTACTTCTTTGTTTAACTTGTCATACGATGCCTGTGTTCGAGGGAGCTTGTAGGCATGCTCGGTGGCCGGTCTCTCTGGCAACGGTTTGGGGTCGCCGGCGGTGATCGTCGTCACAACCGTGGGTACGAAGCCCAGATGGGTATTCTGGGGTTGAGAACCCGCGTAACCCGCGTCTTTATTGACGGAATGCTCTGCCAACGGCTGCACACGTGACGAGGAACGAGTGCGGGATTCTGGAGCACGGTTCTCGTTCTTGGAGAAACTGCTGATCCGGCTCCGTGCCTGTTCGAATTTCTTCTTTGGCTGCAGTTGCTCGCGGCCCCAGTTTAGGAAGTTGGTTGTATGCGATCCAGACGTTTTATGGAAAGTCGTGTTGCGAGGCTCGACTTGGCCCGCTTTCCCGGCATTGCTTGTAGTTGGTTCGCCTGAGTACGCGTCCCAGCGAGTAGGGTTTTCATCGCTATTTGGCGTGAAGTTGATGGTTCTGGGTGCTGACTGCGAAGGCTGAGGCGGCGATGGTCCAGTATTTACTGCACGAGCTGGGGCAGGAGCAGGAGCGACTCCATATCCCCAAGAACCGCTTCGCTGATGAGGGAGCCCTCGATCAGTGTCAGGATCGTCTATTGGCGAGACGCAGAAGCTGCTTCCACTGTCGCGTACTCGAGGTCCCAATTCAGGTGAAACAGCTGGAGATACATCTGGATACTGCTTGCTCTCATAGGTATTGCCCGCCGGAGGCAAAGGCGCAGTGGGCTGGCCCGTCTTAGTATTGTGCAAAGAGGTGGTTGAGTCGCTGGAAAATACATTAGAATCTTCAGTCAAGAAATATCATTTTTGAGGCACATACTATGGCAGCGCAGGCAAATCCTTGGCTGTCCGCGCGGGATCCTCTGACGTCTTATCCGCCAATGTGGGGTTGCCAATCGGGCGACGCGATTTGAAGGGTCCTTTCGACCACATCTTGATCTGCGACGGAGTTGAAGTTTCTTTGATAGAGGCGATTGTCGATCAGCGATGCAATCAAAGGGCGCTTGTTCTTCTTGCTTTGCGCTGAGGTAAAAAGAAGACCGGGCGACACAGGTGGGCGATCAGACCAGATAGCTCCGCCAGAGCCGGTACAATCAAGAGGCAATAGGCAATAGGTATGTAATGAAGAAGCCGGACGATCCGACTATTTTCCACGGAAACAAAGCTGGCGGGGCAGCACACGTCAGATGTCAGAGGTTAGCTGGAGGCTGAGTGAAGTGTTGGAGGAGAGAAGAGAAAGTGTAGAGGGGAGTGCGTCTGCGATGCCAGCATGGCATCTCCAGGCTTCCCTAAGTGGGTAGGCACACAAATTAAATTTGGGGGCGATGATCCAGTGGAGAGAGTTTTTTTAATGGAGAGATTCTAGGGACTATTTGATGGGACTGGGCTGTGTTTTGGGCGAAAAGGGAAATCGAGCCTGTTTCATGTTGGCCGCTTGGGGTCCTTCTCGTATAATGAAAGGGGAGAGGTGCTACATGAATCAGGGAAATAGGGAAATTGAGTAGATCCCCTAGAGTTTCAACTTTTCAAGTCAGACTCCATTTTTCATTTATTTATAGTTATAGTTTACAATGTTATCTTCAGCCTGTCTAACGGCCAAAAGAAACGAGCGAATGACGAAAAAGAGACCAAACGCAGTGTACCCTACTGTTCTTATCACGTGGAGTGGGGGGAAACATCGTCATTCTTCTCCGCAGCCTCCGGATTCCTCATCCACATTGTCCTTCCTGAGAAAGTACAGTATCCCGGAACATTCCATTCGTCCTTGTCTTCCAACAGCCAACTGCCCGATATCTCAAACACATCCCAACATGGCTGCTGCCGGTAAGTTAGATGCCCAATCTCCGTTGGTGAACCCTGCTAACCTCATAACTCTAGAGGGCTCCACGCCACAACCTGAAGTGTTAGTGTACCTCGCCCAACACCACCTTCAAGCAGACTAACCCACCAGCTAGGATGTCAATCGCCTCCCCCATCAACCTCATTCTCCTCTCCCTCTTCGTCGTGCTGCTGTACTGGCACTTCCGCCCCAAGCAACCCGTCACACTCCCGCGCGGCCCGCCCCCGGTCGTATTCCGCACTTACACGCCGAAGACGCTTCTCGAGTTCAACGGCGTGGACGGTCGGCCTGTCTTCCTGGCGGTGCGCGGTCGGGTCTTCGATGTGTCCCCTGGCAGAAACTTCTACGGTCCGGTAGGTGAATGGCAATGCAATGGTTACCCGAGGTTCTTCCAGGATATGGTTAGCTGATGACGCGATAGGGTGGTCCGTACGAGAACTTTGCTGGTCGCGATGCCTCGCGTGGCCTGGCACACCAAAGCTTTGATGAGGAGATGTTGACCAAGGATCTCTCTGGTCCTCTGGATGACCTGAAGGATCTGGATGCCGACCAGCTTGAGAACTTGCAGTCGTGGGAGGAGCGCTTCTCTGAGAAGTACCTGGTGGTTGGAAAGTTGGTCGCCGAGGGAGACCCTGAGGCTCCCAAGTCATAATTTAGGCATATTGCTGTCAGGCGATGATGATGATCAGGGCCAGATGACAAAAAGTTGATGGAATCGGCTATTTGAGCGGAGCCGTTCCGCTTTGCATAAAACCAGACTTGAGCTATGTCAAGGTCTGGGGTTTTCGGAATATACTCGGATTACATGAAGGCATTTTATTGCATTTCCAACTTCAACATTGGTCTAACAATGTCCTACAAGGCTGTAGAATGTACTTTCAAGCACCAATCCAGGGCAATTCATTTTAAGCACTAAATACTATTGACACAGTGTGAAAAGAAGAAAAAGCTAAAGCCCCCGAGAAATAACCCCTCCGTTTAACCCAAAATCCAGAAGTCATAAGCATCGTATTCAGAGCGTCAGATGGCGGAACAAACTACCGGCCATCCCAACACGCCCACTTTGCAGACAAGAGAGCAGGATGTCTACAGCTCACTCCGAATCTTCTCGGTCTGCTCAGCGGCCTTTTCACGGACCTTCTCAGCCGCCTCCTGGCCCTGAACACGACCGCTGGAAGCACCGACCTTGAGCTTCTCCAAGGCCCAGTGAAGAGTATCCATCACCTTGGCGTAGATGGTCTCTTGTGGGTTGGTGGTGCCGAACCGGAAGTATGTGGCCTGACGACGAGCGGCAGCGCGCAGCTCGTTGATGTTGGATCCCTGATAGACGGGAATGCCGTACGAGTCAAGGTACTTCTTCAGGTCGGATTGCGACCAGTTGTCGAAGGTGGTCTGCTTAGCGGTGCCAGTGGCTTCGGCGAGGTTCTTGGTAGCAGAGGCGTAGTGCTCGCCACCAGCCTTGGAGGCCTTTAGGTAGGAATCACGAGCATGCTTGATCAGCTCTTCGCGAGAAGCATCAGCCTTCTTTGCGGCCTTGGCGTTCATGGCAGAGAGGTACTTCCTAAACATCACCCATGTTAGATCAAGCCTCTCTTGGAGTATGTGTTCTCAAACTTACAAGAGATGCTCCTTGTCCCAGGTATCAAAGTTGTACTCGTTCCATCCACCAGCAGCTCGGTGCGCATTGGCGCGCACCTTGGCGATAAGCTCATCACGCTTGCTGTACTGGGGAACGGGAACACCACGAGCATCGAGGAAAGCCTTCAAGCGCGAGTCGGACCAAGTCTTGATCGCCGCGTTGAATTGATCCTCCAATTTCATTTTGACATCATCTGTAGCACGGGCGTACTCATTTCCAGCTCGAGTAGTAGCAGCACCGAACGCCTCCGAGGCGGCGGCAGAAGCACTAGAAGCTTGCGCGACGAGATAGGCGCGGTGCTTGCGAGCCAGGGCAATAAGCTCATTACGTCTCGAGCCCTGGGGAACCTTGACGTTGTGCTCATCGAGGAATTCCTTCAACCTGGAGTCAGACCAGGCGTTGAACAGCTCCTCGCTCAAGGACGCCTGAGCAGCCTCAGCCGATGCTGCCGCGGACGCAGAAATGCTCTGGGCCTGTAGGCTGGCAAGGCGGGAGTTGCGGCGGACGGAAGCGACAAGCTTGTCACGGGTCGTAGGCTGGGGAGCCGGCCATCCTCGCTCGTCAAGCCACTCCTTGAGATCAGACTCGGACCAGTTCTCGTACAGCCAGTTACCGGGGTAGGCGGCGGTTTCACCGGCCTTCTTCGCAATGGATTCGTAGTTCTCACGGGCAGTCTTGAGCAAGAGGTCGCGCTTGCGGGGTTGAGGTGCCGGAATGCCATGGCGATCCAGGAATGCCTTCAGCTGGGAGTCCGACCAACTAGTAAAATGGTCAGCAATGAGAAATTGAGGTCATAGAATATAATATGCTCCTTACGTGTCAAAGACCCATTCCTTTGCTTCGTGAAATTCATCAGTAACTCGGTCCGCAGCGTTGCCCAAGGGCTTCTGCACACGGTTTTCCCAGTTCGCCTTGACCAGGCCCTCGAGATCCCGGCGGTCGGCGGGGGAAGGGTAGGGGATATCTAATCATAACAGGTCAGTCATATGCACATACAGTGATGGATACCAATATCATTCATCCATACCATGATCCGAGAGCCATCTCTCAAGCTCAGTCTCATGCCACTTGTTGTAGACTGTAAGTCCGATGACGTTAGCGCGTGCAAGGACCACCAATCTAGATCCATCATCAACACTCACCAGCTTTGCTCCACCAGCTGGAAGCTGCAACAGCTTCAGTGGTCGCGAGCAAGCACACTAGGCCGGTGGCCAGATTGAGCTTCATCCTGGCGTTTTATGTTTCAGTGTGGTGGTAAAGGACTTTGGGGAAGCTGTAGTATCAAGAGTTAATCGTTAGTCTAGGCTGTCGCAATCGTGTAAAATGGTAGAGAGAGGACATACCAAGTCGAAGATTGTTAGCGAGGACGAAGTGAAAATGGGGCGTTTGTTTTATTAAATATGGCGGGCACAGATCGCGACAAAGGGTGGTGCAGACAGGGAAATAGCAAGCAGCAGGGATGATCGCGCAGTGACGTAGTTGGGGAATTTGCCTGGTTCCATGAGTGCATGATTCATCAAGGCCCAATCTTTTACTGGGCGGCATTGGCGTCATCTTGAAGATCTTGCCAACTCCTTATTACTTATTACACGAAGCCTAAAATTACATGATCATTGTGGCTGGCCATGTTTTGCCATAAAAGTTAAGAGGTGTTTGCCCACCGAGTCGCTTTAGCTATGAGCGGCTCGGCGCGGTGTCACACATCGTGAATTGTGGATTTAGTGAGGGGGAGCAAACACTCAGCATTTACAAGGTAATTTGTTTACATTGGTAGCTATTTAGGTAAATAAGAAATGAGAAGCAGCATGACTTTATGAAGCCTAATTTGACTAAACACGTCCACGGCTGTCGATGTGCCTGGAATGTGTCGAATTCCTAGCTGTCAACCCGTAAACCAGGTTAGCACTGCACGCATCTCACGACCACTGATGTGCCTCTATCTATCCTTTCAATAATCACTCTAACAAGTCTGGAAAATCCTATTCGAGGCAAGGAGCCATGTTGTTTCAATGTGATTTGCAGTTTAATGGCCCCTTGGCTTATGTTGGGTCTAGAAGCTTGGGGCCTGAGGCAAAAATGTATACTTATCCCCCAACCAATCAGTGCTCACCTGTGATGAATTGCATAGCTGAGTCAGCATGTATATCCCCGCAGCACAAAACTAAATGCGGCTCTTCAACCAAACTAAACGAGACTAAACGCATCACCGAATGCAGCCCACGTCGCAGTCTACACCCGCATTGTCTGAAAGTCGATCATTGCCAAGAGCAATTTCTCAGAGGATGTTACATGAAGGAGAAAAGGCCCTTAAAGAAACTCAGACCCCAGGTCTTGACAAGACCCGTCTGCCTTTGAAAGTCCCACCACAAATATATGTTCCCTCAAGGACCAGTTGTCAATGGCACTTGAATAACCTGATAAGCCGTGATGATCAAGACTGGGCGCCCTGAAGACTTTATGAGCAAGAAGCTCTTTGCTTTTTGTCTCTTGTCAATTGGATTTACCATCTTCCTGCTCTTTGGCTCCCCGGCTCCTCCATCGCCCGACGAGCTCAATGACACTCCCGGTATTTCGGGCCAGCATCGCCAAACGACATACAAAGGTCGCCAAGCCATCAGCACATTCCTACCCTCAAAATCTAGCAAACAAGCAGACCAGAATGACAATGAAGATGCCTACTTTGTGAGCGCGCGGACGCTTATATACCAGCTACTCCACTCTCCCACCACCAAGCTACTACACCCAGTCCCCATTGTGGTACTCGTCACCAAGGATGTCGGAGAGAGCAAGCGTCAAACTCTTCAACACGATGGTGCCATCGTCGTCGAAGTTGAGGACGTCACACACAGCACGCCCATTGCTGCCGAACGCTGGACATCTATGGCGACAAAGCTGCACGTCTTCGATCCGGCAATTGTCCCCTACGAAAAGGTTCTCTTCATGGATGTCGATATGGTTCTGACCCGTCCCATCGACAAAATCTTCCAAGACTTCAGCACTGAGCTTGGCCCAATTACCAATGCCAGCCAGGTCGACGCCGAACTCGGTCCTCTTCCTGAGCAATACATTCTCGCCGCCTCTCCGGAATCACACCAGAAGGACCACGCGTACCCGTTCCTCGACTCTGATCACACAATGAGCACATTCAACAGCGGCTTATTTATGTACTCTCCCTCGGTCGAGATGTATCAGTACTACATGCGGCTTCTCGATCATCCTGATCTCTATTACACCGGCATCCCGGATCAAGACCTCCTGAACTATGCGCATCGCTGGGGTGGGCCGATGTCGTGGAAGCGTTTGCACTGGTCCTGGTATATCAATTTGCCTAACAAAAATGACCTTCAAGGTGGCATGTCTCTGTTGCATGCCAAATGGTGGGAACAGGGAGCGTCACTTCCAAGCGAATCCATCGAGCAATTCGCTTTTGCTCGTAGATGGGAAATGGAGGGATATTGGATGGGCCAAGAAGCCAAGTCGAGCTCTTGATAGATAGAACTGTACGGGTTGATCTGGCTTTTTCTTTTAATTTCTGTGTTCATTAGGGAGGCATACCATTTCGATCAGTTCAAATTTACAATTCCGAGTTCAGCTATCCGAGTACATGCAAGCCAGACCGTTCTGGAATCTCCATAAACTGGCGAGACCCTCTATAGAACTGCATATCTTACTTGTTCTACAACCATCTAGACACAGTATCTCTATAGCCTTTGTATTCTCGTGCTATAAATGATCACGCACGCATGGTCTTGTTCACTGGACTCGCAGGGGCCCCCTCTTCCTCTCACTTATCTCGCACTTCCCATATTTCCTAAATAGGAAAAACGCCCACTTACGCCTCAATTTCCAATGATTTCGAATATTATATATCCTCATTTCCTGCTGACCGCCTTGCTCGCAGCAACGGCTTTATGTTTACTCTTACCTGCTTCGCTTTTCTTCTTCTTCATCATCTTCCATTTCATCGAAAGACCCTTCATTTCGATCCCAAACCTACGAAACCGACAACTTCCATCTTATTTGCCATTTTGTACAACTACCCATCAGAATGCCGTTCATGAATCTCCCAACGGAGATTGTCATCATCATCGCCAAGTCCCTCGATGACAACCGAGACCTTGCGATGCTCGCCAGAACATGCCGGTTCCTCTACAACGTCGCCAACCCGATCTTGTATGCCCGCAACGCCAAGAATGAAGGCAGTTCTGCACTTCTCTGGGCTGGCAAGACGGGTTCGGTGGAGACGGCCAAGTTGTGCATCAAGTACGGTGCCAACGTGGACACCTACGCCGACGACCTTAGGACCCCGCTTATCCTTGCTGCCGACAACGGTCACGTCAAACTGGCCGAAGTTCTCCTCGCTTGCCCTGGAACCTATATCAGCGAGTGTGATGTAGATGGAAATTCCGCAACCTTCCTGGCAGCGAAGAACGACAATCCGGAGATGCTCGACCTGTTGCTCCACCATGGGGCTGACGCTGACCAGGTTCATCGTGATGGTATGGGCTTGCTGCACATACCCGATCTATCGATCCGGGCCATGCAGATTCTCCTTCGGTATGGAGCCAACCCAGGGCAAATGGACAGCGCTGGCAAAACACCTCTGACCAGGCCGTTAAGTCTGGTAGCATTCCCCATGTCGCTCTCCTTCTGGAGTGGAGCGCTGGAGACATGACCGGCCCTGCCGACCTCCAAGACGATCCTTTGGCGATGGCACTGGACCATCAAGACGAAGACATCCTCCGCCTACTACTCAAACATGGCGTACAGAACTCCTTTGCCCTGACTTTGCAGGTGCTTCTGTACTCCATCAGGCAGTCCTCTTGAATAGGCCAAAGTCGTCGAAGGTACTCTTGGAGGGGGGGTGTGGGCCCGGACCGGCAAAGTTGGGGACGGACTGCGCTGCACCTCGCCGTCCAGGTAAAAAGCTTGGAGATAGCACGGATTTTGGTTGAGAATGGCGCTAGCTCCCAGCTCGTCGACAGACAGAACGAAACTCCTCATCATGTGGCGACTTCAAATCGGCAGATCCTCATTCTTCAATTGCTACTTGTGAACGATCCGGACCCGGTCATTCGAGAGTACTTTTTGAAGACCCCTATCGACGAATATGACAGCCTCGAGGCGGAAGCTGTCCTTCTCACCAAGGCGAGAGCAATGGGATATCACCTGGCTACTCTCCTTAAGACCAACCCGAGCGAAAAGAGACGACGTGGACCTCCACTTAGCGTTGTCTATCTGAAGGAGAGGAGGAAGAAAAGCTCGCGTCTATGTTGCTGGACGTGACGTTCTGGAGAGAGACAGAGGGAACGGCGTCGATGTTTTTATGATTGGCTGAGTATGGAATTGGCGGGCATTGCAAGAAAAAAAGGTGGGGGGGAAGCTTACAAGCTCTGTTGAAGATACTGTTCGAGTATGGACTCCACGGAGTTGCCAAGTTGTCGAGTTGTCGTTGTCAACAACAGTGAAGATGTCCCGGTGGAGGTGGAGCCAGTCCCGTTTAGCGCCTCAGCCGCCAGGAACCCAAACCCGCTTGGCGTGGATCAGTGCGGGGGTCATCCTTGTCATCCTTCAAACCCCCTTCTTCCCTACAACTTCGCTGTTGCTATCCTGGTTAAAGCTGTCATCCGCCACCAGAGCATGCAACGATAGGGGGACTTGATCTGAACGAATCGGCTGTTGAATGTGATTGTGCTGGTCACCTGTTCGCTGTCACGAGAGCTTCAACCCGACCGAGAGCTGGAATCAGGATCAACGTCATCCGTCGACCCCGAACCGCCAAACAATCTCAACGTTATCCATACCTAAGCCCTGGAGAACATACCACAAAAACACACGATGGTCACTTCAACACCATACTGTGGCGAGCTGGCTTCTCCTGGCTGGTTTCAGCCTACTCTCTCAGTGTACGAGTCCTCCAAGAGCATTAAACCCCAAGAAACATCCTTACACTGACGTGACGATGGCAGGTTGATCATCATCGGCATCCTAATCTCCTACCTCCCTCAACACATCCGCATCATTTTCCGACGAAGCTCCTTCGGAATCTCTCCCTACTTTGTCCTCCTGGGCACGACGTCGGGCACCTCCGCTTTTGCGAACATCCTCGTCTTCCCCAAGACCGCCGCAGATGTCGCCTGTTGCCAGGAAATTAGTGGACTTGCCTGCTTCGCTGGGCTACTGGGCGTATTCCAGATGGGCATGCAGTGGCTTTGCTTCTTCTCTATGTAAGTCGAGAAAAGGCATCTCTAGTTATGTGCCTCTACTAACACGCAATCTAGCCTACTCCTCTTCGTGATTTACTTCCCTCGCGCGACCTCTCCCACAGATCCTACACACTCGGTCTCCTCAACATCAAATGGACCTACATACCGCACCGCGCTAGCCATCACCGCGATCTGTCTTTTCCATGCCCTGGCGACCGTCATAATCTCCGTCGCGTTCGCCATCCGCCAGCCCTCCGCCATCCATGCCTGGGCGAACTTCCTTGGAATCCTTGCCGCCATCTTGGCTTCGATCCAGTACTTCCCCCAGATCTACACTACCTACCGACTGCGCTGTGTGGGCAGCTTGAGCATCCCGATGATGTGCATTCAAACACCCGGGAGCTTGGTCTGGGCAGCAAGCTTAGCTGCTCGCGAGGGTGCCAAGGGCTGGAGTATTTGGGGTGTCTTGCTGGTTACAGCTTCGTTGCAAGGGACGCTCTTGGTGATGGCAATCTACTTTGAATACTTTGGGCCTGACAGCAAGCGGAAGACGGTCCACCAGGCTGATCAGGACGGCTACACCAACGGTGATGGACCTGATAGCCCAGACAGACATGTGTCTGCGCAAGAACCGATCCATGCAGAGCGGGCCATAGAGGAGACTCCGTTGCTTCAAAGCCAGTAATGACCAACCCACGAGGACATTGCCTTTTAGCGTCTTTCTCACCCAGTTCGCCTTCCTTTGCGTACATAGAAGGAATTCTCTCTCCACACCTTGTTAAATGACTAATATGTCCAAATGAAAATTGTGAAAATTTGTCCCACGGACCAAGCCGGGCCTGTGTCTTATTGAATCCGAGTGACCTATATCCTAAGGAAATGCTATTCCGGGGACACACAAAAGTCCCACCTTACAAAAAGATATCATCCCCCGTCATTGCGTCGTAGCATTCGATCTTCCCTTCCTCATTGGTAATTTAGGAAGCAGCGTAGATCAGGCGGAAGACGTCGTTCAAAACGAAGAAGCTGCCGGCACCGTCGGGGTGCAGCGTGAAGAGCTGGGTGTAGTTCATGGGCTTCTGCTCCTCGTCGACCTAGTTGCACCAAAAGGTTTAGAATATTGGCCATGGAGGAACACCTATTATTGACGGGGTGTGGGGGGTTAAAAGACATACCAGGAGAGCACCGGTGACCAGGACGATGATGTTCTGGCCGGAGGGCTGAGCGTCGAGGGTGGCGAGCTGGTGGCGCACCTTCTGGAAGGGCAAGCCCTACTCGTTGAACCCATATTAGCATTGCTCTTCTCTGATCATATACATTCTTTGGCTAATCTGCCAAATTCGGGCAAACGTACAGTCAGCTTCTCGGTGATACCGGCGGTACCCTGGACAGCGCTGTCCTCGAAGGTGAGCATGGACTCATCGCGCTATCAATAAGTTCTATTAGTTTCATGTTCCGACGATAGTATTCTTTCCCAAGTCCTTGGATAGAAACTTGGGAACGATGCAAGCTTACGTAGAGACCAGCCAGACCGGCGCGGTTGCTGTCGAAGGTCTGATAGTAGAACTCAACGAACTGTTCTGTTGGACGAAAGGACTACTGGTCAGATATTGCACTCTCTCGGTATGGGCGATGGCTGTTTCCAGTAGAAGGTTCTCGCGGGGCTAAGAATCCGAGCCTGCGAGGGGCTGTTCTTGTGTGCGGCGCATTGGGGGTCGGGTGTAAGGGGGGACATACGAGCGATGCTGGAGAAGTCTGAAGCACAAGAAACAATTAGCATTGTACCATATATTGAAAAGGTTTAGATAGGCCTGGATTGATCCCGTCATGATCTGATATTGCATGGCGCAATACACGGTTGGGGTGGGTTGAATTCTGACGCAGAAACCATCCCACCGGGGAACAGGTACCAATAGAGGTTCAAGGAAAGAGATGTGAGCGCATTGAGGAACATACCGGCCATTTTGAGAAGAGAGGCTGAACAGACAGGACTGATGTGACTGAATAAGGAGGAAGCAGAGAGGCGGAGGGGGGGTATTTGTTGACGCGGAAGGAAAGGAAGAGAGGAAGAGGGGATGTGTGGGGCACGAATTCTGCCGTTGGTGCCTGGCTGCCTTATCATCGCCCAAGTCGAGTATAAAATGTGAGTTGGTAAGGAACATTTACTACAGATGATATCTATGAAGCCAATTGACTTGTTGAAGGTAGTCTGATATCATTACAGTCGTCACTATCTATGCCAGCTATGCCTGGCCAGCTCACTCCGATTCTGATGCAAACATGTCTTCGGCTTTGGGCCGTGGCCTACGTGGGCGCCGTGTTCCTTCCTCTTGCTGCCCATCTTCCTGCTCAGGCTGTGAGCGCTGATCGGGTACCGATGGCAGTGTATCGCCTTCACCCGGCGGAGGGGCGTCTTCGTCCATGGGTTCACCGTCATCGTCCAGCATTTCCAAGTCGCTGTCTTCCATGGGAACCCCATCGAGATCGCTCATAGATTCATCCTCCATGACGGTATCTGCATTAGCCATAGGATGCACCTGACTCTCGGAGTCGTTAGGTCGATTAGAGTCGAATTTCCCAGATGCGGGATCATCATCGACCGTCTTCCATCGGCTCTTGCTTTTGGAAGCCAATTGAGCGGCTCGCTCAGCATCCGCCTTTTCTGACTCCTTTTGTAGCTCCTCTTCGGTGAGTGGTGGCTGTTCAAGCACCTTAAGGAAATGTTCCTGGTTCGCCGGCTGGAAGATGCTCCAACCTTCCCATAAATGGAGAAGGGTGCCCACGCTGCGCTTCCATTTCTCAGCGCGGAGTCTGCCCCAATTCAGCTCTTTCTCAAGCCTACCAAGGTGTTCGAAGATATTGTGTGAACGGAGGGCAGCCTCAAACAGAGACCGATATCGCCATCCTTTGGGAACTCCACTGGTGGCTGACGATGCGAGAATATCGGAGATGAGATAGAGCCCCACCAGTTTGGCCGAGGACATGTCTATTTTCTGCTTCGAGGAATTTGACTTGTCCTTGTCACCATCCTCCTGCCTTGCTGCATCTTTCTCCGTTTCTCGATCGGGGTTGGCTCCTGTGTATGCCAATGGATGGAGAATGTTCAGCACGATCATGTCGACAACCTCATGCGCGCCAGTTCCAGCATGTTTGATTGCAAAGGCTGTGACCCGTGCGACATCACCTCGTCGGAGCTTTGCATGGGTTGTTGGTAGACGGGCAAGCAGGTGTGTAAGCTTCGCTTTTTGTAGGGGATTCATGTAGCCCAGGCTCTCATTTTGGGCAGCAGTACCTTCTGGAGGCGGCCCTCCACCGAGATGGCGCCTCTCTTCCTCGCCATCAGACATCTCCTCCTCGGATGAATTGTAGTCATCCTCTGATACAAATTCATCCAGGCGCGTAGTATATTCAAACTTGATTCCCGTCTCTGCTGAAGCCCAGGCTGACCCACCTTCGAAAATAAAGGATGATTTTTGGACGCTGCTTTTCCTCTTGCTGTGTGACCTAGGATTGGTAACGATTTGCCATAGCTTCCACCGGTAGTAGACGCCACCGGGACTTCGCGCATCCCAAATCCATGCCCATTTCTCTTCCTTTTGCACCTCCGGTCGACTCATAAGCAACGCCTCGAATTCAGGCCCATAGTTGAGGAGATTCTCCAGCGTCTTATGAATCAGCCTCAATTGCTTGATGTCAGATGGTGCTTGTACTTCAACCTGTGTAGAGCCTCTCCCAAGACTTGGCCCATACGAATCTGGAGGCGCAAATCCTCGGTGAGGCCCGGGGGGTGGCGCTCGGTTCAAACTTCCGCCAAAGGTCGGTTGGATTGCCTTTGCACCAAATGGGAGTGACTTGGTTGTGGTTGTGCCAATGGTCGTTGGCAAAGTTGAGTTGATGGCTGCAGATGAATGGCCTTTGTGTATGGATAGGTAGTGACCCCGACCAAGATACTTCTTATCGAGCATGCTGATGGCGCTATTGACGTCTGAAAGGGGGGTATCACTGGCGAGTGTAATGATTGCGGCTGCGGACTTTCGTTCGGTGGGTGACTGATTGGTTGGTCGGAGGATGTTCACATTGTCCACGGTTAGGAAAGATGGGATCAGTGATTTGAGCACAGAGGGAGATGTTCCGAGTGGCAGCGATTCTAAACACAGAGTGTATCTAGCCGCTGCCTTCTCTGCCTCTCTCGCCTCTGTCCTGCGATCATCCTCATCATCCGAAGTGCTGCGAAATGCCGATCGTGGGCCCATTGGGATAGGGCCTGGCTGATCGTATCCCAGAAGACCTTGAACTGAATCTCGGGAGCGCGGCGACGGTCCAAATCCTCGTTGATTGCCACGCGGCACGAGAGGACCAGAAGGAGGTGGTAGACTTCCTGGTCCACTGTTCCGTGTCCCGGAGCTTGAGAAGTGTCGCGACGGCCGCGCTCCTCCTCCAAATCCACCCCCTCTGTTTCCAAATGCGCCTAGTCGTCCATCTGAGGCTCGGGGAGCTGTCGACGTATCTTCTTCGAATGACTTGACAAAATCTTCGTAAACCGCGGCGGTTTCAGCCTTTTCGCGGGCGCGTTTAGCTTCGGCTTCGGCTTTCGCTTTCTCGAATGGCGACTTCTTGGGCAATGCAGAGGCTTTGGCGTCCGGTTCGAGGAAGCCTTTCCCCTTGAAATCGTCCGGCATGTTGTTAAAAAAGCTGCAGCTGCAGCAATAGCGAACCAGCCTGCTTTTTTGAATGTTGAAGCAGAGAGATGGACGAGAGCTATCGTCTTTCCCAATCAAGAACCCCCATCGATGCGCGGGCGGTGAACAAGGCGGTCTCGTATCACCCTCTCTTATGGGCCTCGTATCAACCTGGCCTGCTCCTTATGGAAATGGGCAATACATAGCAGACGAGAAGGAACAAAAGACACCCTTGGTTGAAGACTAGTGTCCATCATGTCAACTGCACAAGTTCCGGCCCTCCTGCGCTTCCTGACCCAAGATGCCAAGGTCCCGCTCGCCACTGCGATAGGCAAGACACCAGAGCTCCAGAAAGCTAACCTTACCAGGTGAGCCTTGCTGAGGACAATGATGCATTTCTCCATTCGCTTACTTACGACTATACAGCGCAGACCAAATAGCCAAAGCAGACATTCGAGTCCTCCAGGACATTTTCAAGGATCAAAAAGTCGCCAAACAAGTACTCAATGCTGGCAAACGAGTCTCCAAGAAACGAGGAGCCCCGACTGACACTATAGCGGCGTCGCCAGAAAAGAAAAGGAAGAACGTCAACATCACGACAGAGTCAACGCCATTTGAGATTGAGTCATCGCTCAGTTTGCCAGCCCCATCAACCACCGACAGCGAGCTTCAAGACATGATTGTTGTGACAAATCGAGCACCTTTGGTGCTTGCTTTTGCCGTCTGCGTCTTGAAGTATACTATGCCAGAGCAACCGATATCAAGTCGACTGAGTCTTGCCCAGGCGCTTGTCAGCGCCAATAGTCGTTCCAAAGCTGTTAGCCTAGGCATAGAGAATGGCCAATCCGCGGAGGAAGAAGGCTGGGGCGAAGGCCAGCCCGTTGTCAAGGTTCTTGGAAGGGAGATTCGAGTGTTGAAACGCTGGGATTATAACCCGCGTGAAGGGCAACCTACTACCTCGCCAAATCCAGAGGAGTCAAATTCCAATACAGACCTCGCAGACGATTTTCTGGGCAAGGGTGATATTGATGACGCCGATAAGATGCCTCCTCTCTGGGGTGTTGATCTAGAGGCTGCCAAAAGCTCTCAAAACAATACAGATTCAAAGAAAAAGACCGGAGGCCTGCCAATATATACGGCTCAGTCCGCCCGGTCGTATCTTCTGCGATCCATATCAAATGTACAAAAAACTACATCGCCTGCTAAATCCAAGTCAAATACGGCCAAGAGTCAAGGAAACGAAGAATCTGTTGCTTGTCTCTTATCTGTCATCGACTCTGTCTGCCGATCGTGGGCCACAAATTTGAACAAGGAAGAACTGGATAGGCGCGCGTGGGTTTGGTACCTCAAGGTCCGACCGGATGTTCAGAGTGGAGTTCAAGGCTGGGGACAGAAGGGGCAAGTGAAGTTATCGGACATTCTTGCTCTTCGAAATGACTGCTAATAGTCATCTTGGTTATGAACTTTACGAATCGTTTACTTTGACAAAGAGCCATGCGCAGAGGATACAATTTCATGATTATTGTTCATTGAGAGGAGTAGACGCTTGATTAAATTACAACACACATGGCTGCAACCTCCTACGACCAACAGTAAGAAGAACACTGACGTTCAGGAACCGGAGGCAATAATTCTAGCTACTTCGTCGGCGATGTTGTAATTTATCACTTTTTGAAGTTGACCACCCATCAGACCCGGAAACAGTCCTGAAAACTGTTAGTATTATCATTGAACAGAATTCACAGGATTGTACTCACCCATCATTTTTAAGAAAGTATACATGGAGTACTCTTGGACCACGCCCATATCACGCTTCTTGCTCTGGGTCTGCTGAGCATGTTTCAAGATCTCGGTGACGCGGGGCTTTCGCAAAGCCATATACTGACTAGCTGCTCTCCTGATGACATCTTTCAGGCTATTGCTCGTCATCATATTCTTCCTCGAATAGTTTTGGTGAAGATGATGCGACAAAAGAAGCACAAAGGCCTCGACATCTTCCAATGCCTGTGACGAGCCTTGTCCTGAGCTTGGAGGAAGTGCATGGGCTGCATCTCCTACCAGAACAACGCCATCTCGTTCCCAGGTTGGAAGGGGAGGGACAGTCCATGTCGGGTACATGCTGTCAACCTTGAGAGATTGAATGATCTTCTGGACGACGGGGTCTTTCCAATGTGAGTGCCGCTCACGCAGCTGGCGGGTGACATCGGCCATGTCGAGGGTTTTGCGATCCGGACATTCATCTATCTCGTACGTCGACCACCATGCTAGCGAGTCGCCTGGCTCTGAGACGTGATATGGCGAATCGCGATTGGGAGCAGATGTGGCACTTTCAGAGAAAAAGTATCCGAAGAAACCATTTCCACCGAAAATAAAGTTCATAGAACCATCTTCGACGAGACCTTTCACATCTGCAGATGGAATGAAGCCTCCAACGCCCACAAGGCCTCTGGTAAATTCAGATCAATCAATATCTTATTCTCGAGGATGATACACTGCACATTATGATTTAACTCACTCGTAATTCGGTGGGTAAGGGTCTTCCTTGAACTCCGGGAAGATCGCCCGCTTGGCCGTGCTTCGAACGCCATCAGCACCGATCACCAGGTCTGCTTCCACGGAGGGGCTACCATCAACAAAATGTATGACGTTCTTGCCGTCTGGGTTGGCAATGACCTCCGAAATACGCTTGTTGATGATATGTTCATCCGGGATTCGTGAACGCAAGGCTTGCCACAAGGAATGGCGACTGGCGGCTACCATATGCATGCGTTGCTTCTCTGAAGAAGTGTGACCGGTGGCATCCATGGAAACAAGAGACCACCCATTCTTGCTCTTCATGTTGAATGTTGAAGCAGCGTATCCGCTGCGCACAACATCCTTCAGTAGATCCTCATCTAGGCGTCGTAGGACGTTGAGACCATTTGCAGCAATACCGAGACCGCCACCCACGAGGAGTGTCGAGGAGTGAGTGTTGCTTTCTTGCTTCTGTTGTCTTTCTTCTGCAGTCACATGCAGGTCGGTACTGTAGGCCTCGTAGATGATGATTTCATGGTCTTCAGAAGAAGTTGGAAGGTGTTTGCGTAGTTCAAGGTATGCTGCGCATCCAGCGATGCCAGCGCCGATGATGACAATTTTCATTGAGCTTGCAAATTGATTCTTTGAATTCCTTGGAATTAAATGCAAGACCGGGACGATTGAAGACGCTGGAATTCCAAGTATTAAATACCTGACAAGTGCCTATCCATGAATAGTATACATCGGTGGTCACGTGGGGCTGTCGCAAAGCTAACCCAAACAGGCTTAGCCTCATGGCTTAATTGAGGTGGGTCTCTCGTATCTCTCGATCTCCGCTTGTCCATCTCCTGCGCGAAGAAGACCAAGTCAAAAAGAAAGCATCGGTACTTTGGGCAAGTCTGGCCGCATACCAGCCAGGAGATATTAGGCAGCAGTCAAATGATTTTGCTTCACCACAAACTGGCTTGGAATAATGCCAATGATTCGTGCCGTCATATTGAACCCAGAGATCCTGCCACAGTATTTCAGATGGCATGACCGTTGACGGCAACAATCTGAATTTCGAGGAAGCCTAGTTGACCAGCAGCAGGTAATTATTTTCTATGTCGAGATTCATCATGTGAGAACCCCGGAATTGTAACGTTGTAGTACGTAGGAGGCCACACCTCCAAAGAGTTCTCTCGAGGGAATCGGACAGCTCGTACCGTCTTCGTACGGGCCGTCAAGTTCCGGCAAACGATTCTGAGAACTCAAAGCCATTTCGGATGGACTCCAAATGCTGATAATCTTGAGCGGTAATCCCACCATCACTGACCCACGGCTTGAAGCTGGGCTAGGAAATGTTGCGACGAACTCCTTCGCCAAGAATATTGATTTGGCATGTCTCTGTATTCTGTTTTCATAGAGATGCGCACTTGATGAGACGAGAAATGACAGCCGCAAGATGATGACATTGACTGCGTGGAATAGTGCCGCTAGTGAAGCGGTCGGCATGTCCAAGTAAGGGATTGACGGGAAATGCTCAGGATCCCCATGAAGATCTCGAAATCCGTCGTTCGGAGTTCCCATCCACTGTTCAGCATTCGCTTCAATAAAGTTGGTTGAGCAGATACACTTTGTCCACCAAGCATTTAGTTGTGACAATGAATCTCCGACAAGCTGAGTGAGCTCAGCCTTGAGCTGATTGGCCTTCTCTTCCGTAGAGTTTATCATCTCACTCGCCACGCTTAGACATGGTAACAGAGAGAGTAAGATATCCACGAATTCGTCAAATGCAGTCTTTGAATGAATTTCGAATGGTGTTTCCAGCCACTTCTGGGAGGAGAAGACATGCTGGTGACTCTTGAACAACGCAGCAGTGAACTAAAGCCCAACGAGGGTGTCAGTAAGATTGGTCACTGATATAATCGAACCACATCACAGATACTCACAGTTAGAAGCCTCAAATGCCTGAAGAGCTGGTGTAAGAATCCATCACGACAACTTGCTGGACCGCCTGATTCGAGCATCATTGCTGCGCCCTGCACATGCTGGAACCATGCCTCGCCGGACGTTCCCGCGGTAGTCTCAAAGTGAGCGAGCATCACAACCGAGCAAATTATATCACCAGTGAATACGCCTGTCTGCTGGGATAGTAGACATCGCAGTCCCCGGAGAGCCTTGAGATACCAATTATTGGCTTCGGTGCATATTGAAACATCATCCACTAATGAACCGTAGAAAAACATCGAACCAGCTCTGATGGAGTTTTTGACGAGTGGTGGAGATGGTGAGGTAATGAACAAGGCTAGCTTGTCTAGCCAGGTCGACGATGGACTATTAGCTTTCGATTCCTTGAAGCCAAATGACTCAATAAAATGGGAGACAAAGAGTTGGTCAAAGAGGTCTGCCCGACGGGGTTGGTGATATGATGGTAGTCGAGGAGCCAAGTATTGATCAACAAGCAACTGGTGAGCCTCGCCAGCACCAGATGGAGCCTTCAAGCCTATCGGCGTTCGCTTCGCCATCGACTTGGTTAATGTCGACTCTGGTAAGGCATGCACGAAGAATGCTCCTGTTCGGGCTCCAGGGCAGTACAAGCCCATCTTCAAGCACTGTGAGCATGCTGGATATGATTCATCGCACTGTAGGGTGCGTTAGCTGGGAAAGTCCAGGGGCGATTTGGATTTCGACCACAGACCTTGATCTTGCGCCTGCGGCACGTCACACAGCCTTTGCTTCTGCCTGGAACATTAACCATGACTCCCGTTCGTACAGTATAGAACAGAGCATCTGAATCAGCTCATAACTCCAAATGGATGCTTCTGTGAAAGGCTTGAGAAGTGTAGTTGTAGTTGCGACGGAAAGCTTGATGCCTGCCGCGTCGATACGCCGAGACAAGGGTTCCTGGAGCACTGATTGGTCCGTGGAAGGCCGGGACCGTAACGTAATCAACATCAATTGGGCGGCTGCCAAGAGGCCACATCCAAGTATGCGAGCAGTGCAGGCAATTAAATTACAAGGGGATTTTGTTTCTGAAAAGGTCATGTTCAGTCCACAGGGATATTCGTCGTCAACTTTAATTAGCTAGTTAGTTAATTTACCCAGACTATCTGAGTCAGTATATTCCTGCCAACGCTTCCATAATCTTCATTAAATCACATCACTAAGTGGGGTGTCAATCGACACATCAGGTTTCTAGAGCTTATGACCTCTCAGTTTCCTAGGGTTCAATTGTCTCCACATTGGTGGCAGTAGGCTTGCCGTGGTTACCTTCCTCCAGCTCCAACTCCTTGGCAGTTGGTCCCTTGACATTAATTTCAGTGTTACGATGCAGATCCATGCTGTCCTTCTTGTAGATGTTCACATAGATAGGGAAGATCAGAGCAAGGATGTAACCCATCATGGGAATAGCCATCGCAGTATGGGCATTGACCCGAGTCTGGAAAAGAACGTCGTTATTAGTGGCGATGATCCAAGTAATGGGCAAATATGAGGAAGGGAGAGACATGACGTACCACGACAGCTCCAGTCATTGGAGGAAAGACCATGCCACCCGAGATGGCTGCGACGAGCATGGAGCCACCAAGCTTGGTGTGGCGACCCAACCCACGAAGAGCCAAGGTGAAGATAGTAGCGAAGCAGCACTATACTAAGAGTCAGTCATGGGACCCAACATTTATTTCCAAGTGATGAAGACTGACCGATTCAAAGCAAAGAACGAGGATCAGCATCGCGATAGAGGTGTGGCCATGGGTCGTCATGGCTGCAACTGTGAAGACAAAGCAGAGTGCCAGGAACACGGTCAACATGTAGCGAGGCTTGAAAGCGGGCATCATCATCAAGCCAGAGCACACGAAACGCATGAACGCATAAAGACCTTGTGCCACGGCGAGCAAGTCGGCTATAAAAGCATGTCAGAAACTACGTGATCACTTGAGATCCCCGAAGACTCAGTAACTTACAACTTTCAGCAGAGGTCTTGCCAGCCTCTTTGCAGAAGTTAATAAAGTATCCAGCAACGGCGACTTGTGCTCCAACATAACAGAACTGGCTCCAAACACCGAGGAACAGGTTGTACTGCTTCTTGAAGGGACCAGTGTTCTGATTGCCCTCAACAATCTGGCTTTCCAAGGCCTCTTGGTCGGCATCGGTGATCTCGGGGAACGGAGCAAGCCAGAACAGAATGACAAGCAGACAGACGAAACAAGCAACGCCAAGATACGTCCACTGGACATTCTTCAAGCCAGCATCGGTGTCAACGGTATTGGCGAAAAAAACGCGAGATGCCAGGAGGGGAGCAACGAAGGTTCCAACACCCTGCACAGCTTGTCCGAGGTTCAGTCGGATTTCACTATACTTGGGTGGACCGCAAATGGCGAGGAAACTATGGTTTGGAGGTGTAAGTATCAAATACCTCGAAAGCTTGAATTTGTTCATGAAAGACTTACGGATCAGCTGCGGTCTCTAGAGTTGACAAGCCAGCTCCGACAACCTGTCAAGCCATGTTAGAAAAGAGGTGGGTATGAAGGGCGATGATCTCCGGGGAAACCTACAAACATGCTACCACAGAATCCACCAAATGATCTCTTCACACCACTGGGCCAGAATAGAAGACATCCGACGGCAAGCACAGCAAGGCCTAGAGAGCACCCATAAGGTGAGGATGTTTCTGGTAGCAGAGAAGCAAAAATATTTCTTAGTCTTACCTGTCATGAATGTGACTCGGAATCCATACTTGCGAACAATCCAGCCGGATATGGTCAATGGGCAGATGAAATAGGCGGCGAAATACGAAGCCTGCAGGCCACTAGACTCGGTTGCACTGATGTTCAAGGTCGTTTGGAAGTGCGAATTCAAGGTATCCAGCAATCCATATGCAAATCCCCAGAGGAAGAAGAGAATCGTAACTAAGAGTAAACATCACAATGTTAGCTCCCAGAGTTTTGGGATGACTCCAAAGGTCTACCAGCGCTTGACTTACCCAGTGCATTTGGGAGCAAAGACTGTTGCAGCGTCAAGTGGACGGCGGAAGTAATGGCGCTGTCCTCGACAGTGATCTTCCGTTTATACAACCCCATGGTGAATTAGTATTGCTGTTTAAATGGGATATGTATGAGCGTCAATCGGTCAGCTTTCAAGACTTGACGGCAGATGCGATGAAGAATTGAAACACTGGACCATTGCCATGATCTTATACTTGATCGTGAACCCTGGATTCTCCACACTCCACATGAAGGCAGCACGAGGTCTTCGGTACCGGGATAATTTATAGCGAAGCATAGCCAGCTCTTGCTCAGCTAGGTGCGCCATCACTGCCATGCAGCATCGGGTCTTTGCTTTGTCGCGTCGGCACTGGGCCATGTTCGTCGGCCAAGGTTGGCTCTATGGCGGACAACGTGCCAATCAGCATCTTCGACCAGGACGCCAAATTCGGCAAACGGCACGTCAGGCGCAAGTCTCTGGCCAATGCCATATATCGATGGTTTATGACTGGTTGAAATAGGCGGTTGTTTACCAGTGTGTGGACTGGACCGACTGCATTCTGTGGAGTACTGGGAGAAAGTCGGGGAAGGGAAGTGGAGGTGGGGCCAAGTGAATTCCCAGGTGCCGAACACACAAGCCGTTTCATTCTCTTGCCCTTCAAGCAATCTTTGACGCCCACGAGAATGCCTGTCTAAACTCCAGATCTATCTGTATGAGAATCATGTCTCTCTGCTCGTATATTGTTCACGATCTTGACATCTATATTTCCTATTGCTTGGAGACATACCCGTGTGCCCCAGATGGGCGAAGACAAGACCATGGACGCATCCGTCTAGCGCAATTTAGACTTAACTTTTAAAGACGCATATCCAAACCAATTATATCGAAGCTGCTCCCCAGTTGCCGAGACTAGATCTGCCAGTCGTAGTATCAAAAGATCATAGGCCGAGCACCCTCGGATTCTCATATACCGACAGCCCGAATCGTAACATCTCGGAAAGCATGTCCAAGGTCTCGAGCTGGCGCCCACCAAGGGGTCCAAGAGCGGGCGTGGCTTCCCCCAGATTTATGAGCAATACCATGGGTAGAACCCTTCACAGAGGTTCTACTAGGCTTGCCAAGAATTCCAGCTATTGATTTCAGACTTCTAGAACCGATCCAGGTAAGCCATTTCAGCCTTTCACTTGCATAGACTCACTCACATGATCATCCAGAGTTCATTGGGCTGTTGCCTCGGGATCGTATCAGTATTCGTATAATCGTATTTACTCTCCTCATTATTTGCTTAGGAAGTCCGAAACAGCTTGCCTCGGTCTGCGCCCCTCTTCTCAGCCCATCGTGCTGAATTAGAGTTGAGGGATGTGCATACTATGCTCATTTGCTTTTGATTAGACATTCTTCCATGCCCTACGACCGACCATCGATGGATAACCTAAAAGACCTAAAAAAGTGGCGAAACCGCTTTTGAACTAATATGAATGCTTTTTGATGCCACGACCTGATGTAAATCTTTAGTATCGAACGGCGAATCAAGAGGTTTGTGTTGGGAAAAAGAATTAGGGTACCAAAGCCGCAGGGCATGAATGATGTTGTTTTTACCTCTCTATACCCGAGACAGATCAAACACTAGACACCGGGAGGGGTAAACAAATGAACATCGTTTAGAACGGCCTTCCAGTGGGGTTCTCGAGGTGTGCAGGAGGAAAAGGAAGCCGGAAGTGAAGGAAGGTCGGAAGGTATGTATTTCCAGTTTGGAAAGGCTTACGACACCTCGTAGTAGTGAATCTAAACAACAGTGGTAATCCGGACTAAAAGTGTAGGCCATGGATGGTAGTTCATTGATGGTCATCCAAATCACCAGGTGATGAGTAAGAGATTTTGGGGCAGTTTCAAGACTACAGCATCTCAGCATCTTATATGCCAAGAGAAGATCAAAAGTCGACGATGCTATTGAACAAAGCAGAAAGGAAGAGGGGAAGAGGAGCAAATAGCAGCAATGTATTACCCCCACCAACTCCCTGTCATCGTTGGTCTATTTGACTGCCCGTTCCAAGTCTCTTCTTCGTCTTAAAATCTCCCCGATTCCAACCCATGATTATAATGGAATGGGAATGTCTGCGATTGATGTTTGACGGGAAGAATAGGGTTCATTTATTGGATGGGCATAGCAGAAAGTACCGAAAACAGACGCGTAGATTTCTAAATCACTGTAACGTGCGTTGAAAGTCCCCGATAGGACTCGATGAGAAAGATGGAGCGCATTCGTTTACATCCTGCACCTAGACTTGGTATACCCGAAGGGTCGAGGCATTGTTGGCAAGAAACTCTCAAATTACCAGCTGTCGCTTGCTCAAATAGCAACGGATTTAGTAATTTGATAGTAGTGAATTCGTACTCATGCCCGAGAAGAGGTAAAGTCGATTTGTACTCTTCGGATGATCTCATGTATGTACAAGCCGGTCCACTACGCGCCCCACTACCGTAGAAAGAATACAATGCGAATCGACCTACGGCAAAGGCTTCGATGGATGTTTTCAACCACGGATTGAAGAAACTAAGGAGCCCTTGATGGAAAAGAAATGGTGGTCCTGTTTGGTCCTGTTGTGTTTCCCCTACCGAGTGCCTGACTGGGATATGGCCATGAACGCGTGGCTGGTACCCCGCGTCGAAAGGCTGGACTGGTCCATCAGCAACTTCGATGGGGGCTGAAACGCCGCTATCCGCCCAAGTCTCAAGGGTGGTGCTTGATCAAAATAGCCTTAGCCTTGGCGAGGCGAAAGGAGGAATCGCATTCTATTTTGATATTGTTTATATTTAAAGAAGTTTGTTGTCTAGGTATCGAATACATTTGGACGGAGTTTTATTCTTGCCACAGCCCGACGGGAAGGACCCGAAATGCTAAGTCCAGTAGTCTTCTTAGCAGTAGTGGCCCCGTTTCTTTCCAGATGCCTTCCAACGTTCCATGGAAACGAGGTTGGATGTGATTGTGTTACGGGTTCTGTTTCCGACGTGATCGACAATATTTAAGCCGTGCCAGCTAGCATTGATGGCATCGGCAATAGGGATATGCCTTCAACACCTGTACTGTACGATCTTCATCACCCTCGATCATCGAGTCGGCAGACATAGCCTCCAGTACTCCGTGAATGTGGCCGACGTACCCGCTTGATCAACGATATAGTGACTCTTTCTGACTGGCACGGGTAACGGTTAGTCCGCTTTTTAAGACATCCGATGCATGGTCCGAGATATCCGCTGGCCAATCTTCAGCCCTGCTGGGGCAGGTTTGGTCAGATTGAGTTTTCTCACACCAGTGGGCTTGCCAGGTTTTTCATAGAACTGGAAATTGCCCATTGAAAGCTCGTTCATCCGTACCCGCCGGTAGTTGGTTGGCTCCTCTTGCAGTACCCGAGAACGACCGATTTTGGGCACTTCTCGATAGTATGTACGGAGTACTCGTGGTTGAATGGTCCACAATAATCCCACGATGAGTATGTAAAGAAGCCTTGAGTTCTGGCCGGAAAATTTCTCAGCGGATGCATAACAGCCATGGCTATGTTGCCAGAAAGCAACCACTTAGCTCCTCGGGCAGATACCGAACACGCATGGGACAAGTGAGCACACTCCTGTTGGTTGATAGGAATCTGATTCTAGACTTTATGATGAGAAGCAGCTGCACGACGACAGTCGAATCAGTCGAGTTCCCAGGCTTGGGGTGGGTGGCGAAGCCCCGACCCACAGTGCGTAGTCGGAGGTGAGTCTAGTCGCTAGTCTGGTCGCCCTAGTGGTCGTAGCGCACACGGAGGAGTCCCAGTCGATCATGTCCAGTCACAAGGGTCCGTTTTGTCCCATTTCAGGGCCATGGGGAAACTTGCCTGGATTGGGCAGGGTCTTTGGTAAAGAAGAGGAAACAGTACGGAGTAGAGAAAAGACAAGACGAGAAATCATCATGATTATTGTTTATCGTAAGGTAGAAAGAAAGAAGCGGCATGTCCCGTGATATTAGTGATTACCACGTCATTTCAAGTGGTTCGTACCAGACACCAGTTGACTTGTGTCGCAGCGCAGCAATGCCCCCTCCCTCCGAGGTATTACCGCCGTCACACTAAGTCTCAAACTTGTTCCTCCCCCCCAGAGGACCGCCCCCATCCCTCCTCAATCCTCAATCTCACCCTCGTCCTCCCTCCCATCCCATCCCATCTTCAACACCCTTCACCACCAACCACCAACACACTCAACCCAGGAATTCCCGATCGTCGCTCTTTATCGCCCACGTCGACGACCACTCCGCCTTTCGTCCCCTTTCTCACCCGCCACCCATTCTTTCCGCCAATCTGCGGAAACAGATTGAACCGAATCAAGAGGTGGCCCGACAGGGCTGCCGTTAACAAGGAGAAATGTCTGGACACATTTCATCCGATCACTCTCGCTCAGCCTCACGATCCTCCCAGGCCCCTCGTTTGTCCCAGGGACAGGCTTTTGAGCCGATGCCTCGCCAGTCCTTCGGTCGCAACTCACGCGTCTCCAATCCTAATGTCTTCTCCGACGAATACTCATTAGAGCCCATCGATACCGACGATCAAATCGAACGAGCTCCCTCTCCTGCTTCTATCTCTTCCTCCACCACCCTTCGCTCTATTAACCACCCTCAAAAGACCGTCAGCCAAGCCACGACGGAGAATGAAAACCCATTCGCCGATGATGCCCGAGTCTCCTTCGAGGAAGCCCGTCGATCGAGTCTTCCTCAGAAGGGAATGGGCGGCTTCTCCGCGAATCGTGGCTCGGTCGCTTCGGCCAACAACAGCCCCTTCGCCATCCAGCGAAACCAGAGTGTTTCGTCTCGTTTCTCGATACCCCGCGCCATGAGCCCATACACCGGAGCGACCGGACCAAGCCATCCCTACGCCATGTACCCGCAAGTTGGAGTGAGTCGTTCGCCGAGTGTTGGAAGCACCTCGACCATTCGCCAGCATGATCGTCCGCTAGGTGAATCGAGCGGTCCTCAACATCCTTACGCCATGTATCCGCAGAACGTCGTCGAAGAAGGGATGGATGACGATGTAATTCCTGTTGGATTCCCTGGTCACAACCCACCTTACCAGCCGCCCCCAGGCCGTCGGGATAACGATGTTGGTGATATCATTGGAGCAGATGGGCATGCGGAGCCATTACCACCCTATTCACGCTACCCGACAGGGGCGGTGCCGAAGCCTCCGGGCGTCGAGGTCATGGCCGACATGCACACCCCTTCAGAGACGCAACAACTCCATTCGATTTCAAGAGACCAACCGCAACCAATCTCGGAGACCTCAACGAGGGCTCTGGTCCCCCTGTCTTCCGGAGGTACTACGGCTGTGAACTATGATGACGGTGACAACCATAGGGAGCGTAGGGCCCCCATTACGGGCATCATGGCGTTCGAGGAGAAACTAAAACAGAAAGGCAAGAAGACTGCATGCTGCGGTATGCCTGTCTGGACCATCGTCCTTGTCGCGACCGTGATGTTGATCGGCGGATCCATTGGAGGCGCTATTGGGGGTGTGATCGGCGGCAAGAGAGCAGCCGAGCATGATCGACAAGCGGCCCAGTCGAATGGCCCGCAGATTGTGACTGTGACCGCAACACCGCAGATGGACTACTCGACAATGACGAGTACTCCGACGAATCTCAAGTCGGTGCCTACCGGTCATTATCTTGTCCCTGCTCAATTGCAAAACTCTTCGCGAATGTGTGTTGAGGACAGCCAATTCAGACATGCTTGGGGTTGCATGGACAATCCGACCAATTTCGATGTTGTTGTTAACGGGGATCATGGCCACCACTCCATCATCTTCAGCAGTACTGGCCCTACTTCCACGTTTACATATGGCGCCCAGCCTCCAATTCTTCCCACCCCTACCCAATCTCTGGGATTCGCCATCGACACCAGTGACACCGGCTTGGGACCCGCTCTCTTTTTCTTCGCCAAATTCGACAAGCTGGTCATTGTTCCTGAATCACAATTCCAGTCGTCAAGCTCTGTTTCAGCACGGTCATTCGTCGGAGATGCCTCGTTCCTGGATAGCCTTCATCGTATGCAAACAGCCCAACCCGGCGATAAGCCTTGGTTCTGTTATTGGAACCAAACAATGATGGAATTTTTCATCTACGTCAACCAGACGATCGCGGATGGCACAAGCACCACTGCTACAACTTCTACCGACATGCGAGCCAGCACAGCCACCGCTCAATCCAATACACGTGGAGAGACAGTTCTTGAATACCCACGAAAGATCAAGATTGAAGAACGACGCGACTTCGCCGGGGCTCAAGCACCTTACTGCCAGCAGATGCAAGTGGGGTCTGATGGCCATATTGTTGCTATACAAAGTCAGGTCATTAACATCAAGGAGCGGGAGCCTACCCCGACGACTACCTACATCAACACGAGTGGTGGCTCCTCGCAGACGTACACGGCAAAGGCACAGTATGCAACACCGTGTTATTGTCTTTCTACGACTGATTAGTGTTCCTCTTTTCTCCTTGACGTTCGAGCGAGTTTGTCCTTCTTCATCATGGGTTTTCGGTCTGAAAACCTCCGGCGTTGGCGTTGATTAGCCGTGGAACTACCAAATAGTATCGGCTTATGTGCACATGATTGTCATCTTCCGTCTCTTTTGTGTCATTTTACTACCCTCTTGTTTGAACGCGTCTTTCCGAGCTTGACGGCCTCGCAAACGATATTTTGAGTTCTTTCGATTTCACCCTTCTTCGACATTATGTTCTTATATTCGGATTATCGGATTTGTGACATGACATGATCGTCTATCTCTTTCGCGTAACTTCTCTTCTCTTCTTGGGTTATATCTGGTCTTACTGACCTTTTTGGTCGTTGCGTGACATTGGTATTCTTGGCGTCCTTCGAATATTGAATATGGTGCGGGTTGGGGTGACTTTTCCTCGAATTCTGCGAGTGCCATACTTCTTTTGGTTTTTTTTCTTTTTCCCGATTGTAAGGGGTCCAATGGGGCTGAATATTCTTCGAACATCTTATGTTGCGGTGGCGCTGCCACCATTATTTGTCCAATTATATCACAAAATATAGCCATTATTGGGGAATCTTATGTCTTAAGTAAGGGACTACTGTGTAGAGTATCCTCGCTCTTCCGACGTATATACAGCTTTAGCTGTATGGTGAGCCACTTTTCAGTCCTGGATTCTATCTCTATTTGTCAAATACCATGGCCTTGTAAGTAAGTAGAGCTCAGTGTTATTAAAGATGGGGCCAAAGTATGTTCCATCAATCGAAGAATATTATCACACGTTAAATTAGTGTACCTGGTATAAACAAGCCTAAGGCTGTCTAGATGGCACCTGCCGCCTGCCTCGTGGTGACTAAGCATATGTCAGGTGACCTGGCTTGGAATCCGACGAGCAGAAACACGCGACAAGTGATTCCCTAGTAATGGCTGGTGAAATACCAGATTTTGGCTTGTGAAGGTCTCTAGGAATTTCTCATCGTGGTTACTCACAGTGCGAGTTGGGTGAAAACTGCCTCACTCCAATTCTTCAGTTATTTGCACCCTGCACCACTCCTGCCTGACAGCCCAAAGCTCATGTTCGTCGGCCAGACACCTGAGGCACCCACACTTCCGACACCTCGCACCTTGCACACCAATCCTCCATCCTCTCCTCGTCGCTCTCCCATATTCCTCTTCCTCCACCCCACCCCTATCCTTTCTTTCCATTTCCACTCGACCGCGAAAATCGCATATTCACCCTCATCTTTCACTCACCTGCATCGGTCTCATCTACGTCCCTATCCTTAAAAATCTGTCTGTGGACCCCTCCAGATCAAATGATCGCGTCTCCTAGATGACCTTCCCTCCTCCTCACCCTTCCGCCCAATCGTCGATTGCTTCTGGCACCGATAAATCTTCTTCGACCAGGACCGAGATTGGTGCCTGGGGTCGGTCCGCGTCGCAGTCCGGAATCCGTCGTGGGTTGACTCCCCTCGCGACCAACCTCTCCTCCGCCGTCCCCTCCACATCTACCCGGGGCTTGGACGCAGGCCCTGGGGTTTCGACGCCTTCTTCATTTTCAGCTGTTCTGAGCTCTGCCAGGGCTCTTTCCGGGGGTAGCCCGAAGCCCACACCCTCTCCGTTCACTTCACTGCAGTCGGGTTCACAGCAGCAAGCCGCATCACTTTCCTCACCCAAGTTCCGCGCACACACCCCTTCCTCAGGCTCTCATTTCCCCTCCGCAGCAGGTCCCATCCCAGGAAGTGGGGGAACTGGAGGCGGCGGTGGACCTGGATCGTCTAGAGGTGTTGCCTTTTCACCACTCTCATCCGGCACAACCGTGAACTCACCTACCGGCTTCGCTTCCGATAAGCCAGGCTCCGCAGCTGCTCACTCAAGCCAGTCGTCTCTCACGAAGATTTCGATTGCGCAAGTATTCCTCCTGTTGGACTCAATCACAGAGAAGGAAGGCAAAGAAAAGTGGGAGACCAAAGCTGCTCAAATCCACAAGGTATGTCTCTTTACAGCTCCAGCCGCAGTTCACATTCGGTGAATGCTGACAACGGAATGAAATAGCTTGTCTCATCCAACGGAATGGAGGTCTACTCAAAGTATTTCCGCCGCCTGCTTACAGGCAATGCCCCGCAGATCTTCCCCGGCGTGAATAAGCCTGTCGAAAATGCCGGCAACTACCCCCTCCTGGTCCAGGAAATGCAGAAGGTCGCTCTAGACATTGAGCAAGCACAGAAGATTGCTGACACGGTCGACACCTCCGAGGGAGATATCTTCCGCGATTTCGACCTCTCTACCTTTTTGGATCACTTCCGTCTTGACCCTGTTATGAAGGTTTCACTCGCATTGGCCTTTAAGCTGACGAGCAAGTCTGATCTCCGAGCCAAGGGTAAGCTATCTAACATAATTCAACTCATCTTGGGGAGTGACTCGCCGCTAACATCAATGACCCTTGCCAGCCGATGCCATCCTCTCGAACTCCATTACTCCCTTCCTCTCGAGCTTGGCGAATCCCTCCGAAGCGACCAAAGACTTTCCGAACTCTTTCCTTGGCATGACAATTGAACGATTCATCCTATACCCCCCGCGTAATTTCACCAATGAGGTCAAGGCGAAGCTGGTTTACGCAAGCAATGTACGATTCCAAAAGCTCGCCCTGGATATGCCCCTCGAGGTTTCCTCCGCCCTGCAAATGTTCAACTTTGTCGATCCCGAATACACTCTCGTCCGACAGCTTCACGCCAAGGGACCTCGTGCCACCGCGAATACCGAGGCCATTACGGAGGTTATCAATGCTTCTGGGTCAGATGCTTGGAGCGAGGAACACTTGGCCAGTGCGATTCTCTTTATGATCTTGTCGCAGTACTGGCAACAGTTCTCGCTGGAGACTCTTCTGAGCGCATATGCGGGCAAGCAAATCAATTGGGCTCTGGTTCTCCAGAACTTTGATCGTGAAGGGTTGCGAGTGGACCCCCAGCAGTTCTCGCGGCTGTTTGATGTGCTCTCCACAGTCGCTGCCAGTGACTCCTCCCTGGATCTTCAAAAGCTGTGGGGCGGAGACTGGGAGCATCGCGATGCACAGATCTCTCTTCTGACAGCTTTCATTGCCTCGCGCCCAGACCCAACCCTCATTCCTAACCTGCGTGCGGCATTCCCTGAAGATTTCTTCGAGGATGCGCCAGAGTTTGTCAAGATGCAGGGTGAACGTGCCGCCAAGTCCCCTCTTCGCTCCATAGATGCGATCAAGGCGATCTTCGATGTCGTGCTGTTCTCGCAGTCTTCATGGGCCGCAACAGAGAGCCAGCTTCTCATCAAGGCTGTTGTTCAGCTCGATCTTCCGATTTTCCTCATTTCGGCTCTTACGATCAAACAACCATGGACCGATGTTCAGACCAGCTTTGTTCTGCGTACTTTTATCGTGTTCCTCTCGAAGCAAGAGGAAGGGTACCAGCTGGCTTTGAATGGAGCTTGGCGCCAGGACCGCCAGTGGGTGGCAGGAAAGCTTTTCGATGCGTTCACACAGGATCCAACTTCCACTGCAATGATTTACGAGCATGCCGCCGAGCATGGATGGCTTGACTATCTCCTCGGATTTACCAATGGATTGGCTCTAGATCTCGCTTGCTACTCCCACCGCAAGAGCAACTTCGACCTCGAGCAATGGGTTCGCAATGCTTCCCAGAAGGGCCACATGAACATGGGCGATCTCTTGTCAAAGTTCCTTCGTATCAAGGCCGAGGACGAGCTCCATGTGCAACGAAAGGAACAGCCGGTACCGCAGATGGTTAGCCTTGCTGTGAAAACGGTGTACACACTTCTGTCCGTCTTGGAGGAGTACGTTGGCGACCGTGAGAACCTCACTCCTGTTCAACGTATCTGCATTCAGACCTATCCTCGACTGATCAATTATGGGGAGGGATATGACGATATCATTGACGCGAATGGTGAGAATGGCAATTCGCTCCCTGAGGCAATTGATAAGCAGATGCAAGATCTGTTTGGCAAGATGTACCACGAGGAACTTTCTTTGCGTGAAATGTTGGAGTTGATGCGGCAGTACAAGTCGTCTCGGGACCCCACTGAACAGGATCTCTTTGCCTGCATGGTGCATGGCTTGATTGACGAGTACCACTGCTACCACGAGTACCCTCTTGAGGCTCTGACCAAGACTGCAGTCATGTTCGGCGGTATCATCAACTTCAGACTCGTGGATGGAATCACACTCAAGGTTGGTCTCGGCATGATTCTCGAGGCTGTCCGAGAGCACGAAGTGCACGACCCCATGTACAAGTTTGGTGTGGAGGCTATTGAACAATTAATCACCCGTCTCACCGAGTGGGCTGGATTCTGCCACCTGCTCCTCCAGATTCCTGCTCTGCAAGGCACTCAAATCTTCCAGAAAGCCGAAGAAGTTCTTCATGAGCAAGGGTCCCAACTCGGCGAGGGTGAACGATTCGATGACTTCGGTCCTACCACCTTGCCCAATGGCAACAACGACGATGCCTCTGCGACAGACGGCAGTCCCAGGAAATTCCGCTCTATCCAGGTTGATGCACCTCTTCGTTCGGATATTTATCACGACCCTGATGAGGACATCCAAGACAAGATTCTCTTTGTTTTGAACAACGTTTCAGAGCAAAACATCGATGAGAAGCTTCGGGATCTGCGTGACGTCTTGCGCAACCAGCATCACCAATGGTTCGCCGCGTATCTGGTTGAAGAGCGTGCGAAATTGCAACCCAATTTCCAAAAGCTCTACCTCGACCTTCTGGGCCGAATTGACGACAAGATCCTTTGGGCTGAGGTCCTCAGAGAGACCTACGTCAGTCTCTCAAAGCTTCTGAACTCTGAAGCTACCCTCACCTCTTCCACGGATCGCGGTCACCTCAAGAATCTCGGCGCCTGGCTTGGCTCATTGACAATCGCGAAGGACAAGCCCATCAAGCACAAGAATGTGTACTTCAAGGGCCTGCTCTTGGAAGGATACGATACTCAGCGCTTGATGGTTACCATCCCCTTCACCTGCAAGGTGCTTGTTCAAGCCACTAAGTCTCGGGTCTTCAGGCCACCAAACCCATGGTTGATGGACATTTTGGGTCTCTTGCTTGAACTGTACCATTATGCAGAGCTCAAGCTCAACCTCAAGTTCGAGATTGAGGTGTTGTGCAAGGATCTCGACCTTGATCACAAGATTATCACCCCAGCCATCATCATTCGTGACCGTACCGCCCATGTTGGCGAGGAAGCTCTGCCGCCGGTGGCTGCCAATATTCCCGAAGGGTTGGAGCCTTTCAACGACCTGGCCATCGGTCCTCTGGCTCAAGGCATCCAGAATGAGCGTCTCTCGCCAGCTGCAATCATGTCAACACTGCCTAGCCTTGACAAGATTCTTGTCCTGCCCCCCTCAGCGAGTAGCATGGTTGATCCCAGCATTCTTCGCCAGATCGTCCACACTGCGGTTGAGCGTGCCATTGCGGAGATCATTACCCCAGTTGTGGAACGCTCTGTCACCATTGCCTCCATCTCCACCGTTCAGCTTGTCTCCAAGGACTTTGCTACGGAGCCCGATGAGGAGAAGGTGCGACAGTCTGCCGGTATCATGGTCCGACAACTGGCTGGAAGTCTCGCCCTTGTTACGTGCAAGGAGCCGCTCAAGGTCAGCATGACTAACTACATCCGCATGATCCAACAAGAGTACTCTGATCAGCCTATGCCCGAGGGCTTGATTCTCATGTGCGTGAACGACAATCTGGATGCTGCTTGCGGTATCGTGGAGAAGGCCGCTGAGGAGAAGTCGCTGCCTGAGATTGAGAAGGTCATCGAGCCACAGCTGGAGGCACGCCGGCGCCACCTCGCTACGCGGCCCAATGAGCCATTCGTGGACCCTTCGATGAACCGATGGGGTCTCTTCATTCCCGAGCCTTATCGCCAAATGCCAGGAGGCTTGAACAAAGAACAGTTGGCGATCTACGAGGAGTTTGCACGCCAATCCCGAGGCCCCGTCACAGCTCATCCCCAGAACGTTTCCACGGATTCTGGTCGACAGATCCCTGATGTTCTCCAAGAGACTTTCCCCCCACCAATCCCCAACCTGTCGACACCCGCTGAACAGCCCGCTGTTCCTCACCGCACTCCACAAGCGCAAAATGCAGCTGCTCCAATGGGTGTTCCCACCAACGGATTCCTCGAGGCTCAAAGCCCACGGGAGCGTGTGGAGTCTATGATCTCTGAGATTCAGCTTTCTGCTCGGAATGCCCCCGAGGAGCACATCAAGGACCTTGGTCGGGATAGTACTGTTCTTCAGGAATACAACCAGGCCATGCGCGCTATTCTTGCTTCACCGAATGGGGAGGAGCTGGCCCGTTTGACTTCTCTGAAGATCTGCACGACCCTCTACTCCCAGGCCTCTGAACCCCTGGAACTTGAGATTCTTGTTCACCTTCTCGCCAAGCTCTGCGATATGTCTTCCCTTATCGCACGTTATACCTGGGCGCTCCTGGCCGAGATTGACGATGAGCACATGTTCAACGTGCCTGTCACCGTTGCTCTCATCGATGCCGGTCTGCTGGACATTCGCCGGGTCGATATGGTCCTGACTCGTCTCATTCTTCAGAAGAATGTCAGCGCATTGGAACTTCTTGAGAACCTGATGAACCGTGTGCTGTTCAATGACGAGCCTTCGGCTCTTCGGTCCGACTTCTCCGGAAGTTTGGAAGCCATGAGCCAGTGGCTCGCCGAAGACGCAAATGTCGCTCCCGCCTTGGAGATCGTCCGCAAGCTGCGCGATGTCGGCATCCCCGAAGTGGTCAACCCGCTTCTTACCGACCAGGCTCGGTCCAAGCGCGACCAGATGGAGTACATTTTCAGCGAATGGATTGGTGTCTACAAGGCCTCCGGTGCCAGTGAGCGAACTTACCTGTCCTTCCTTCAGGACATGCACAATCGCCAGGTTATGAACTCGCAAGAAGATTCGGCCCTCTTCTTCCGTCTCAGCATCGACATCTCGGTGGCCATGTTTGAGCATGAGTCGCAGAACCCCAACGGCAGCCTTGACGAAGCATTCCTGTACATTGACGCTCTCGCTAAGCTAGTCGTCCTTCTGGTTAAGCACCAGGGGGAGAGCACTGGCGCTGTGAAGGCCGATAAGCCTTCCTACTTCCACTCCATCTTGTCCGCTCTTGTGTTGGTCCTCAATAACCACCAGGTTATGCGGGGAGAGGCGTTCAACCAGCGTGTCTTCTTCCGCTTGTTCTCCAGCATTCTTTGCGAATATTCATTGGCCGACCTTCAGCACCATGAACAACACCAGGGGATGATCTTCGCCATGGCCAACAAGTTCCTGTCACTTCAGCCTCGCTACGTGCCCGGCTTTGTATACGGATGGTTGTCTCTCGTCTCCCACCGTGTTTTCATGTCCGACATGCTAAACATGCCAGAGCGCGCTGGTTGGGCTCCCTACTGCGAGATCATGCAAGCTCTGCTTTCGTACATTGGCGAGCAGCTCAAGGCTGCTGAAATCCACTATGTCGCCAAGGACTTGTACAAGGGTGTGCTTCGCATTCTGTTGATTCTCCACCACGATTTCCCCGAGTTCGTCGCCGAGAACCACTTCCAATTCTGCAATGTGATTCCTGCGCACTGCGCTCAGCTTCGCAACCTGGTTCTCAGTGCCTACCCTTCGTCCTTCCAGAAACTCCCGGATCCGTTCCGCGAAGGACTCAAGGTTGAGCGCCTCGAGGAGATGCGTGAAATTCCCAAGATCGCTGGCGATATCGCCGCACCTTTGCAGCAAGCCAATATCAAGCACGTCATTGATGCCGCCCTGCAAAGCGATCAGGTTTCCGAAACCGTGGTGCAGCAGATTTGCGAAGCTGTCGATACTCCCGAGCCTAGGGACACTGCTCTCTTCTACGTGCCGATCAATGTGGATGTTGTTCTCGTGAACGCCCTGGTCCTCTACATTGGCCAACAAGGTGTTGAGGAACATGCCTCGAAGAGCAACACTCGCAATGCTTTTGAGACCTCGGCCCATGCCACCCTTCTGGAGAAGCTTGCCCAGGCCATGCAGCCTGAGGCCCGTTACTACCTGCTGAGCGCTATGGCTAATCAGCTGCGCTATCCCAACAGCCACACTTACTTCTTCAGCTTCACAATCCTGCGCTTGTTCGGTGTCGACTTCTCCGAGACCGATGATTCTGATATCCGTCAGCAGATCATCCGTGTTCTTCTGGAGCGACTGATCGTCCATCGTCCACACCCCTGGGGTCTTATCATCACCCTGCAGGAGCTTCTCCAGAACCGAAGCTACTCCTTTTTCCGCCTCCCTTTCATCCAAGCGGCTCCCGAGGTAGGAAATAATGATCTCTGGAGTCTCATCGAATTATGCTCATACTTTTGCCCACAGATCGGTCGACTCTTCGATGCCCTGCTCCAACACATCCAACAGCAAAGCCCCCGCCCCGCCGCATAGGCTTTGCCGTCTCTCTCTCCCACTCCTCCTCTCGTCACATCATCTTTAGTCGGTAATTCTACTATCTGCCGCACTACACTTCCCTTCTCAATGTATTCTTCACGGGGTTTTTTGCTTTCACGGTTTCATTATTATGTCTTATGGGATATGCCATGGGGATGGCGTGCATCTTTTCTTATTCGTCTCACGATGTTCGCATGACCTGAGATCATATGATATTTTCTTTTCGCTCCGAAGACGCGACCTGTAATGATAAGATTGTAAAAGCTGGAGTTGATGGTCCTTTTTTCCCTCTTGTTTCTCATCTGTTTTCTGCATCAACGGTGGGGGTTTCCTAATACAATCTTTCATTCACGTTCGTGTCTTGGGGGCGAGATCTGACTGTTATACTGTGATTAGAGTACAAATATTATTTTATATCAAAATTTCTGTTCCAAATTCTAGATAAATTGTGTTTTGTACGGCGTAGATACAGGTTTGGGGGCTGTAGAGCTGTGGCTGATGTATGGAGGCAGCTCCGATAAGCAGCTCTTGAGATCGTTGTGCCACGACCTGCCGAGGAACTTGCTTCCAACAAACACCACCTCGCTCCCTCACCGACCCCCTCACTATGGCGGAATCTGAGTACAGCGACGACGAGACAGAATATGGCAGCCCTTCGCACTCACAGGCCGTCATCATGGTTGGTTTCGCCCCTCCGTCGTGGTGACTTTGTCTTAACATGTGATAGGACGCGCTCCTGACGCCATTCCGCGCGCTGGTATCCAAGACCGCGCTCCGCATTTACCTCAACATCATCCTATTTTCTGGAGCTACATTGCTCCTCCTGGGCATTTCTGGGATCGCATATGCAATCTTCTACTTCAGATTCATTCCTACGGTCGGGGTTGACCGCGAAATCCACCTGCAGTTTGGGTAGGACCTGCCCGCATTCCCCTCCCCGCACAATAACATACTGACTCTGGTGGTTTTTACAGTGATCTCAACCCTTGGGGAACTGCGACCTTTGATTCCGAGTTTGTCTCTTCCCAGCCCTACGATGTCGCCGTGGCACTCGACCTACCCCGCACGCCTGCGAATCTTGATGTGGGCAACTTCATGATCGACCTCACTCTCTACTCTCCTGAGACCGCATCCGTGCTTCCAACGACGGCCAACTCACAGAATAAGATCTCTCACTCGCGCCGACCGGCTATCCTCACATACACATCACCGCTTGTGGATGTTGCGCGGAGACTGGTTCGCCTGCCGCTGTATGTGGTGGGTTGGCGCCGCGAAGCTGAGACCCTCGAGGTGTCGATGTTGGAGAAGGTCGAGTTTGCGCGAGGTAGCCGAAACCGACCGCAAAGCTTGCGGCTTGAAATTCAGAGCGAGAAGAAGATGCAGGTCTACTCGGCGCGTGTTGAGTTCCGTGCCAGGTTTACAGGGCTTCGGTGGGTACTCCTTGGTTGATCTATTGGTGAAAGTACTTGCTAATTGCATATTCAGGTGGTTCATGTACCGCTGGAAGTTGACTTCTTTTGTGGTGTTTAGCTCTTTGTTCTGGACTGTCTCCATGGCTTCTGCAAGCTTGACCTGGTTCATCCTGACCTGGATCATGCAAGCCGAGAAGCCCGAGGCTGAGATCAAGGAAGAGGAAGATATTCCTGAGGCAATCAAAGAAGAGCCCGAAGATACTAGCTCATCCAGTGACTCTGTCAAGATCAAAAAGGAGGAACCCGAGACCAAGACCAGCTTGCTTCAGAGCTATCCAGCCGAGGGCGATTATCCGGGCCTTGGCTCTGGACGGGAAAGTGCTGAAGCACGCGGGGTGCAGAAACGAAAGAGTCATGCAACCGAGGGTGATCATTGAGAGCGATAGTCATGAGAATTAATGCGTGCAGCTACCATACCCATAATAATTAAGTCTTGATAATCTAGGTGAAGTAATGCCAAGTGGTGACATGATGTGATTTGGAGGTTTTCCGATCCGATAAAAAGCGGTCCTGCGGGGCAAGTCTCGTCTCCGATTTCTCTCGTTCCCCTCCATTTCCCCCAATTGCCCAACATGCACATCCTGGTCAGTACTGCGCTCAAGCGCCTTGAAATCCTGCCGTACATATGACTGATCCCTACTCAGGTCACCAACGACGACGGTCCGCCCTCCCGCCAGTCTTCACCGTACGTGCATTCCCTTATTGTTTCGCTTCAAGCCGCGGGCCACACAGTTTCAGTAGTCCTGCCGCACCAGCAGCGCTCATGGATCGGTAAGGCGCATATTGTCGGCGCGTCCGTGAAACCTACATATTTCCGCCCGGGCACCTTACACCAGGAAGATGGGACGATACATCACTTGCCGAGGGGAAGCAATGGCGAGCCCGATGATGGCGGCGAAGAATGGATCCTGATCGACTCAACCCCGGCAAGCTGTGTCCAGATCGGACTCTACCACTACTTCCAGGAAAAGGGCCCGATTGACGTCGTGGTGTCCGGTCCAAACTATGGCCGCAACACCACGGCGCTGTTTGCTCTGTCGAGTGGAACTATCGGCGGTGCCATGGAGGGTGCTGTGTGTGGGAAGCGCTCCATTGCTTTGTCTTATGCCTTCAGCTCTCGAAACCATGACCCCGTCATTATTAAGGAGGCATCTGAGCACTCGGTCAAGGTGATCGAGCACCTCTGCGCCAACTGGAAGGAGGGCGTGGACCTCTACAGCGTCAATGTCCCCTTGGAGCCTGGTGTGAGCCAGAACAAAGTTCTTTACACGGAAATGCTGGAGAACAAGTGGACTTCTGGCAGCTGCTTCGAACCTGCTGACCCCGCCACCGGCGATGACCCTGAGCTCCAAGAGCAGCGACTGCGTGACGTGGGCGAGAACACCGGAAAGAAGGCCGATACGGATGACAGCGCGACTGATAAGCCCGTTGGGCAACCTAGGATCAAGCACAAGCACTTTAAATGGGCGCCCAACTTCCAGGATGTGTATCGAAGTGTTGAGGAAAGCCGTACCGGTAATGACGGCTGGGTTGTCAAGGAGCAGATGACTAGGTGGGTTATCTTCTCGTGTCTTGTGGAAACCAGTCGCTAATATCATTTCTTCAGTGTCACGCCTCTTATAGCGAGCTTTAAGCATGTGCCCGGTATCACGGGAGAGATCAAGCTGTGAGTGGAATTTTAGGCATGATGGTTTTGAAGGTTTCGTTTCAGATATACATACTACAAGTGCGCTTTAGCTATCTGGCCTTGCTGATAGACCTCATGCTCCCTTATTCCCATTTGATGTTCTGAATTTCTGTCATTTTTCTTCGTTGCAATGGTACTTGATATACTTGGGACGGTTCTGATAGAGGAGGTGTATGTAGATCAGATAACCAGCCAACGATATTCTCCATTATTGTTGACTGTGACGATGCCTACGTGCAAGCTCTTGTCGAGCGAGCATTAACACGCCGTCTCGGAGATGCTGCTTGTACCAAGCGCATCTCAGATCTATCCGAACTGCCCGATCCCTCTGCACCTGTATTCCAGTATCGCGAGTACGAGCGACTGGACTTTGAGCATATTATGTCGCACTCGTCGACTTCCCTCGCAAATGCATACATCATCCGCAAGGCTCTGATCCGCAAGCATTACCTGTCCAACACGGTGGCCAATTGGATCTCCAAGCATCCGGACAGTATTCTCAAACACCATTTCAAGCCTGCGTTCGACTTTGAGCTCGATTACTCTGAGTTCCTCGACGAGGCCCTCTTGGAGGCGTATGAGCTACGCGAGAGTCTGGAAAAGAACGAAGAACGCCCAGACTCCGAGAAGGAATGGTGGATCCTCAAGCCCGGCATGAGTGACCGGGGTCAAGGCATCCGCCTCTTCAGCAGCGAGGACCAACTCCGCGAGATCTTCGAAGAATGGGACGAAGAATCCGATGTCGAAGACGAGAGTGGTTCCGACGATAACGTCCCTCAGACCACAACTCCCGCCGCACACGACGACGGTGTCGTCACTTCTCAACTGCGTCACTTCATGGCTCAGCCATACATAGACCCCCCACTCCTTCTTCCCTCGTCTTCAAACCGCAAATTCCATATCCGCACGTACGTCCTCGCCACCGGCGCTCTGAAAGTCTACGTCTTCAAGGAGATGCTCGCGCTTTTCGCTGCCAAGTCCTACTGCGCACCTCACGAGTCAGAGGACGAAGTTCAAGACCTGGCACGCCACTTGACGAATACCTGCTTCCAAGAAGGCGGTAGCTCTAACGAGGGCAGCGTGCGTCGCTTCTGGGATCTCGACCACCACGTCCCCGGCCTCTCAGAAGATTGGAAGGAGAAGATCTTCGAGCAAATCTGCGCTGTCACAGGTGAAGTCTTTGAAGCCGCGGCCCGAGGCATGATGGTTCATTTCCAGACACTCCCGAATGCATTTGAGCTGTTTGGGGTTGACTTCTTGGTGGACGCGGAGGGTAATGCGTGGTTGTTGGAGTTGAATGCGTTCCCTGATTTTGCGCAGACGGGCGAGGATTTGAAGGAGGTTGTTGTTGGGCGGTTGTTTGAGGAGACGATTGATGTTGCTGTGAAGCCGTTCTTTGGGCTGGGCGGGGATGATGGCGAGGGTGGTATGAAGTTGGTTGCTGATTTGGATTTGGGGAGACATGCATAGATGAGGGATCAGGGATGGGGGTATGGAATGATTGGTTTGGTTTTTCGAGCTGAGATATAAAAATGGGATTGGCGTTTTGGATTGAGATGGCTGGCATGGCATACCCATCGATAAAAAGCTTATATACACTTCAATTCAAAGATATCAGTACATTTTGAGAATAATGGGTATACTACATAAAGGCACCTATTCAGATTCATCTATTGTAACCCAGGTTCAGGGTTGAATTTTCATTCTTTTCCAGGTCGTTAATCATTTCGTGTATATTAGTCCAGAACCTTGAAGTACAGTTGAGGCCGAGGCTCTGCACCAGGTACTAGTCAAAGATCCATGCCACTATTACCACTGATTCCAAACGAAGCAAGCTGACCACCGAACAGTGACTCTAGCAGGCTCGTACCATCAATACCACCCATAGAGGCATCGTACTCAGCTTCCCAACCTAAATTTGTACTAAAGCCTCGACTGATGAATCCCTGGGTGAACAAGCGGAGCCTCACTTGCTCCCTTAGATTGTGTAAAAATGTCCACAGTCGTTCCTCGTCACTATTTCCTTCTCCTGGATTGCCGCATTCAATGTCCACGTCGGCAATGGTCTCCCAGGCTTGTTTGCAAAGAACTTTGATATCACCTGATAGAGTGAATGTATCTATTTCTGATAGCTCGTTGATTATATGGAGCATTCCATGAAGTTGGGAATGCCGCCGAATGTGCCAGTGGAAGTGTCTGATATCGGGGTCTGCTAAAAGATTCTGATATGAGGAAATCAGGTCCTTTGCATATTCCATGGCCCTATTTCAAATCAGAATCGAGCACAACTTGTTCGTAATGGCATGGAGGGGGGAACTGTTTTGACATACTTCTTTCGAGCCGGGCTCCAGTAGCTGTTATTGGTAGTGCCATTCCGCTCTTTCAGGAATCGATGATACACAAGGAGTCGGAGTTTATACTCACCAAGGCGACCAAGTTCCAGTGTCACTCTCTGAATAGGATCGCTAGCATGGCAGAGTTGCAAGTATTGTCTCTCGACGAGTTCTACTGTTCCATCAAGGCATTTCTGGATTGTATCAGACCCAGCTGGGGGAACAGGGGTTGTCACCAGCTGTCTTAGGCCGAGGGAAAGTCGGTACCGAACGAGAGACATGGTCATATCAGTAAAATGGGCGTTATTTTTATCTTCCCGAGTGTTCTGCATAACATCTTCGTCGTTCATGTTGCGCGGTAATGCAGTCGCAAGTGTTGTAGGCCAGGTTTGGATGCTAATTGGCTCAGGATCTACGCCACGTGCTTCGCTAGACATGAAATCGAGGCTTTCCTAGTTAGTAGAACAGCTGATTTCTTAGGGACGCAACACTCACTGAACAATGACGTGCCAAACTCGTCGGCGAACCTCGGCAACAACAGCGCTGAATGGAGCATGCGTCGATTTTTGGATTCGCCTGCGGTCTGCCAACACTTCGGGGTCCACATGGAGAGAAAACGATCGCGCAACGCGTAGCAAGAGACCAGTTAGGCAGTAATGGTATGGGACATCTGTCTCTTCACACGTAACAAACTGAAACATGATGGCGCGTTAGTACACGCCAAGAGCAGGTGACCTGAGGTAATCTCAATACGTACCAAAAAAAGACAGCAAGCCGAGATTGAGTTGAGGCTCGGTCTTTCAAGAAACTCTGATCGGACAAGACTCTGCTCAATAGCGAGCCGAAGAGCCTTTAAACATCCTTGCTTGACCTGCGAAGGGACAGTGTCCTGGCCAAGAAACGATGGGTCCCACTGCTCCTGCTCTGATAAGCTAGTGAGAGCGCTGAACAGCACGGCAAAGAGAAGAGCCTCAAATGCTGCCGTCGATCTTCTATCAATCTCACTATCATGTCCAATTTGGAGATAGTACTCTTTCATTTCTTCCAAGAATGTCGGCTTGTGAATGATGCGAACGACTGGGTCCACCTGGTCGAGGAAAATTGCATATAATCGCTCGGCGTCAAGTAGTGGTGGCATATACGCCTGTGGGTGGAATTCGGGGTCTGGGGCGACAAATAGATTCAAAGGCTGACTGGGCTGTGCTCGTTTCAAGGGTGGGTGTGGACCTTGGTTTGTGTCTAAGAGGGTTTCGAAATCAGGGTGCTATTTGAATGCCATTCAGTCAATATCAGAGTATGTATCTACGCTTCAAACATGAGCTACGCACCTGTGCAGCCAGCTGCTTCCAGTATGACCCTGCCAAGAGACGTGGCTCACTATCCACAATTTGGACATCGCCGACACTGGAAACAGCAGATCCCTCCGGCGGGGAGCTCTCAGGCGCATTGCCTGCCAGTCGCGCGACTACCGTCTCAAGATGACTCAATCGCTGTGCAAGCTCTTTGTACGGCGCATCGTAGCCCTCGGGCCTTGTGGCGTTCGTCTGAATCGGCTCACTAGGAGTCGTGGGGGCATATCGGCAAGAATGACCATGACGCGCGCAGTTCTGACACTCGGGTTTTTCGCGCCCGCATCGAATCTTTCGCGCGCGGCATCGCAGACATGAGTTGACTGTCCGCTTGGTAGCGGGGATCATTGGGTTCTTGAATCACTGGCTGCGGCCATAGGAGCCAAAGGTGTTGTTCCTTGGTGAATGTGGAGTTTGGAGATCAAAGGCCGCGACACGAGCCGAGCCGTAATTTGGCCCCCACTCTTCATGCCCTATGCTATAATGCATTAATGCTAGACTTGTATAGACCCACTTGGGTATATTCGGACCTGAAACTACAGTAGTCACCAGCAGACGATTTTACCATCACGGCGGACGACGATAATCACAAATGGTGTTTATGACGAGTCCTGCTTCCATCATATAGCTGGACAAAAAGTACAATGGAAACAACAAGAAAAGAAAGTTAATGAATCTATCATATGTGAATGTGTAGTAGAAAATGCGATAACAAGAACAGGACTCCATAAACAAACTTTGGAGCCATGTCAAGACTAATGCTAGAATTTCCAACAAGACAAAGCTCCTGTGCACGCTTCTTCTTCCATGAGAAAAGGCCCAGTAGACCAATTCGTGGGGTGTCAGGTTTCAGTTCTGAAAGTTAAGCGTTTGAGTCGCTTCGGGGGCAAGTCAATTACTCTTTGATGTACAAAGATGGGTTGAAGGGGCTTTCTCTCCATCCTTGTGAATAGTTGAGTAGTCTAGGGCTTCAAAATTTTCCTCCGCAAAGCAGACTCCCTCGGTTTAAAAGAAAATGACTATATCACTCGATATATGAAGATGATCTGCCTTTGATTCGATGAACTCACAAACGTACAAGTTAGGATTAGACTAAACTCAGTCATTGACAGAGCAGATGCAGGGGGAAGTAACTTGCTTGACGGCCGTCGGACTGAGCAGGCCCGCTCGGCCGCCCTCGTACGAGACCCACAACTGACGCTAATTAACATTAGTGTTGATGGTTGATGGACGTGATTGGTTGTTTCAGGGGCGGGCTGGACAAGAAATGGGGCTTTATACTAGAACGGAGGCTCCATTCATATGTACGAAGTACAGGGAAGCAGCAATCAGATCATGTAGCCTTCTGTTAAGTCCGCGGACTCGGAGACTTACCTTTTCGAGCCATGTTTCTCGTACGAGGAAGCCTTCTTATAAAAACCATAGGATATCCCCTGGTCCATTCCCATTCATAGATGTTTCGGTGACAGCCTCAGAAACTCCTAATCAAAACTTCGTTTATCGCTAAAATGGCTCCTGTGAGCAAGATCGAATTCGAGCCACCGAATGGAGGGTGGAAGGCCTGGAGAACTGTATTTGGCTCGTTCCTATTGCAAACCTCGTCCTATGGCTATGTCACAGCGTGAGCACTGAAGTCCGGATCATCTTGATCAATACGAAAAGCGCAGATGTATTGTTATGGCCCGAATATCTAACCACTTGATATCATAGATGCGGCGTTTTCACTCTATACTACAAGCAGGTTATGCTGCCAGAATACTCAGCTTCTCAACTAGGTTGGATCGCGACCATCGCTGTGTTTCTTATTTTCGGCGTCGGTATACCGATCGGCGCTCTTGTAGACCGCTACGGCACTCGTCCCGTGGTGGCCCCGTTCGTTGCCTTGGGAATTATATCACTCGGTCTACTCAGTCTCTGCAAAACCTACTGGCAGATTGTTCTCTGTCAAGGGGTTGCCTTTGGTCTCGCCTGCTCTGGTACAACTCTTCCTGCGGTTATTTGTGTCACTCAGTGGTTCTCAACAAAACGTGGACTTGCCGTTGGCCTGGCAAGTGCTGGGAGCAGTTTCGGTGGACTTATTTTCCCTATCATGGTCTCTCGATTGATCGATAGTCATGGCTTCAAAACTGCGATCCACTGGTCTACACTCGTGGTTGGTGTTTGCATGATCACTGGTTTGATATGTTGCGAGGGGCCATATCCTCCAAAACGCATGGCTGCCCTCAAAGAGAAGGAACCAAGCACCACTCTGTCCTTAGAATCTCCAAAATCCGATGAAAAGCCCGAGGGAGATGACCTAGGAGTGTCACGCTCCGTTGAAGGTCCAACAACCCCAGCTGCCGATCAGACTGCTGGTAAAGATCCTGGCATGCGCCACAATCTCGGTCCATGGATAGCTTTCTGTGTTGGTGTCTTCTGCTGCACATTTTCCCTCCTGGTTCCCTTCGATTACCTACCCAGCATCGCTGTGGAACAGGGTATGAAGCAGGATCTAGCTCAATATACGCTCGCCATGATCAACGCCGGGTCCATGGTTGGACGTATTCTACCAGGATTTCTATCTGATCATGTTGGTCAATTCAATGTCATGGCTCTGGTCAGCACCCTTTCCGCCATTGCACTCCTCGCGATCTGGCTCCCCGTCTATTACTTCCCTACAGATGGCGGCGTCATCTTCTTCTCATTATTTTACGGATTTGTCTCTGGTGGATACACCAGTCTACTCTCACCTTGTGTTGTCGCCCTGGTAGACGGCCAGGTGGCTAATCTCGGTCTCAAGTTTGGTATCGCCTGTCTCTGTCTTGCATTCGGGTAAGTGATCAAGTTTTATAGTTGTTAGAAGGTATCGCTGATCAATTTCTAGGGCGTTGGTGGGAATTCCTGTTAGTGGCGCTGTAGCCGACAACACTGGCAACTGGGGCGGGCTCATCGGCCTATCTGGCGCTATGATGACTCTCGGTGCTATGAGCTTCATCATTTCTCGTGTTCAAATGGGTGGCTGGAACCCGATGACCAAGGTTTAAAGCAGAAGAGTGGTGCGCGACGAATCTCAACTTCAAACCAGACACGATTTGATAAGAACCTACATCAGCTGTTTATTATTGTCTTCAACTTCTTCTATAGATGAATCGCATAAATTGATCCCTGCACAGCTTGATCCATCGAATGAATATTAAATGCATGAGGAAATCTTAGTCTCTGGGGTGATCATGACTGTACAAGAAATCAATTAGTCTGAATAGGAAGAAGTAGCAAAATTCAATACCGACAGTGCTAGTATATTCCATTTAACTATCCATCCCTTCAAATGCTGGCTATGAACAAGCGTAATATAGACAGAAGCAACCTTATTGGTTGTACTGTTTTACCCCCTCTTTGTCGCGGACCAGAACTGCGTAACTGGCCATCTCATCAGCAACCGACCTCACTCCTCACTCCTCACAAGGAAACAGCAGGCACTCACCATAAGTGAACTTCAACAAGGTCTCCGGCTGCTCAACATACAAGCTTTCGATGCTTTTCCTCGACGTATAGTCTACGTCGAACCCGAGCAGATCTGCCAGCTGGAGCACTTCTTCCGCGGAGAGCTGGAGAGCGGTATGGGTGCCCCATTTCAGTGCTGGATACATATACGTCAGCCCGAGTTCATCGAGGAGGAATCTCAAAAAAAAACTATGAATTTCAGCGTCCCCGGAAAGGAGAGCCTTGATGATAACATACGCCCTAGGTTGATCCAAATCCCCCCAGGTTTCAGCAGCCGATGTATGTTGCTCAGGAAGTCAATCACACTCTTAGAAATGTCTATGAAGAAGAGCGTGACGACGGCATCAAACTCACCGTCATTAGGAAACATCTCTAAGAAGTCACCCTCGACAAGCTTGACGGTCTTGTTTGGCCAGTGGTCCGGCACCGTTATGGCCGAGTAGCGCGAGGAAGGGTCGGCCTGATGGGTCCATTTCGTGACGAAAGGCTGGAAGGTGTGCTGATGGAGCGAGCTCGTATGGCCTGTTAGTAGGTGATAGGCCAGGATGGAGCCGTAGTCTAGCTCGTTTGCCGTGACGTTGTACCCTAACGCCGATGTGAGGCCGCGCCTTGAACTCAGTGAAGTTAGATTGACACACCGATATCTGCGAGATCGCTCGCCAGCCTACCCATCCCACTTCCGGGTACAAGCACCTTGCTCCCTCCCCCGGTTCTGCCAAAATGTTGCTCGAGCGCAGACAGAATGGGCGGAAACACGGCCTGTCTCTCCCTCGCGCCCTGCGTGCTCCAGTCTCGCGAAAGAAGTGAAAACGCTGAGTCTATAACGCCAAATTCCGCGTCTTCGTTGCCATTTAGCGATAGTGGGCCGACGTCATATTTCTCCCTCGCAATCTGCGCGATCTTTTCCGAGAATTGTGTGTTCACTTGGATTCCTTTCCTAGCCTTCTCGAAGTGTGCAGGATAGCCGAGCTTCTTGCTTATCGCCATCTGCGCGGGCGTCTGCTTGGAATACCGCGCATACTTCCGCTGGAGCACTTGCTCGGCAAGAAACGGATACTGCTCAAAGGAGTTGATGCAGTGCGCCAGTCCAGCGAGAACGGAGGGGTATCTCTTCCCTCCTCCCCCTCCGGATGCACGTACGGGGTTCTCGGGCTCAACGGAGGCTTGGAAGGCTGCTTCGTAATTTGGTGCTGAAGGGGTGGCAAGCGGGGAGGTTAGAGCGACGTGAACAGCTTTGGCGCGCTCAGAAAGGGAAGAGAGGAGAACGCCAGTGTCATATGACGAGGCAGAGCCACGGATCGCGAGGTAAATGGGTACGGCAATGCAGATGAGTATATAAAGGAAGCGGGAGAGGTAGTTCAAGGTATGCATCGTGATAGTGATGCCTTTGAGACAGATGGGTGTGGATGAGGATATTAGTAGCACAAAAAGAAGTCCGTAGCAGGAATAGATAATATCGTAATATAATTTATTAAATCATTCATTAAGACACCAGTCTGTGGCACTAGAGCAAATCGGGGGCCAATGCCTGGTAGGTAGTATCGGGCTTCAAGTACTCCATAGTGACTAGTTAGAAAATCCCCGCTTCGTCTTCTTGGTACTGCTCTGAATCTTGAGAAGTTGAGACAGCATCAAGAGCGCAGTAGCGGTCCAATCAAGAGCATGCTGACCAGCCGATTGTGATCATTAAATCCTGCTACTAACCTTCCTATCGTGACCTGCTCTGCATACCCTTTCCCTCTCTATTCCCTTTTCTCGCCGGAATAATAGCTATGGGTTGTTCAATTCTGTTCTTATGCGTCCTCTGTGTCCTCGCCCACCTGCGCCTCGCGTGTGCGCACGCATCGAATGAAGTCCAACCACAAAAGTGTAGCAAGCTACTGATACGCAAAGAATGGCGGACATTGACGCAGAGCGAGAAAGCTGAGTGGGTTGGAGCTGTCAAGGTGCGCACCCTCCTTCCTATAATGTAAGTAACGTGGTACATTGCTTATATTGAGTAGTGTTTGGCGAGTATACGACACGAACGGCTTTCCTTGACGAAGAACAAGACCGTGCTGCAGGGGAAGAGGAGTCTCTACGACGACTTCTCGTACTCGCACGCATCAGTGAATCACAGCGCACATAGGAATGCCTACTTTTTGCCGTGGCGTGCGTTCCCAACTTGCGTCCATCCTTGCCCTTCCCCAAGCGCTTGCTGACAAGAACGCAGACCGCTGGTTCACTTATCTATTCGACACCTCCCTCCGCCACAATTGCGGCTACAGTGGGCCAACGCCATACTGGGACTGGTCGCGCGATCACGCAGACCTGTTCGGCTCGCTCGTGTTCGAGGACTCCCCGGAGTACGGACTCGGTGGAACCGGTGATTGCGATTCCTCCCCTAACGCGGACTGTACCGTCACCACCGGAGCTTTTGCTGCGTCCACGGGGAACTTCGAGCTTGCCTGGCCGATTCCGCACGCGCTGCGGAGGAATTTAACGCTGATAACAGGCTGGTACCCTAATGAGCTGCCTCAAAACCGCACCCTCGGCCCGGACTTCGTGCGCAACGCAACCGAGCAAACCACGGGTGACTTCTTCCGATTCCAGCGCGCAATGACACTGCTGCACAACCATGTACACAATTTCGTTGGGGGCGACTTGGCGGGAGACTGCCCGAAGGCCTTACCGGAGGATGATTGCCAGGGCATGGCAGAAAGCTTCACGCCTAATGACCCGCTCTTTTGGCTGCATCATGCCCAACTTGACCGGTTGTGGAATAAGGTGTGCGCCCCTTGAAACCCAGGCTACTTTCTCGCTTAACAGGCTGGCTGCAGTGGTTGTCAACACTACTGACACAAGTTGTATAGTGGCAGCGCCACCACCCATCTAATTTCGCCGCGTTTTCCGGCCTGCCCTTCACCCCACACAATATGACCGACCCACGCTACGATCCTGGCGCGCATGCAGATCATCAGATGACCTTTGACGTCCAAAGTGTGCCCGTGGCGCCTAGGGAGGTGTTTGATACGCAGAGTTGGCCGCTCTGCTATCGGTATGCGGACGATCAGGAGTGATGGTTACAGTACTACTGTAAACTAGTCTTACTAGTCTGACTAGATTCCCAGACTGGACCGATACTGACACATATGAGGGATTATCCGACTCGGAAAAGGGATTCCGCTCCGCCTTGCTTTCACGGCTACTCACCTGGCTAGCTTCTCGTCCTTGATAGAGAAAAATGAGAAGCGAGGTGCCTTGGACGCTTGCTCAACTGCTGGTGCATATGCGCACAACTCCTACGAAAGACACTGCAGTCGTCGAGTTCCTTACGATGCAAAATTTTTACAACGCTATGCTCTGTGCACTGTATCATTAGCTAGACTCCTGGAATCTCGTGTACATGTCCGGTGTCCACTCCTTATGCCGACTCTCCATCCAATCATACACCTGTCTCCAGTCCCGGCAGGTATGGACAGCCTCACTGCCTGCAGCGACTTTATCCCCATTAGCCAATCTCATATTCGTGCCGCCCGGCTCGAGAGTTGTATCAGCGGCACAGAGAATGCTCTGTCGTAGGTAATGGAAGCAATGCGCCGTATGGTCTGATCCGTCGTCCCCGTTGACAAGCACCGCGCGTATATGGTTCAAGCAGTGCATTTGGTGCCACATCGACACACCGAATGCGAAATGCTCCTCTCCTAAAAATACGAAGCCCTTGCCGGGAGGACGGATTGCGTTCCATTCCGCCGTGGCCTTGATCCCTTCCATGCCGTAGTGCAAGGGGTCGTCGTGGAAGGCGGCTTGGATGCTGCGGACTGTTAAGGGAAGCTCCCGAGGCCGGTCGCCAGCGAGGTAGGCTACTATGCGTTAGTTATGGGTGCGAGGACCTAGAGGCTGGGATATAACGTACAGTATCCCTGCGGCGTTCCGCGCGTTATGATGCGGAGCGAGCAGAAGAGAACCCCCAAGTTCAAAAAGACAGATACACTCAGCGCTACGAGCAGGCCGAGGAGGGGGCCGCGGAATTGGCCGACCTGGAACTTAGGGAACATCTTGGTGTGTGTTGAGGGTAGCAAGAGGGCAACCTGATTCTGTTCATGTTCAGTATCAGGAGTGGGCGATTGGTGTTTAACACATGAAGGACCGTATCCACTCCAGCTGGAGGTATCTACATGTCGTGATGGATGGTCCACAGGAGCGGGGAAGGAAGAGATGAAACTGTTGAGATGTCTTAACCGAAGGATTTAGTCTCTGAAGGATTCAAGAAAGGGTGGTAGGAAGGAATGAAGTCCATGCAGAGTAATTTAGCAATTTGGGACTCCACAGAATACTACCCTGACTCATCACTGAAAGGTCCCTCATCGAAAGATACCTGGATGACTCTGGAAGGAATATATCACTATTCTGCTTTGGATCAAAGAGGAAGGTGGCAGGTAAGAAGTAAGCCTTTACCGCGCATCCACCGAGTCGAAGGAATCTTCAAGTGGCGCTAAAACAAGACAACGTCCGAGGGCCCGACGGATATCCGGGCCCTGTTGGAACCATGTGGGACTATGTGGGGGTGAAACTGTAATCTGTAAGCGCTAAGCTCTTAGCCGAAGTCCGAACATGGGTAAAAGTAAGCTTATCTCTACACTAACTATGCAGGTTCCCCGTTTAGAGGTATAGCGGATCACGCGATATGCATTACATCGACTACAATTAGATCCAAAACATGCGTAGCCTTCAGGTCATTCTGACAAGGATAGCTCGGTTAGACGAGAAGCGGATCTGAGTCTAAGTCCGCGATTCAAATCGAAATTTGAGCTCATTTCGAAACTCAATGAAACCATTTGTTCTCTGGCGAATATCGAAACGTATAAAGTCCCATAGGAACAGCGAGCACTAACAACATACACCTCGCCAAAGACCCACTTCTCCGTCTCTCCCAAGGAAAACATCCGTTCCTCCCTAAGTTTCAATAATGCGTTGCACTATCACCCTGCTCAGCCTCGTGAGCCTCGGCTTCAATGTCCTCCCTATCCAGTCCGCAGCGGTTCCCATCGCTGGCTTGGCCCATGCTGAAAGGTCGATCAGCCATGTTGGTATCTCTGATATGATCGAGAAACGCCACGAGTATACTGTGGACGACGACGAGGTCCTCACCAAGCGCCACGAGTATACCGTGGATGATTACGAGGTCCTCACCAAGCGCCACGAGTATACCGTGGATGATGACGAGGTCCTCACCAAGCGCCACGAATATACCGTGGATGACGACGAGATCCTCACCAAGCGCCACGAGTATACTGTGGACGACGACGAGGTCCTCACCAAGCGCCATGAGTATACTGTGGATGATGACGAGGTCGCGAGCGTCTAGAGACTGCTCGACTGCAGATGATTGAAGTCCTGCACGGATATAACATCTATGACTTGCTCTATCGGCGAGGACCGCAGCTGATCAACTTCTATCGCGCCTGGGTGCAGGTTTTGGGCTCGTTTTTTCGCTGGTTTTCTTACATAGCTGTGTACATATACCTATATGAACAGAGTCAATTGAGCACCTTGTCGGCGGAATATCTTCTCTACACGTATATTTTCTTGTCCTGTCTATCCATTTATCCATTGTGTGGCGTGCTAGTTGCACGTTTGGAAGTAAACTGTACATGATAATTCAATGCGAGTAACAGCTCTTCAGCCTGCGTCTACAGGAACTCATCCGGCATTGGGATCAGTGTCTTGTTTTGAGCCGCGCACATGGCCGGATGATCTTCAGGAAGAGACTCTATGTCAACCATCCTGACGTCGGAGCACTATCGTTGATTCAGCTACAGTCTCCCTATTTTCAAGATGGACGCAACTGACATAATGTTCCACATTCCCCGTCTTTGGATCCGTAGCCTCAAAGTACATGACTCCCATCTCGCCGACTTTGGTCTGAAATGGAATCGTCACATTCACACACAGCTGTCCCGATGGCTCGATGGGCACATCCTGCAGAATGGTGTAGGAGAAGTCCTCTCTCTTTCGTGGCGTTCTATTTCGGGTATAGAGGGCATTAACAATATCTCCTGGGTGGCCGCAGAACGAGAGAAAGCTGCGCGAGTGTCGAGGGTATTGTTGAGGGTTGTGCACTATCTCCCCTTCTCGGTATCAGCCTCCGTTGCTGCTAGACCGGGGGATATAGAGGAGAGAGGAACATACCACAAAATGGATTGTACCGATCCATCTCTGGCCGGGTCTTGGGGTTTGGACCGCGGGTCATCCAGGGGAACTGGACATGGAAGCCGGCGTGCGCGGCGGATGCGAGGTTGATGTTGATGCTGAGGGTGAGGGTGAGCAGAATGGTGATTGCGGGAAAGAAGGACATGGTGGACAGAGGGTCAAGTGCAGCGCGGTGCAGAGAGACTGAGCGAGGACAAAAAGAAGCACCTACGCAGGCGATCTGATCGTCTGGCTAGTAGTAACTACTCCTTTCGGGTCCACCTTCTTACCTGCGAGAAGGAACCGTCACCATTCCTCCCCTCCCCCCAAAAGGGCTAGTCGCCAGCAATCAATGAGGCCGACCCGCCCCCGCTTCCCTGGCTACGATAATGAAACGCCTCGGTGTCGATATTAGGCCACGCGGAAGCGCCTCGTTCCTGACGCATCCTGCACTGCAACCCTACTATGTAGTACAGTACCTGTTGCGAGCGCTAGGAGCAGCAAGACGAGACATGCTAGGGCTTACGCAGTTCTAATCTCCTGGAAGTGCGTTCAGGTTACGTGCTCCTACCCACAGCGCGCCCTCTCCCTATTTTTGCTCGCTCTGCTCTTCTCTTGAATCCCCGCTTTAACATGTCCTCCTCCAGAGCAAAGCCCAGCACTTCGCAGTATGCCCCCGTTTCGCTACACGATGATGGGGAGGTTTCCAGCGAATCTTTGGAGAAGCGCATCTCCGAGGACGACCACTCTGTCCCTTTGTTAGAAGCCTCGGACAGTCTCCCCACGGATTCTTCCCTCGCGCCATCCAAACCCTCCCAGCTGCCCAAGCTTATCCTCTACTTCTCTTTCGCCCTGGCGCTGCTATCAGCCGTGAATGTCGCTCTCCTTCCCGCCACTCTATCAAAGTACCAATCCTACCCCTTCTCTGGCTCTGATGTGGAAGCTCTCCCCTATGGTGACGCTAGGCTGGGATTGGACCGGGTAGCAGACTTCATACCCCCTCCCAAGGTCTATAACCACGCTTGGCCCGAAAAAATTGTACGGGTGAGCCGGAAGTTGAAGAATGCCGTGTGGGGTAACGGGGCCCAGGTCTACGTTACTGTCGAGGTACGTATTCTGTACTAACTCCTTCCTCATTCGCTTCCACAAGCCATCCACATATGCTTGGGTCTACCGCTTTGTATGCACCTGCTGACGCCAAAAGAAGGATTCGACAATCATGCGCTTTCCGATTCCCTCTGCCGACGTGGATGCCAATACCTGCGCGCTCTCCTGGCGGCCACCACCTGAGTTCTCTGTGCGTGCAAAGGATCTCATAACCAAGGGAGATGTAACAGAACTTGAAGTTTGGCAGCTTATCGCACCTTCGGCCACCTCGGCCAATGGCATTTCCACAATGGACGAGCTCGACTATGACACCCTAGCGTATTCGAGCCTTCCCGTGCGTGGAGAGCTGCTCGGTGTGCTAGACCTCACAGCCAAGCCGAATAGCACAACCCTGGATTTTGCCTGTCCTCGGACAGAGAGTCTCGTGGTGGAGATAAGATGCCAGCGCGTGGCTTGTCATGTGAGCTTTATGCAGATTGATATGGCGCCGAGATTTGGGTTTGAATTGGTGAGAAGGAGGGACTGAGCGAAGCAGGATGGATAGATTGGATTTGAATTTGCTCGAATCTAAGTCATTGTTCATATTGGTGATGTTTTCCTTCTATTTGAATCACTTCGGTCACCAAGGTTGGGAATGATATGTTCCAAGTAGTCTCATACGTTCAGCGAGACCGCATAATGCATTGAATTCAACCCTTTACAATGAAGAAATTGAAGCTCTCAAGGGAAAATACCCGCATGATCTCGTGAAGCTATGTCAATGCGAATACTCCGATAGAGGCCTGAAAGAGTTGGGAGAGGAGGCTTGGTCAAACAGTAAGTCATAACGCTAAACCCTAACTGCTCTAGTAAGCTTGCCTCAGGTCTCAAATGGGACACACTAATCTTACAAGTTACGGGAGGGGTGCTTGCAGAAGATCCTCTATTGGAAATCCGACAGTGTAAAGATATCCTCCTCCCATAGCCCTTCAGTAGACTACAACAAACATAGGCTTTGATTCCAAGTTCCCGTCACACCCAGCTACGCCAACGGCAACCCCCAATCAGAGTCAGCCGTCTAGGCTTCAACATCCGCCGAGCAAAAATGGACACTGAACTCGACGCGCGATGGATCGACGCCGCCTCCATCGCGCGTGTTTCCCTACATGACCCCTTTCACTTTAGCATCCAGCACTCCCAAACCCTCCACCGTCTGGTGCTCCTACAGCACTGGGACATTGCTCCTGGCTCCAAGGTGCTGGAATTAGGATGCGGGCAGGGGGACTGCACGACTGTCCTTGCCACTGCCGTGGGCGAACAGGGGAGAGTGGTGGCGGTTGATCCGGCGGAATTAGATTATGGTGCGTCCTTCTCAGTCTCGACTCGTTCGCCGAGCCTGTTGTCAGGGCTACTCTACTCTCCCGGGGGCGAGCGGACAACGACTTGTGGTTCAAGGTTCTAACTTCTGCAGGTGCTCCGTATACTCTCGGCCAAGCACAGAGCCATATCTCTCAAGGTCCACTGGGTGGGCGGATTACATGGGTCCAACAATCCCCTCTAGACTACCTCTCCTCTCTGTGCTTGCCCTCTTCCACCTCTTCTGCCTTCTCGCCGCCCGCTCGCGAAAGTAAGGCCTTCAACGCAACAGTGCTCGCCCACTGCCTATGGTACTTCAGCGCCCCGTCGCTCATCCTTTCCACCTTCCGTGCCATCAAGCAACACAGCAAGCGTCTCCTTCTTGCTGATTGGTCGTTGGTAGCGACACACCCTTCTGCGCAGCCTCACGTATTGGCTGCTCTTACTCAGGCAGCGCTGGAGTGCCGTCGCGAGAACAGCGACTCGAATGTTCGCACAGTGCTAGGGCCAAAGCGGCTTACCGAGCTGGCCCTGGCTGCCGGGTGGCAGCTGGAGAGTGAGACCCTCGTTCAAGGTGGGGAGGGGTTGTTGGACGGACAATGGGAAGTCTCTGCTTGTCTTTCGTCCTCTTTTGAAAGGAAAGTAGAGGAGCAAGTAAGTGATGAGAGGGAGCGGGCGGTTGTTCTTGCATTACGGGATGCGTGTGAGGCGAGCTTAGAAGGTATAGAGGAGCGTCGAAGAGGAGTGAGGGCCATGGATGTGTGGGTTGCGAGTTTCGTCTGACTTGGTGAACCGAGGGTGTGCGAGCCTTCTTCCATGTCCGTTCTCTTACGTGATGACGGATATCAAACATTGAGTCAGAACACGTGAACGAAGTACATCAAGTTTTACAGGAAAGCTGTTTAAAAGATCGGGTTCCAGATGCTGCCTGGTACAAAGATGGTGCTTGAGAATCATGGTCATACAAGCACGGAGCTGACAGAAGGTTAAAAGCGAATCTATAAAGGATACTATACCATTTAAACTAGGTAACTAAATCTAGAGAAGAGAAAGGAAAAGAAGAGGATTCCCTAATAGATCCTCACACCTTTATAGTGATGAGCCCTTTGTTCTTCCTGGGGAAAACACTGTAACGTTCTGTCACCGCACACCGCCTTCCATATTCGGATGCTTCCAAACCTCCAAACCGTCAACATCGTAACAGCCTACTAACTGCGTAGATATCGCTGTAGAGGAATATACTAAATAGCAACAATCGCAGGTAAGTAACGAGACTTTCAGGGAAAACATTAACAAAGCACGCGATGTGACCCTCGAAAATTGCCTCGATATCATGCAGATTTATAAGGATCAGGACCTAGGTTTCTTTGTTAAGCATAGCGTGAAAGTAGGTACCGCCCGACGGTTCGTTCGTGACATCGGCCTTTAGGTGAATCGGCGCAAAGAAACGACTTATAACGGAAATATTTCTTTAGTCTAGATATTTTACGTACTGTGATTTAAGAAAAGCCTACACTGGCATAGCATGCTGCATTTATCCCTTTGCATACAGTCACTCTCGAAATCGGGTTGACCAGTACTCAGTGAGACACTCTTTCTTGGCCCCACCGCCAAGGCGTTAGCGCCAATAATTTATTGAACGTCCCGCATTAAGCTGACGGGACCCCGTTAAGTTGAATGTTGTATTAGAATGGGCCGTTATTTTACAGCACCCTGCCTCATAACAATACACGACAGGTATTGAAAACCACTAGATGGAATTTCATGGAATCCAACGGAACATCCGTACAAAGCATGGAGGAAAGACCATCTGGCGCCTCAAACGGCCCCACCTTCTTGCAAAGGTGACCATTCTCAACCTGAGGTTATCAGCTTTACTCTACCCTAACCCCTACGTACAAAGCTACAAACCTCATATTTCATGGCTTATCATCATTAATTCGCATTATGGAGCCCAAGCGCCTTTCCTATCACGATTACTCCGTCGGATGGATATGCGCCTTGCCGGTGGAGACGGCAGCCGCGAAGCTGATGTTGGACGAGGAATACCCCCCCTTACCTCGTCAGCCAACAGATCAGAATACATATATTCTTGGACGCATAGGGAGACACAACATTGTCATTGCTAGCTTGCCGAGTGGAGCATACGGCAATACGTCCGCTACAACGGTTGGGACGCAGTTATTGTCTACTTTTCGCTCCATCCGCATTGGTCTACTGGTCGGTATCGGAGGAGGAGTACCAAGTGGCATTGCAGATATTCGACTAGGGGATATAGTAGTGAGCCAACCAACGGACACTTGTGGAGGAGTAATTCAATACGATCTTGGTAAAACGTTGAACGAAGGCCATTTCCGGCGGATCGGGATGCTCAATCGGCCACCTAAAATTATGTTAACTGCCGTAACAACTCTACGAGCACATCACTATACAGGAGGTACCAGAATAGCTGAGTTCATCTCTGATATCCAAGCCAAAATGATGCCCTACAATACGGCAATATTCACGCGACCAGTCCAAGAGGACTTTTTATTCCAACCAGACTATGATCATGCCCAATCTGATTTGTGTGTCAATTGCGATCGATCTAAACTACTACTGCGGCCTACACGAGGCCACCAAGGACCAGCCATCCACTACGGACTCATTGGATCTGCTAATCAGGTGGTAAAGGATGGAAAGCGGCGGGATCAGCTAGCCCGGGAATTTGGCATATATTGTGTGGACATGGAAGCCGCGGGACTCATGAATGATTTTCCATGTCTAGTCATTCGAGGCATATGTGATTACGCCGACTCACACAAAAATAAAGAATGGCAAGGATATGCGGCAGCTGTGGCGTCAGCTTACGCGAAAGAACTTCTCTTGGTTGTCCCAATCGATCAAACCAACAGTATCCCAACCGCACGAAAAACTCTTGCAGACCATGGTAAGAGATCAAGCCTTTAATATCTAAGGCTTCGAGAGGTACTTCGAATTTATTACTGATTGTTCGTGTATATATTTAGATACTTGCTTCAATGTCCCGTTTAACATAATCGCCGTTCCACTGATTGAGGGTTTTCTGGGACGAACGGACGAGCTAGATCAACTTTGGGCATATTTACGACCCATGGATTTGCAATCACGAAAAGTCGCTATTCTCCATGGCCTTGGGGGAATAGGGAAAACACAACTAGCGATTCGTTTCGCGCGAGATCATAAACATGATTTCAGTGCTATCTTTTGGCTAAGTGGTAAAGACCGACGTGCGCTTTTACAATCTCTTAGCTCAATCTTGTCCCAGTTACCCGGACAGGATTTGAGTAACGAGGAGGCGAACAATGAGGAGATAGGGCAACGGGCTATGAAAGTGTTACGGTGGCTAGCAATAAAGGGAAACTCTCGCTGGCTAATTATTTTTGACAACGTTGACCAATACTCCCCCTCCGGCGCAGTCGGTGATGCATATGATATCGGAGAATTTTTCCCCGCCGCCGACCAGGGCTCTTTTCTTATTACTACTCGCCTTCAAAGCTTGGTTGAGTTAGGGAAATCTTTTCCTATCAACAAACTTGAATCTAATGATGCAATCCAACTGCTCTTGCAAAGCAGTCACCTCTCAGCCCTAAATACTACTTCGGGCTTTGAGAGCGATCTAGGTACTTGAAACTAACATAGACATTCAATTAATGATACTAACATGTATAGGTATTCTTGCTCTTACTAGTCTTCTAGACGGACTGCCATTAGCGATTGTCATCGCTGGGGCTTTCATGCGTGAAACAGGAACCAAAGCCACTGAGTATTTGGAGTATTACCAAGAATCATGGTCCGACCTACAGCTGCACTCGAGTCCTGTGCGCCAGTATCAACAAGGCAACATGCTACAGACTTGGATGATTTCGTATTATGAGATCCAAAAGCGGAATGCGGACGCGGCGAAGCTGCTATTACTGCTTGCCCACTTTGATAATCGAGATCTCTGGTATGAATTGATACAAGGCTGCTGTCGTAGTTCAGATGTCCCTCTGTGGCTTAAGAGGATTACGGCAAACGGCCTTGCATTTAAGGTCAGTATGAGAACACTTCTCGAGTTCTCCCTTCTTGAAACGAAGCCACAACGTGGGGGGTATATGATGCATTCAGTGGTACAAAACTGGTGTCTTCACGTCGCTAGTTCGGACAAGAATGTTGATTCAGTGCAGCTAAGTAAGATAGCACTCATAGCTGTCGGCTATGCAATCCCTGAAGCAAGTGATAGAAATTATTCTGACTTTCAGCAACGGCTGATTCCGCATGCACGTCACGTCTGTCGTGGGGACTGGTTAAAGTGTGATCTTGAGATTTGGGGAGCGTTTCATGGTTTAGGAGATCTATACTTCGAGCACGGGAGTTTGAAAGAGGCAGAAGAGATGTACCAGCGAGCGCTGTTAGGCAGGGAAAAGACCCTTGGTCCGGAACATACGTGCACTCTTGACACAGTCAACTGCCTCGGTAATCTCTACAAAGAGCAGGGGAGGCTCAGAGAGTCAGAAGAGATGTACCAGCGAGCACTTATTGGTAGGGAGAAAGCCCTTGGTCCGGAAAATACGTCTACTCTGGGCATAGTCAACAATCTCGGTATTCTCTACGTTGCTCAGGGGAAGCTAGAGCGGGCAGCTGAGATGTACCAGCGAGCACTGTCGGGCAGGGAGAAGACACTCGGTCCAGAATATCCGCCCACTCTCAGCATAGTCAACAACATTGGGAATCTCTTTAGAATGCAGGGAAAGCTAGAGCCGGCCGAGCAGATGTACCAGCGAGCACTGTTGGGCAGGGAAAAGACCCTTGGTCTTGAACACACCTTCACTCTTGGCACAGTCAACAACCTTGGGAACCTCTATAAGGATCAAGGAAAGCTAGAGAAAGCAGAAGAGATGTACCAGCGAGCCTTGACAGGCAGAGAGAAGGTGCTCGGTTTAGAACACATGTTTACACTCAACACTGTCGGCAACCTTGGACTTCTCTACAAAGATCAAGGGAGGCTAAAAAAGGCACAGGAGATGTACCAACGAGCGCTGGCAGGGTTTAAGAAAATACTGGGCTCGGACCATAATAAGACCCGGTGGGTTAGGGGCAAATTGGATGAGCTAAACATGCAGATCGAACGTGGTGAATAGCCCTTCTATAACAGAATTTCGACTTTGCTCTGAAATTATCATAGTGATGGGTTTTGTAAGTGATAGTGCATTCGACCGAGACCAAGACCCTTGGTTCAGAAAATACATATACAGCAACTATATATTAGTCAAGACGAGTTTATGAATAATGATATATGCCGTATATGCTGAGACTAAGTTGAGACTACTTGGTAGCCGAAAGATCTACAAATCAAGCACCTGGCGACACTTCTTCTCTTAGTCTGATATGCAATGATTATTGACACTCTCGGGTTCCAGATTTGTGTATTTATACAATAAACATCGTTCAAAATCCAGTGATGGGACAATGCTCTGAGAAAGTAAGAAAAGTCATACGAGCTGATGAGCATCCGATGGCCACTTTTGTCTTAAATGTAGCCAGAAGAGAGGAACTGATCGGTCGATACTCGCTAGGTAGCCACAGGAAGTTGGCTCCGTTAAATGTAAGCCAAGAGAAGTCATCACTCAAGCCATATCCATGATCTTCAGGCATTAAGACTGAATTAGGAATTTTAGGGATGACAGGGCCAGCTGAAGCTATATCAGATATACCGAACCTCGTGTGCAGATGATTCAAATCGCCATTCTTGAGTTCAAGGAAGCCAGTGCAGCTGGTATGGCGACTTAACTCATTCTGAGCGGTAGTAAGATCCCAGACCTTGACTGTGTCATCGTCGGATCCTGATACCAGTCGACTTCCGTCTTGCGACCAGGCAATTGAGGTGACAGAACCACTATGTTCCCCAAGCGTTGATATGCTCTGACCGGTATTAGGGTCCCAGATCCTGACTGTTTTGCCACCCGACGCTAGTGCTAGTCGTTGTAGGGGAAATTGTTTTGGGGTGCTATTAGAGGGAGGAAAGCGACTTCCAAGGAAGGCCGTCATAAACTTCAAGCTGTAGATGAAGATGAAATGGAAGATGAATAGGAAGAGGCACCTTTACCACTCACAGTCTAGCGAGATTCTTACTGCTCAATTGAGGATTTAGGAATGGGATTACAAGAGATAGTACTTTGCATAGAAGCTACACAATACTATAACTCGCAAATCAATGTAGCCGGCTCAATTATTGGCAGTAGGTTCAGACAATATTATCGATAAGATCAATTGTGTAACGGTGAAGTCGATATTAGAATGTCTTGTTCGTATAACTCCATAGGGACTGGCCCCAATCACCGAACTGTCGCCCCGCACGGAATCAGATCACCGAATTGCGAGTCCCGCCTGGAGTGAGTCACGGTTACATTCAATGGCCCTCTCGAAATTGATTTCTTGCTCGTTGTGAAAAGTATTTCTTCACTACTCTCATCCATTAAATAACGAGAGACTTCCCACTCCCAAAACCAAGTAATTGTCTCGAAGATTCACTGTCCTTATCCTCATTGCGGGCTCACTTCCGTTTACTATCAACACTTCCCTTTCCAACCACCACCACAAACAACTTCAAGTTATACCCAAGATGGATCGCCCAGTCGGACCCCCCGTTGAAGTCAAACAAGCCCTCCCACCGCCCACCACCCCAATCACAGGCCACTCGGTCCAACTCGAACCATTAACCCCCAACCACATCGACGATCTCTACCCCATAATAGGACAACCCGAACAAGCCACTCTATGGACCTACCTCCCCAAAGGCGCCTTCGCCGATAAAACCTCCTTCGCAGAAGCAATCACATCCTTCTCCACCTCCAAAGACCCATTCTTCTACGCCATCATCAACAAAACCACCAAAAAACCAATTGGCTTCTTCAGCCTCCTCCGCATCGACCTCACAAACCGCGTCATTGAGATTGGCTTTGTTGTGTTTTCATCCCTTCTCCAGCGAACGGCTGCTGCGACGGAGGCGGTGTATCTTCTTGCGAAGACGGTCTTTGAGGATCTGGGATATCGTCGGTTTGAGTGGAAGTGTGATAATCTTAATGCGCCTTCTAAGAAAGCGGCGGTGCGGTTTGGGTTTACGGCTGAGGGGGTGTTTAGACAGCATTTGATTGTCAAGGGGCGCAATCGGGATACGGCTTGGTTTTCCATCTTGGATTGTGAATGGCCGGTGGTTAAGGGGGCGTTTGAGAAGTGGTTGGATCCGGGCAATTTTGATGCTGATGGGAAGCAGGTGGCATCTTTGGTTGAGTTGAGGGGTGTTTGAGGCTGTTGGTGCATTCCTAGATATAGAACATGCGATTTACTTTGCTAGAGAGCAGAAAAGGATTAGATGATACACAAGGCATATTATCATGATCAACGCTCATATGATATGAGTTCCTGTACAGTAGAAAAGGGTATATAAAGTAACAGGCTAAGGACACTTCCCATCTCAACCAAACCGCTGCTTCGCCAACTGCTGCAGCCATCCAATAGTTTCCTCTTCCTTCTCGCGGTACTTCTGAACCCGCTCCTCTCGCTCCGCAGCTCGAGCTCGCATAATCTCCTCCCGTCGAATCTCCCGCTCATTCTTCTTCCGTTGCTCCTTTTCCTTCTCCTTCTTGAGAGACGCAAAGTCATTGTCCCCCATAAGCTCTGCGTCCGGAGCTGCTTCCGGAGATCCCCCACGAGCATCGGCAAAGGCGCGATTCGCAGCAGCGGCTTCTCGGCGTTTCTCGAGCTGTCGTTCCCGGGTACCGGGTTCGGCTCGTGGTGCGACTTCGTCTTCGATATGGCGTACTTCGGCCTTGTGGGAGCGGAGTTCGGAGCGGTATTGCTGTTGGGAGTCTTCGCGGGCGGCGATTGCGTCTTCAATTGCGGATTCTAGATGGCAAGGTATTAGCTTGTTGCTATTAGCTTGAGGGAGGCGTTGAAAGGAGCTTACCGCGCTTGAGTTCGAGGTCCTGCATGTTTGGTATAGTCGGTCCGGAGTATGTGACGTCTCTCGCAGACCCTGGAACCGGCAGTGTTGGCCCGTATTCCTCCTCATCATCCTCATCATCTCCGGCTTGTGGTACCATCGCGCCCACACCCCGGGATGCTTCGCCTCGTCCATAATCCGGCGATGCCCTGTCTGTTGGAGCGGGCTGATATTCCGCCGCACTTTGGCGCGCTTTCTCTAATGTAGCTGGGTCATACCACCCCTCGGCGAGTTCACCATGATTCCTACACGATCAGCAATGCCCCTCCTAACAAGAGAATCCCGAATACATACCATTTCCGAGTGAAACTCTTCCACCGCCCTTTCACCTCTTCCTCTGGCATATCTTCCACGAGAAGTCCTTTTTGAATGTCCAAGTACATGGCAAACATCGGCTGGTATGCCTCTAAATCGCGACGTGAGAGCTCACGCGCCTGGTACGGGAGGACCACGGGCTGCGCCGGGGTGTCTTTGCTTCGGTGGTCATGACGGTCGCGCTCTTTTCGTTCTGTGCGGTCACCTCGCTCTCGGTCATGTCGACGATGACGCTCGGATCGATGCCGGTCAGATCGGTGGGGAGAACGAGAGCGCGAGTGATCGCGGTGTCGGTGCCGGTGGGAATGCGAATGCGAATGCGATTGGCCGTGGCTATGGCGGCTGCGGTGGTGCCGGCGATCTGAGTCGTGCTCTGCTGATGGCGATTGTCGCTGTGAGGATCTCTCAGGGGATGGCATTGTTGCTATACTGAATTCGTGGTGGTTGATTGATCGGAGGAAGTGTCAAGTTTTTGGGGATCCGAGGTAAAGGTTGTGGTCCTTATCTTATCGGGAGCCTTCACCCCATTCCATCTCGACTATCTATACCTGCTAGTGATCACTTCTACGATAGATAAATAGAGCTTCAAAAACAAATACAATCCCTATGTGAACCCAAAAAAGAAAAATCTGTAGTGATAAATACATCTAAGCGAAAAGGTGTACAGTTTCAAGTTCAGGCCTTGTCCTAAACTTAGCTGGCGGGAGCACTCTGCTCACTGCTCGAGCCAGCGGGCTTATCAGCCGGGGCAGGGCTCGACTGAGAAGAGCTCTTGGATCGGCCGGAAGCAGCCATCTGCCAAGCCGGGATGGAGGCAGAGCGACCAAGCTTGGCGAGAGGGCTGTCAGCAGCTGGTGCGGGGGTGGGCGCCGCTACCGGCTGGGGCTCCTGCTCGGCCGGGGTAACGGTGGCCTGCAGGCCGTTGGTGGCGGGGATAGCAGCGGGAGTAGGCTCGGGAGCAGGCTGGGGAGTCACAGAGGGAGTTGGGATCGTAGAGCTGCTGAGAGTGCGGCCAACAGTGGGAGCAGCGCCGCTGCCGCCCAGTCGGTTGCCCAGCAAGACCTTCAAGCTCTTCAGCTCGTTGCCGAGCTCCTTCAGACGATTCTCGTTGCCCTCCCGAGCGCCTTCTAAGGCCTTGGGAATCGCATCCTTCAAGGACTTGACCTCATCGCTGATCCGGCGGGTCTCGTCATCCCTCCGTCGCGACGCATTCTTCAGGTCTGCAACCAGGTTCTCCACATCCTTCAGAGCCGAATCCAAGCGCTCAGTGCGAGCATCCTCGGCGGCCTTCAAGGCTGCGGTATCGGTTGAGAGTTGGTCAATCAAGTCAAATGCACGCGAAAACTGCTCGTCAATGTTCTCCTTGTCTTGCTCCAACTGAGGGGGAGTGGGCGGGGCAATTAATGGAGCAATGTAGCGCTATTGCAGAGGTATTAGCAGGGGAATACAAGTCGGTGTTATCAAGGAAAGCGAGTCATACCTTGCCAACAAAGTAAAGTCCGTAGCCCACACCACCCATCACCGTTGCCATAATAAACCAGTCCCGCCAGTCTCTCTTGGGCGGCCTGTCACGCGATTAGTCTCTAGTTCGCAAGCCAACAAACGAGAATTGTACATACTCTGGAGGCGGCTGCCATTGATTATATGGGGGATAGCCATATCCCTGTGGTGATTGTGGAGGTGGTCGGTATGCAACCTGTTGTGAGTTGTAGCCCTGCGACGGGGCCGATACAGTTCCAGCAGCCGCGGCCGCGGCAGCCGGGTCTTCGCCGACTCGCGATAAGGCGAGATCGACCTCCTCTTGTGTAAGATTCTTGGATTGAAGGAATGCGACTCGTTTCTCAATGGGCGACGAAGCAACCGAGGGATCCTGGAGGACTGCGTGACGGTTAGCGTGCAACTTCTCAACCTCGCCATACCGTGGGGAATGGGGATTGATCATACAGGTCACCTAGAGAACATCGATTAGCGACCGAAAGCGGAAGAAGGATATGATGGCAAAGTACTTACCGCAGAGGCAATGAGCTCCTCTCGAGGAGCCATGATGATAACGTGCTGTCAATCACTGACGAGGGCGATGGAGAAAGAGAAAGTGCAGAGGCAGGGGAAGTGACCGTCATCGGCACCGGCCGTGGACCTCGGGACTCAGGGCCGCCAAGCCTCACTTCCCCAGACCGAAGGTCTCGTGATTCTTTCCCGGTGCGACTGTTTTTCCAGAGTGCTGCCCACCGCTTTCCATTTCCGGAAGTGGCACGGTCGTGTTTACATCTTCCCGCCCAACCCTGCACGACAAAACAAGTCCCCCTCATCTACAATTTTGCGCCGCAAGTCCAGATTTGAACTGTCAATACTTGGACTTTGAACATAAATATTCATACATTGCACAAGTCAATTTCTAATCTGCCGCGACTGCGGCCCCATTGTCACCATGTCGCAAGATACTGGGTTGTTCAGTATCAGGCGCCCCCGAGAGGTATGATAATAATGAAACTTTTACTAGCTGTCGCAAAGGGAATTGATAGCTAATAGTAAAATATAGACCCTCGGGAGTGTACAGAATTATTCTTCTATTCCCCAGCCGTCATCGGCCATGAAGCGCACTAGCTCCATTGGCTTCAACAATCCCCCGTTTACCTCACAGCACGCCCGGTCGAACTCCCTACTGAACTCAACGAGCCGACCTCAGCAGCCCAACTTTACACGCATGTCCATGGCTGGCCCCGAAGCCGGTCTCTCGTCTGTACGCCGATCCGTGTCGAGTAACATGTTTCATGGTGTGAGCGCTGGGAGACAAAGTTTTGCGCCGGGCTCACTTTCGTCCAATTCTGCGTCGCAGCAGAACCTACAACGCCGCAGCAGTGTCTTTTCGCGCCCATCAGTGGGTGGACCCATGGGTCACCAATCTTTCTTCAACTCGGTCCCCGCCGTTGCGGGTGTGCCCAGAGACCCCCGACCGCTTCGCGACCGATCATTCCAAGCGCGCATTGGGCAGGAGCTACTGGAGTATCTAACACACAACAATTTTGAACTGGAGATGAAGCATTCCCTAGGACAGAATACCCTCCGCTCGCCGACTCAGAAAGACTTCAACTATATCTTCCAGTTCCTCTATCACCGTATCGACCCAGGCTACAAGTTCCAGAAAGCGATGGACGCGGAAGTCCCTCCCATTCTCAAGCAGCTGCGATATCCGTTTGAGAAGGGCATCACCAAGTCCCAGATCTCGGCCGTGGGCGGTCAGAACTGGTCCACTTTCCTCGGCATGCTACACTGGTTGATGCAATTGGCACAATTGATGCAACGGTTTGATAGTGGGGAGTATGACGAGGCATGCGCCGAAGCCGGTGTTGACGTTACGGGTGATCGCATTATCTTCCGTTTCCTCACTGGTGCCTATCATGACTGGCTGCAAGGTGGTGAAGACGAGGATGACGAGACGGCAGAGCAACGATTGGTCCCTCACATCGAGGCGATGTCGCAGGAGTTTGCCCGCGGTAATGAGCGACATGTACAGCAGATGGAAGCACTAGAGGCGGAGAATCAAGCTCTGCGAGAGCAGATTGAGGAAATGGAAAAGAATGCACCGGACATGGCCAAGCTGGACCAACACTTCCGCATCCTGGAGGATGATACGAGGAAGTTTGAGGACTACAACCAGAATGTCAAGGGCAAAATCGAAAAGTACGAAACTCGCATCAAGTTCCTGGATGCAGAAATCCAAAAGACCGATGGAGAGCTTCAGATCACGGAAAACGAGCGTGCCGAGCTTCAGGCTAGCGTCGACCGACAAGGAATCACCATTCAAGACATTGATCGCATGAACACGGAACGAGAGCGGCTTCAGAAGAGTCTTGAAGACAGCATGGCTCGTTTGGAGGAGACCCACGCCCGCGTCATGGAGAAGGAGGCCGAAGCGAGCCAGAAATTGGAGGATCTGGAGCAGATCGTCAAGGCGTACAACACACTTGGCTACCAAACAAGCCTAATCCCGTCCTCTGCCGAGAATGCCAAGGGCCAGGACTATGAGCTTACTCTCAACGTCAACGAGAACAATTTCTCCGCCAGCCAGATCGGAGGTGCACCCAATCGGATGTCGTCAGAGGGTGATCGCCTCTTGGCCGAGCCTTACACGGGCTACCACCCGGCCCATTTGCTAAATCTGGACCTCCGGGGCTCAGTCCGCAATAGTTTACAATCATTGCGCAAGGAGATCAACGAGCGGCGGAAAAAGGCCATAGACGATGATCTTGATCGTCGCAATCTACTTGACAACATTAAGGAGGCGATGGACGAAAAGCGCAGTGAGGTTGAGGCCCTGGAGCACCGGCGCCGAGCGGCGGAGGAGGAGTTTGAACGCACCAAGGAAATTACCACCACTCAGAAGACGGCATCAGACGCCCAGATCGAGAAGATGGAGAAGGAACTTGCCAAGATGCGGGCGACGCTCAGCGACAGTGTCCAATTGATGGAGCAGCGGGAGATGAATACCAACATCGAATATGAACAGTTGACACTTCGAGCCAATGCGCTACGAGAAGAACTACATACCAACGTTGAGACCATGCTCAACGATGTGATTCGCTTCAAGGTCCATGTACAAAAGGGCTTGGAGGACTATGAGAGCTTCGTGGTTGACGAAGTGGAGCAGGAGTTGGGTGGCGATCTGCCTGCCGACGAGGATGAGGAGCTATGAGATGGATTGGTTCTAGCCATGTTCCCCCTTGTTTGTGTCTTTACGAAGTGATGATGAAGATTTGGCGTCGGGTTGGTTCTATGGTTGTTTTTGGTATCACGTTAATTGAGCTGTCTTACATTATCTGATGTGTACATGTTTAATACCCTCGCAATTGCAATTGTTTAAGGATGAGCGATGCTATTTTAGAGTGAGGACGCGCAATGCCGGCGGGCCAAGCGTGTAGCAGATCATTAGCATGAGACTGGTGGCGTCTTTTTCTTTAATTTCGTCACTGCCTTCGCTCTTCCTTCTCGGCTTTTCCAAGGAGATCGAGTCCACATTATGCACGCTCCAGCGCTAGTCAGCGCTGTACAACGGGGACACATTTACATGGATTATTTACCGCGGAGTACATGTTAGATGTTGTTGTGTATGTACTCCCCAGAATCTCCATCTTAGCGTGTTTCTTGACCACTACTTTGTCTGGGTTTTGACCAATCATTCAACCTAGCCAGTATATACCAGCCCCACTCTTATCCCTCCTGAATCTCAGTCTGAAGCAGGCCAGCAAGCCGATCGACAGACGACGTGTAAGCTCCAGGTGGGGAGGACCTCTCTATTGCCAGCCTCCTTTTCACTCGCTCGTTTCACGTTAAACTTATCCACGAACGAACACACCGCACGGCGCTTGGCGTGATGCCAATTGCAGATTGACGTGCTTCCTCAGGACAGACTGGCAGCTCAGCGTGGCGCCATCTGCTCCATAACCTGCCCCTGGTGGCCCTGAGGAGCCCTGGCGACCCTAGCGAGCCTCGACTTATTGAGCCATCTTCCCTGTCTGATGGCTCAACCTCGCCTCCATGATGGGCTCCTGCGTCTGCCCCACTCTGGAAGCATGAAACTATATCGCACCAATATGGATTTGCTGTCGATAGGGCTGTCCATCTATCTCCTCGATGATCAACCCTGATTCGACATATTGACCCTGGATGGTTCCATATGAGAAACCGCCAGCTGCAGGCTATCAATGCCGATCTCCACAGTTCCCTCGTCTGGGCAGTCGGTCTAGATGTCTCAGATATTCCTGAGAGCGGAACTGGTCTCCTCATTCATCGACCTGGCAGTCTCTCGAAACGAGATGGGATAGCAACAAAGGGCTCGGGATACGAGGTATAAAAGGCCCTCGGAATCCTCCATCAAGACCTTTTTTGAATCACAGTGCTGTGCGCTTTCCTTTCACTTCTACATACTTGAGATCAATCGTCACTGAGTGACTCAGTCATCCATTCTTTTTTTGAATCACTTTCATTTTTCAAACACAGATCTTCACCATGAAGTTCAACATTATCTTCGGCCTGGCTGCCGCTCTCGCTCTGGCTCCCAATGCCGTCGCTCTCAACCTGGTATGTGATAGATCAGCCAATATCATCTTGTTTTCTTATACTTTGATGCTCATCATACCGTCTTAATTCGGCAACCAGCAGGATGCCACTCCTACCTCCGGCGCTCAGCCCTCCGGCACTGTCCCCAGCGGTCTCCCCCAGGGCTCCAGTGGCTCTGAGGGAGGCTTCGGCGGCGGCGCCCAGGAGTCTGGTCGTCCTGAGGCCTCTGGTACCGTTCCCTCCGGCGTTGCTGGCGGTTCCCAGGGTGGTTTCCCCTCCGGTGGTGCTCAGCCCAGCGGTGGATTCGGCCATGGTGGTCACCACGGCGGCCACGGTCACGGTGGTCAGGGTGGTTTCCCCTCTGGCGGCGCTCAGCCCTCTGGTAGCTTTGGTGGCTCTGGCCAGGGTGGTGAGGGTGGTGCTGCTCCTACTGCTACCCCTACTGGTACTTTCGGTGGCTCTAGCGGCCAGGAGTCTGGCTTCATCACTGTCTCCGGTGCTGGCTCGGCTACCGCCGAGTCTGGCAGCTCCTCTGAGGGCACCCAGCAGTTTGAGCGTGTTCACGCCCGGCAGATCCGCCCCTTCTAGATTTTATCTCTGGTCATTCGCTCTTTTGGGGCAGGTTCGTTGCCTCGTGTGAAATAGGTCAAGGTTGTGTTACTGTGACTGCTAGTTCGGTCATAGAGAGAAAGTGTTATGTATCATAGCCTGCAGTTCATGCAAATGAGCGTCCTTTTGCTCCTATGGAAAATGAATTGTCGGTGCCCGAGTTGTTAAGGGGTTCGCCTGCTAAGCGGATGGCTACGGCCGCACGTATTCGAATCACGTCCTTGTCGATTTATTTTTTTTCCATTTTGAAAAAAACAAAGCCTTCCATTGAAAGAGGGACTAAGGTTATGGATGTTAGTCTCTCTCTTCCCAATGGCCTGACTACCCGACCAGAGAAGCACCTATAGATAAACTATATCTACTTCCTTTGCGAAATAAACAAATTGTCCGTCACACATATGCGACAGTCTCACATCGTGACTGAGTAGTATATACCCCAACTAGTCCATATTCATTTCTTCCTCAGTTGGCAATCGACAAGAATCTGCCAGCCCAGTAACCTTCCACTCCCCATTCAGTTTATGAAGTACAAACAGTTCCACTCCGACGTGGTCCACAACACCATTGATTTTGGCCCGAAACGGAGCCCAGACCGTGGCAAGGTTACCTGCCTCGTGGACTTTCACTTCAGGATCCCAGATCCGCTCATCAATATTGTCTTTCAGTGTGGCCACATGCTCGATGAAGGAGCCGATTGTGCAGAAGCGCAAGGCCGTAGGTGATGGAGGGGCGAGGGACATGCCTCCAGCTCGAATGCAGTGTTTGTCGAAGTCAACCCGGGACTTGGTATTCAGGGCTGTAAGAAACCCTTGAGTGACTGCAATGATGGCTTGAGTCTCCTCCAACGAGTTGTGTTCGAGCGCTGGATTGGCGGCGACGTGGGTTGGTATTGTCCAGCACATTGGGGGAGGAGACATAGGCTAGACACGGGATATTGGATATAAGGTAGGATATAAGGTAGGACGCAAACCTATTGCAAAGTTCCAGGCTTGGGATCTCTTGTCTATTTTACATCAAGTTACTCGATGGAGCAAACGTTTTGAATGCATGGCTTTCTTCTTGAGGGCATCGCTGGCACCGTTGCACCCTCCACACGGCCCGTCTCGTGCAACGTTGTGTAACGTTTCCATTGCATTGTAGGTCGAGATGGAATCTTTTGATCTCCGGATGTATGTATATCCTTGATTCTCGTTATCAAACAAGTTGTCCGCGTCGTCTCGATATGAAGTAAATACGGCAACTCCTATTGGCCGCAGTAGCTTCAGCTGAGTCAGCGCTTTGGATCCACTGGGCCAAATTTCCGGCTTCACGATTTCCTCCGCAATCAATTGACGTCCCCCGACGCGACGGGAAAATACCACTCGTTTCTTGACTCAGGTTGATGGTGTGTCAGAAGAACAGATCCGGAGACCTCCGCGACCTGTGCACATCGTGACCGGCTCCGAAATGCGCCACATTACACCCGTGCCCATCGAGACCGTGTTTCCTCCACAGGCGCCCTCCGCGACGCTGATTGTCGTGTCATGAGAAGGTGCTTGAGCCCCGGGCGGCTTCTGCGAATTGGCCGCGTGCCATTTGTGCCTCGCCTGGCTGCTCCATCTCTTTCATCGGTATCCCGCCTCCAGACTCGTTTCGCCTCGACGATAGACCGGAGAACGCTCACCGACGACGAATATCAACTTCTTTTCTCATACAATGGACCCCCGTCTGTTCCCCTCGACTCAAACCAGAAGTCCAATCCTGGGAGTTGGATACCGATATTAGAGAAATGTGCACCAGCACGCAGTGCGCCGACGCAGAAACAAACAAAACCCACCCAGCCTAAGGAGCAGGTAGGGTCTCTGTTCGAGCACGAAAATGAGCTCCGTCGGGCCCATTCGTTGATGGGATATTTATGGCTGTCGAGAACACATTCAAATTTGGATCTTTTGGGGCATCTGGGATTTGAACTCAACCAGTGGTCTGCCGTGCATGCCTACTTGACCCAGCTCATCGACGCATATGAAACTCTCGTTCCGTACATGGACTCGCACAATGCTTTCCAGGGGTTTGATTGGAACGTGGGAGGTCTTTCCTTGGAAGAACTTACAGCTAGAGATGTTCGACGCCCAGCCCAGTCGATGAAGCCACTTCCACCGTCCGATATAATTCCTCTCGATCTTTTGACCGAACGGCCCGCTGCGCGGGATCTGGGCGATAGGTTTCTGGGCGAGGTCTTGCTAAACCTAGGACTCATCGTGCTAAGAGCGGCCGACGCACCAAAACAAGAAGCCAATCTCGCCATGTCCTCTGTGTTCCGCATCCTTGCTCGTCTGCATCATCTGGATTTGATCTCCGACAGAGTTTACCAGTATCCAAGAAACGATCCCAGTCAAGTCTCATTCCGCCCTCCCGGTCTCAATCTACTATCAAGTAATATTATGAGCGTTTTGTCCGATGCTGCATGGATTGAACACGAAGCTGCACTCGCAACGGCGGCCACCGAGGCGGGTGAAGAGCCACCTTTCCTCCCCTTCAAGGTTGGAGTCCGTGAGCTTGGTCCTGAGATCTGGTTTGAGCTCGTTCTCTGGTGCTGTGTCGAGCATGGATTCACCAAACAGGGCGCATCCTTGGTGAAGGAGATGAGCCAGCGAACCGGCGACAAGGCATGGAAGATTGACAGCTGGGCGCCTCTGATCCGGGACCTTGACCTCGTTCAACAAACCAATGTCAGCATCGAGACTGCCTGGCGTCGGCCGGGCGAAACCAACCCACCTCAGACATTCAAGCGCCAAGAAAAACCCCCGTTCAATGGTCTCGGAAAGCGAACAATCAGCACGGAAGTAGTTGCAAGCCTGCGAAGTGGGTTGGTCAACAAGGCCTTTAACGGCGTAGGATTCCATGGTGCAACTCCCTCCGATATTCTCCAACAATCGGCATCTTTGAACGCATTACTCGAACCGACTACTGCCCTCGATGATCTCCGGCCAACAAACAAGGCAACAAATTGGCACCTTATCAGGGTGCTGGAGTCGGGTTGTCTGAATCCTCATGAAGACCCAACTTTGTTTGAGCGACTATTACGGTCTACGCAACATGTGGTGCCACCGTGGGGAGGATACGGCTTTTCATCAGACCAAGACCTGAGCGACGTGACGAGAGCGCAGCTATACGATGAAAGTGCTGCGATTGCAGGGTTGGTAGAACTCAATGTCAAGGCGTATGCTTATAAACGCCAAGCTGGCCGCGCTTTCTATCAGTACGCCTGGCTACAAAACGTTGTCGATGCTAGCAAGGCCTACCACATCCAGGCATTCTTCGAACAGCTCAGCCTTGCCAAGTCAGAAGTCCTTCCTTTCTTCGACTCCCAGCGATTTGACGCCCAGGAACACGACACGTCGTCCCTACCGCAGGTTTCGAATGTGACCTTGGCTGAGCTTCTTGACCTAGCCGCTGTCAATCGCGCTTATGACTTTGGCAACTATTTGCTTTTCAATGACGCCATTGATGGTCCTGCGATCCCAGCTTCTGCATACGGCGACCAGGTTATTGCACCATCCATCCTCCGCTTTGCCTCTGCTTCGCAGAATAACGAGCTATCTGAAAAAGTCGTTTCCTCGCTCAGCATGCCACTCTCCGTCAACATGCTGAAAGCCTTGGTCAACTCCTATATCGACACGGAAAACTGGGACCGTGCGACTGTTACACTTGAGTACCTTCGTGATTTCAGACTGAAGTCATGGGGCTTCAGTAATCTCACGGCACTGGGAGCGAAGATTATCCGACTCGATGCGTCTATCAAACACCAGGAATCAATGGGAGGTCCCGTGGACGAGAAGTTGATCAAAAGTCTCGAGCGTGCCAATGATCTTTTCCTGCGCTTCTACCGCATGGAATTCAATACGCCCGTTGCCAAAAACCGGCGAGTCACAGCGTTCCAGCGGAATGTCTTGTTGCGACTGCTCTCGGTTTTCCGAACCCTTCCTGGCCACATATCAGATCTCGCCAAGCAGGCCGACCTCAAGGTTCCTCCACTAGGCCATCTAAAGCTCCAATACATTCCTGCAGTCTCTTTCCACAGCCTCCTGTCCGCCGTTGTGGACACATACGGCAGCACATACGGCCTGAACATGTGGTTCAAATGGTGCATCCATCGTCTGCCACCTGACCGCGTCCGCCAACGAGAAGGCGGCCTCACCCGCCTCCCTGCTCGCAAAGAAATGTCCTGGCCCCAAGGCGACCCAACCTTCAGCATGGAATGGCTCAAACACACACAAAAGCGAGCCGTAGTCCCCAACTACAACACCATCCGCATCATCGCGCAAGCCGCTATGCGAGAATTCGAAGCGGAGCGATACCCGAGCAAATTTCACAACCCGACCCTCTCATCCCTACCCATCCCACGCAACCAACAACTCCCCTTCTTTGCCCGAGGCCGCATATACAAACCCCTCATCTCCCGCTTTGAGTTCCAAGGCCTCCCCGTCGGCGGCGGCAAACCACCTCAATCCGCCCCCGAAGCCTCCCTCGACTTCGCCGTCTGGATGTTCCTCCGCCACGGCATGCCGCAGGACCAGATTGATCTGGAAATCCCTGGCTATATATCGCGCATGTGTAGTCGTGGTGTCTTTCATAACCCGGAGAAGCGGACGCGGGATCGCATCTGGGAAATCCGGCGCGACCCTTTTATGTCGTCGGGTCCGTTTTGGATGACGATGCGTCATAAGCGTAAAGGTGGGCAACAGACCAAGACGAAGTCTTTGCCGGAAACCCAGAATCTTAAGTGATCTGGCTTGTATATTATGTGATTCTATGATTGTAATATAAGTTGATATCCCAATAGATGAAGCTTCACCCGAAATTAGATACTTTATTCTTTCTGTCTTGACATGATCCCGAAATAGGCGAGAAAATGGGAATCTCACACTGGTTAGAATGACTATCGTCTCATCCACATGGATCGTCCTTGGAAAATCGGGCTATAAAGCACATGGCGATGATCCACATATCTGAAAACGTCATACCGAAACATTCGACCAGTCTGTGATTGAACTATCTCAATCGTAAAGATATCACAAAACGAAACCTGGAAAGAGCCCTAGGGAATCATCCAAGACTAGAAATAACCACCAACGCCAAAAACCACGAAGAATAAAATGAAAAAGGTCCTCCCAAACCACAGCATTCCAGGTACCAGCCTATAACCAACAAGCCACACCACTTTTAGAGAGCTAAGACCAAAGTAAGAATGAAAGCCGCCGATCCGCATACCAATCCGATCCTTCTATGTAAAACACGCCTGAAAGGATCCTCCCGGGACATGAACAGTAATGGAAAAGTTAAACTTATAAGCAGTGGCAATAAAACCGAAATGTCACGAAGCGGGAATAGGTTACATGATATCACGAGAGATGTCATTACCAAAATTGATGAGTCAAAAATCCCGGAAAGGTAAGGTAAGGAAGGTATAAGCCAAATACAGTATGGTGGGTAAATGTGCCCAAGGAAGATATGCCAGATATCAATGTTGGACAAAGAAGTTGTCGAATACATAGAAGAAGTGGGAAAGAAGGAGAAGGAGGAGATTATGAAAAGGTAGGTAGGATAAAGGGAGAAGGAAAAAGGAGATAGGAAGGCAAGGGGGGGGGAAACATTGAAAAGGGATAGGATGTACTGAAATTCGTGTCGTTTCGTTTCTTCTTGATTCATCAACGTGCATTTCAGCAATCAACATTAGCCGGATTTCATGTCGAGGTCACAATCACGACATCACACCAGATCCAACCATCAATTTGGATCCCACGATCCTTCCTCGTTAGGATGTGGGAAGAACGAGCGGATGAATTCACCACTGATAGGATCATACGGGAAATAGAAATCATCTGTAGTTGGACCATCGCCGGGGAGAGTGGTCATTGGATCGGTGGTAGGCATATTTGAGAACATCGGGTAAAACGAGTAATGCTGAACCCCGGGGTTATTAGAAGTATCTTGGTTCGCTCCTTGGGCGTGGTTAGTCAAGGAGAGGTCTTCAAGACTAGGACCCCAGAAGTCGTTGGATTCTTGTTGCGTGTTGTTTTGGTCCATGTGCGCTGTTTCAGGGAGAGATAGTGTAGATGCAGGTGCAGGGTGGTATGAGTGAGAGGGCATATCGCTGACGTCGAAGCTCATGCCGGAGGCGATACGGCGCAGACTGAGGTCGCAGAGTTGCCAGGCGCGGCGGGAGGCGATGCTGTGCTCGGACATGGCGTAGAGCCAGCGGATGCCCTTTTTGGAGAGTGAAATGTAGTTTTTTTCTGAGTCGGGGGCGTGCACGGTGCCGAAGGAGAGCTCGAGGAGTAGCACGGTTACGGCTTGCATCAGGTAGTGCAGGATGCACCACCAGGGGGCGATCTCGTAGAGTTGAACTGCGTTCGGCTCGTCTGGGATCAGGTCTAGCATGCGCTCGGCAGACTCGAGTGTCAACACGGCCATTTCGTGGCTGAAGCTTGTTCTGTCGGCCGGGCTTTTCTTCTGCGCGTCGCGCCGACAAAGACAGGGGCGGCCGAGGGTGATCCGGGCACTGTAGTAGTGGAAGGCGAGGGCGAGTTTGCAGCGGAGCAATTCCGGGCCTTCATCCTCTTTACGGGTGAAATCGAGGGACGTCGGGATACTGTGGAACCAGAGGTCGATTCGAGAGCGCAGCTCACCGATTCGATTCTCGATGTGTTTCCAAGGCACCATCACGCAATCCACAGAATACACCTTGTTCACAATCTCTTGCACAACAACTGCCAGATCGCAATAGTACAAGTGGCAGAGACCCGAGTTGAAAGGGATGCTTGTCACCCAGGAGTTATCACGCGAGCGGGATGAATGTGTGGCTGACTTGCCGCCGGTTGGGTTCAACGGTATGTGTCGAACCCAAGCGCTGGCCATGACCTCGTTGATGCGTTCATCTCGGAGGTGGGTATTGTTGAGGACTTCGGCAGCCCGAGGCTCCTGTAACTGTTCTTCCTCAAAGGGGATTGGTAGGGGCGTGGTGCAGATACCATCAAGGATGCATGTAGCCCGGCCGGTCATGATACCAAGCAAATGCTCGAATGTATACAGACACCACCATACCCGGTAACGAGCCTCTTTGGAAATGTTCGGAGTACTGGGGCTGCTGCTCTTCATGTTAATGCCGAGCGTGATGGCAGACCGTACCGCCAAAGCGGAGATGCGCCATGCCCGGTTGATCTGGTCGGAGGCGAGTAGATAGAAAGCGATCAGGCCCTCAACCTGGACTTGTTGGAGATCGGGGTGGCTGAATAGGACATCCCCATTCATACTGAGAATCCTGGCTCGAGTCAGGTACACCAGATGATCCCGATCGTCGCCTTGCCACGGTGCCTCTATAAGATGAGCATGTTTCGCCCCTATGGCAAAAATCATGTTCAAGATCGCGAGCCACTTGTCCCCAGGTCGTGCATTGCTATCGAAGAACGTTCGGTACTGTGCGGTGAATAGAGGTCGGTTGATGATGGGGAAAAATGGATGCACAGTCCTCAGGTAATCATCGAACAATTTATCGGCCACTTGTCGAGGAGGCATGGCGTAAAGTTCGACGGGTTCAGGCACGGAAATATCGAGATCGTCAAGATGGTAACTCACGGCATGTAGAGCAAGGTCATCATCCTGGCGCTTGCTCTGACCTGGCCCCAAGGATCCCGGTAATCCCTTTGACCTGTGCTCGGCCTCTCGCTGAAGCCGTTGCATCCAAGTTACCTCAGAGTTCTTCCCCATAAACCCAGTTGCTCTCGAGTGTTCGTTTCGATTCAAGTCTTCTTCTACCCGATCAATCGCTTCGAGGGAACCGATGGATGATGGCGAGCTCATTTCATCCATATCTTCCTCTACCGCATCGTCATTTGGCGTGACCGAATGAGACTGGTTGCTGTTGCTGTTGGGGGAGTAGTCGACTTCCGTACCATGCTTTACATCGAGGAACAGAGCTGTTAGTAACGTCGGCCTTTCCTGCGATATAATGTAAGATGACATACCTTGTCCAGCAAGCTCCTGATTCGGTCTGCAGTACGACTCTCCACCAAATGCCCCAACTCCTTGAGAAGATTTTCATATTCTTGCGCCTTTTCGGAAAGGTTGTCGACTTGTCTATTCCACAACGACCATGATTAGCATCAATATTCGCACTACCCTGGAAACGAGCTTCTCAAGCCAGAGATTCTGGCAAACATAACGTATATCAGATCATACCTTTTCGTTCTCTCCTTCCATCCCACCGGATAATTGCATGTCACTCTCAACTCTCGACACTGTCGACAAACCGGAGTATCACCACTACACTTCGTCTTTCGCGCACGACACGACTCGCAAGCCCGCGGAACACGGCGATTATATCTGGGAACAATGCCCCCAGCACGGGATCGCGGGATCGCAACCTTAGCCTGACTCCTGGAGCCTAGGGAGTCCGCGACCGACGCGGGTCTAGGCGGCGGCGGCACATTCTTATTATTCTCGGCCTCAGGTTTCGGGATCCCATTCTGAGGCACAAGGCCCTCAGTCCTAGGTGGTTCCTCCATCGTCATGATCGCCGCGGGTTTGTTCAGGATAGCCGTTAGAAGGGGTTGTGGTCGGTATCGGTGGAGGGGTAGCGGTTATCTCGCCGAGGATATTCCAGTCCGGCGCAAATGCGATTTGTTCTCTCGTTGCGCCTGGGCGCGGCGATGGTGTTGAGAGGTAAACGTAAGCCTTGGGGTTGGCCTACGGTTTGATACAAGCCATGCAGGTTGTCAGTCGGAACACAGCCCTATGGTTTGAAGTGTATAGAACGCGAATGAAGCGTGCATCGAAGTGGCGGAGAGAAGATGGGGCTCGACCCGGCCAGTTGGGATTTGCTGAAGTAAGTGGCGGCCCTGCAGCTGCCAAGACATCCAGCCAATCGTTCCATGGCTCGGGAAGAAAACGTGGACTGGATACATACAATGTACAGTAGGAGGCTAGGACTTCTAGGGGTTGGTGATCAAAAGATCCTAGTGCTTATGATAGTACTTTACTGAGGAGAAGACTTAACAAGCAATATGCGAAGAAAAACTTCACGAGTTCTGGTTTTGCATGACGCCTAGCATACACGAAATCAAGTCGCTTTTTGCCCTTCTTTGAGATGATAAAAACCCAGTAGATCCCGATAAATCTCCATAAATCTTTCTTCTACCCATCCAGGGCAAGACCAAGATCAAAAGGTCCCAAAAATCAACAAAGATGTATATATACAGTAAGAAGGAATTAGCCAAAAGGAGTAAAAAAAGGAGCACGGCACGGGAGATGAGAGCCGACATATACAAGGTTCCAAGGAAGAGAGGGGTATAACGACGACGGCTGGCTCTCAGGCCGACCGAGAGTGGAGAGATAAGAGAGAGACAAGAGTTGGGGGAATAAGATGGTGGCAGCAATAAAAAGGCACACAACGCAAGCAGACCGAAGATGCAATGAGATAAGATGATATACTAGAGAGAATGCTTAGATTTCGCCAAACATCTCGTCCAACTCATCAACCTCCACAGTCTCCGGGTTCTGCAGCTCTCTCCAGGAGTCGAAGATGGGCTCGCTGGCATCCATGCCGGCCAGGGACCGGGGACCCAAGCTGAGCTTCTCATGCGACTCGGTCAGATCGGACATCTTCAAATCCACGTCAGGGAGACCACTGTTCAACATATCGAGAGATCGCTTGAGAGTTGAGACAGGGGCCACTTCGGGAAGACTGATCTGGGGAGCAGACGGAAGCGTGCCAGCCCGCTCCTCGGCCTCCAACTCGGCATCGGCGCTCGTACCAGACGAGACAGACGATGCCACGGAGGTCAGCGAAGGAGAGGGCGATGTGCCAAACAGAGCAGCAGCAGCGGCCTCGTCCAGGTCCGCACCGATTTGATCAGCAGGGTTCATGTGGGTGAAGTAATCACTGAACTCCTGTTCGGACATGCGGTCACCGGCGGGCGAGAGCGAGCCACCATTCACGGGGGAATCGATGATGCTCATCTCCTCGTCAATCGAGCTGAGGCCCTCGGACAGGACGGACAGACTCCGTGCCGTCTGATTGGCCTTTTCCTCGGAGGCGCGCTCACGGACAGCACTGGCAGTTTGAGTAAATTCCTTCTCGTCACCCTCCAGGGGCGGAGAAGCCGCACGGTGTGAGTGCATTAGGCGAGTATGGCTAGAAGGGTCTGGGAACTGGTCGGAGGACGTTCCCCGACCCGCGGGATTGTCGAGGTCAACATCCTGGCCCTCTTCAAAGTCCGGCGAAGACAAGTCCACTTCGGGACTGGGACTCCGCTGGCGCGCGATCAAGTCCTCGTCGTCTTGGTCCAGACTTGAAACGCTGGGAGTAATATGTTTGCCGTCGACACCCAGGATAAGATCATCGGAGGGATCGGGAATAGGCTGACGAGGGAAGGTCGTCAGATAATAATACACTTTGCGCGGGTGGATGAGAATCAACTCTTTAGCCATGGGGCATGGGGAAAGAGCCGTCCACGGGCGCTTCATATAGGCTGCAAGCCGCGAGGAGAGGAGCGCAGCAGGGTTCGCGGAACTGTAGGAAGGCAGGAAAGTCAGTATATCTGTTATAAGACATCAAAGAAGACAATGAGAGGGCGAAACATACTTTGCGACAGTCGAGTTCAAATTCACGAGTACAGCGGCCAACTCCTTCACGAGATGAGGGCGATTCCCCGTCTTCTCCAGCTGTTCGATCACCGCGACGACGATATCATCGTTAATGCCTTGCGTATCAATTTTCGGAGCGACGCCACCGTCCATCGGAGAAGGTGGCGGGGTGTGCTCGAACGCTCCGTGCCGGCCGGCGCGCACGACAGATTCCCGGCGGTCCGTGGAAGGCTCGGGTGATAATGAGGTGTGCGACCTCTTCACTTTTTTGGTAGGCGGAACATCATCGGTCGCAGCTTGTTTTGAGATGGAAGGAGAGCGGCGCGACGAGTTGGGGAGGTGAATGCCGAGTGAAGGGAGAGATAGTGACTTGCGACGGGTGTTGTAGGGCATGATGATATTATTTTGGAGGTTGAGGCGGCGCGAGAAAGTTGGGAGGCGGGAAAGTGAGAGTCGGGGAGTGAGAATAGGGAAAGGAGAGTCAAGGTTGGAGGGAAGAATAGAAACAATCGAACAAACTAATGATCCGGGTAAAAAAGAAGAAGAAAACTAGAAATAGAGAAAATAGATAATAACAATACACAAGATTGAGATAGAGATGGAGGGATAAAAAGGGAAGGGGGTGAGGATAATGGATGGGATGGGATGGGTTGAGATGGGGGGGGGGGGGGAGGATAGGAATCGAGGGAAGAAGGGGTCATCGACGATGCGACGAGCTCTGCTTCGACGGGCCTGAGGAATCTAACGAGTGGATTTCCTCTTTTTTTCCACTTTTTTTTTCTCCTGCTCATTTTTTTCCTTTTTTTTTTCCTTTACGGAGTGTTAAATTACCGTAATTACCATTCCCGTTCCGCCATTACCATTTGGGACGGTGACCGCACGGGAGATAGCGAGACTCTGATTGGCCGGGTAACCCTTTTTTCTGCCACTGGGCCTCTTCTCGCAATTTTTTTTCTGATGGATCTCCTTACGGAATGTCGACTGGCGAAATCCTGCGCATCCATGGCTCTTGCCTGAATCCCTCGCGACTTTCCGGGCTGCATGGGAGATGCACAAGACGTTTGTCTTCAGTCATAAACCAAATAAACTAAACCTCGGTCTACACTTGCATACTGTAGATATACCGTTTCTTCTACATATGGCTATCTAGAGGCAAACCAGACATCTCAATCTCCGGCAGGGATGCGACATGCATATCTACAACAAACACAAGATCTAAAAACACCAAATTCCAGTCGGTCAGTGGAGATTTGGAGTTCATATTTTTTTTTCTTCCCATCATCTTTCACATTTCATAGTGCCCATCTTTTTGCATCCCGTCCAAACAAATGGCAGCTTTCGACTCCATACCTTTAGCCCACTCATGGCCTAGCTCCACCACTCCATTCCATCCTTGGCCATAGTGCATACCGATGGAAGGGAAGGGAGGCAAAAAAAAAAAAAGTAGGTGGGCCACACCATGTGTCCCATAGCCCGAAATGGCCCTACGGGCTCCGCGGCTCCATTTTTCACGTTATTGTTGCGTCGCCCCGTCTACAATCCCAAGCTAGCTAATCATGATGCTGGGCTGTGAATAATAAGATGTTCTGTCGATGGTCTGATTGGGTTAGGGATCTGTCGGCTGTTTGTCTGTCTTTCTTCTTTCAAGCTGAAGGAACACATCCTGACGGCGAATCCCATCATGATGTCTTGTTTAGCCACTAGCGCAGAGTAGGCCGTGTGCCTCGTATGCCTACAGTAGTTTACATATTCAAATTGTGTAGAGACAAACAGGACAGTCCATCATAGCGGGATGCGATCTGTCGATAATAAAAAGAGTCTTAGATTGGTTGCTAGGTGACCAGTCGCATTTATCAAAACTGACCGCTGCTCTTGGATCTGCCTGGACGGTGTACCCGACAGTCTGTTTATGCTTAGCTATGTGCCTAGCCACAGCATGATACTAGCGAATCGGATGCTCCGCATATCTGATGTATAACTAACCAACTACTGTACGGACTCTACGGAGTACGTCTGTCATATCCTCCGTACTGACCATGTTTTTCCAATCCTTGAACATGTTTCCTCTCATACCCATAGTCTTTTCCTCTCTGCCGAACAGAAGCACCCGAGGTCTCCGGGCGAAAACACCGATTCCCAAAAAAGATCCCTAGCGTCGCCGTTGGCTCCATAGGTGGATCCCCGGTCGAAGCATCGAGGAACAGTCCAGATGAACGAATGTCCTGATTCCTGATGATACAGGATCTCCGTAATCTTGTACACGATTTATGTCAGTAATACGCATAGTTCTACGCTAGCAGTCCTTTTTACAATACCATACACGGCGCTAGTTCCAAAGGTTCAAAGGGATGTCCGCAGTAGCGCCGTCGGGGGGGAAAGTAGCCTTGCCACCTCCGATGATGCACCTGAACCAGCTCAGCTACGTTCTATTGTTCCCCAGTCCGGCTGCATCTTCGATGTGATTGTGGTTCTTGAGTTCTTTGGTTCGGTTTGAGGTTTCAGTAGTCTGCTAGTTTGGACTACAACCCCCCCCCTACGTTCGCAGCTTCAAACTCTTGTGGCGCTCGCGGTCGCATATCTGTTGATCGCCTTGACTCGCGCCCGCAAAGCTAGTACCCGATCACACCAAAGAAGTGGTGATGACATCTGAGATGAGGGGAAGTCCCCGTTCGTTTAGCTTGGATAGCCCATCAACCGACGTCGATATGATGGCAAGCGCCCCGACAGATCTTCATTCGTCCCCTTGCTCTGCCACTAGTCGCCCGATAGAGGTCTAATGCTTCCCCTCAATTGCTGGTGGCGTATATGATACATTAGAGGCTTGAAGTTATACTAGCTGAGCTCTTACTAACTACAAGGTCACAGCCGCGTACTCTCTACTTCATACTCTTAGTATTATAGCTAGCTTGTTCGATTCGACCTTCTATCATCAAAGACATCGTAAATGTAGACCCCTGGGTATCCCAGCAAGGGTGCGGCAAGCCAGCATCTTACATCGTCTGCACGTCTACCCACTGCAGGTGCCAGGCACTGGAGATCATTCCACAAGAGGCCAATCCCTTCCCTCCTAGGAAGCCTATCCTAATAACAGTTACATATGTATGTGATAATATTGTAATTGCCTCCCAATAATCATCTACCCTTGCTGGCCCCGTTACCTGGACCACCAGCACGTCGTAACCCCTCTTTAATTAGGTGGTGCCGTTTGCATGATGACATCGTCCACTGTCGGACTGGTTGGTTACTTCCAAGCCATGCTCGGGTCGAACCCTCGTCAACCATGGAAAGACCTCGTTGCCATCTGCCTACCTAATTCACTGTTTGCATGCGTCGGTCGCATGGAAGCGGACTTTATCTGATCTACAAGTCCACGTGAGTAAAATGCTGGACCTGGATTCAGGGCATATACTCCGTAGATACAAAAGTACTTCTTTCTCTACACAATGGAGAGAGTAGCAAGTAAAACCAAATTGACTCCAGCCTTGTCTGGTACATACATCATGCATCAAGTAGATACACTAATTCTCCGCACTCCACAGATATATGTGAGGTTGTCTGCTCCAGCCACTCAGCCTGTCTGTGCGATGCGCTCAGGCTCCCTCCCAGGTTCTGGGACATTTACATAATTAGTTAGCTTCCTACGGCATTGACTTTCGTGGAAGTCTATCCGGCTTCAAGGTTGCGGAATAGGTGCAGCTGCTTCCAAGAAACAGGTCATCAGTCTGTCGATACTGCCTATTCTGGTCTGAGGGGTATTATAATGTGGATCTGTTATGTTTACCCCAAAAACAAATCCAATAATGGTATCAGATCTTAACTTCATATATCATCATCATACAAGCATAGAGTTCTACAACAGTTTTCACTTTCGTCGGGACACTACTATTGCATCATCTACAGTCCCTACCCTCCGAGTAACCAACCAAGCCAATCCTTACATACCTGTCTCAACGCAACCCCGCGTTATGTATGGACTACCAATCTCTCAAACTCCCCCCAAAAACGAGAGGGGGAAGTTTGTAGTCAATCAAACAAAGCCAGATCCAAGACATCCAAATCCTGTATTTACACCCCTGCAGAGATCTGCGACCTGCATATCGCTATCGATCTAGATTGGAAGGCCGCGTTCTCCGCCCGACGCCGTCGTTTACATGGCGAGTAGGCTGGGCCGAATAGATAGGGCAAGTCACCCTCCTTGTCTTGGTGTTAGCGAGGCTGATAGGTGTATATTCATCCTTTGTTGGATTTAGCCGAGTAATGAATGGTCGTTGGTCGGGTTACCTAGTTTGACATCCTTGTTTGTTGGCACATGTGTTAGCACATGGATATGGAGTGGAAACTTGGTCGGTCGGCTCGGATGACCGAGTTTGGTATCGTGTGTATTAGACTTAATCTCACTCCCATGTTACTCCTGGAGTCCTGTTGGAGCAAGCCTAGTTTCTGGATTTCTCTGCTTCATGTTACATTTTTTGGGTTTGTATGTTCCATGCATTCTGAAACGGACTTGGGGGCGTTTATCGGACTAGTGCATTCTCGTTGGTGGTTTCAGTGTGTGTTTTGGCCCGCATTCATCAGTCTGCGACAGGTTGTATGGATGGTGAAACTGAACATCGAGATTAGATAAAGTAGTCAACCCAATACTTTTGAGCCACCTAACTGGTATATTGGATTTGTGTAATTGACCACTTTTATGTTAGAATATGTGTTCTTCGAGATACGTACTCAGGTGGGTTAAAAGGGGCTTGGAGGAGTGTATTGATTAGAACATCCCACAGTATATTCTTACAGAATCCTCAAAATATATACAACGACAAATCTACACACAAATCACCAAAGCTGTTCAAAACAGCTACCTAATATACCAACACCCGAACCTCCCCTAAATTCAAGCCTTCTCATCTCGATCTTGCCTCGGCCGTAGAACATACTTCCAGGTCGTCCCAAAATGCCACCGCTTCTCCTCCACAACCTCCAACCCGCTCTCCTTCACAATAGCCCCGATATCCCGATTCCACCAACACCCATGCCGATCCGCATGTGCCGGCGCCAGATTATCCAAAATCCGATTCAACCAGCCATAATACGACCGGCCATGCTCTAGAAGCAAGATGCGACCCCGGGTAGGCTCCGTAATCGAACCCAAATGCTTCAGCGTCGCCACGGGGTGCGGCATCGAGCATAATCCCATAGTCTGCACGATAGTATCGTAGTACCGATCTTCCCGAGCTCCCTGAGCATCAATATCACCGGTTTTCGTCACAAGGGGCTTTTCAACGGGAACCGTTGCCGCATTCTGTGCGCGAAATAGCACCCGTGTAAACTCTGGCCTCAATTGTCGAAACTTCTCCTCTGTGATCGCTACCATCTGCGGACTCAAATCCACCAGCGTCAACGTTCGACATCCCCTGATCACTCCCTTTCCCTCCGGGTCGACACCACGCCGCTCGCCGAGCTCGTAGTACTCCAAGTTCCGGCCAGTACCACAGCTAACCTCCAACACATCGCCGCGCGCCATACGGACAAGGTCAGCGCGCTTGGTTCCCATGCGCATGGCTTTCTCGGAAAGTTCCACCTCAGCATCGAAGGTAGGCGCGGTCGAATTGTACCGATCCGAGACATCGGTGGGAACGTCGAGGGACTGCGCTTTGCTGACTTCGCGTGTGTACGACGCGTACAGGTAGCCCGTGTACGTGCTGATGGTTAGGGCAGTGATGCCCAGAAAGGTGAGCACGCGTGGTGAGATGCCATGGTAGGTCTTTTTCTGGGTGGCCTCCTGTTCGGCGCGGATGCGTTCTTGGAAGCGCTGGAGGTCGGATTTAGGGGGTGTTTGCCTCTGTGGTGGGCTGGTTTTGGTGCTAGGAAGGGAGTTAGTCGCTAACCTGATGCTTGGATTGAATTATTTAGTGTTTGAAACATACGTTGATTGTGCTGGTCGACGCGCTTTGCTTTTTATGCCTCTGGAAAAGGTGATGATGTGCCATTTGGCCTGTCGAGAGGCACGGCCTATCCGGGGCGCGCTCATTGTGGCTGTTGTTGGTGGGAGGCCACCAGGCCCTGACCTGATCGAGTCTCCTGAAGAGTAAGGAATTGATACAGACAATCTGGCTTATCTGATGGTCCTTTCTAGACACTGAAAGCCGCCGTCGAGGACGTGTTGAGATGCGCGGTTGAAAATTTCAAAGTCTGCGCGAAAGGAAACGCAAGCCGGGAGGATGTGAGTAGAGTGGGAAGATCCTGAGTGTAATTTTTGATCTCTATACACAACCCACTGCGTAAATAGACAGACCTCCGGTTGTATATACGTCCTGCGACAGCGTCGGGATGCGAATGGAGAACTCGGCAGCGGAAGCCGACCTGAAAAAACCGGGGCAACTCCGTTATCGGGCTATCAATTTCCACTTTCCCCGAAACCACATTTCTGCCTCTGCTCCCCCGCACGAACCTGTACAGTTGTAAATTTCTCCAACACATTCCTCTTTACAATGGCACTGCCCCCGAAGATTCTGATTGTCGGAGGAGGTGTCTTTGGCTGTAAGTCAACCCATTTTCATACACCCACACTTTCTCTACAATGGCCAATGGCATATCGGCACACGACCGATGCCACCAACACTTCCCAGAACCCTCGACGCAGAATGAAATTCAAAGAAATCGGCCTGTCAGACAAAATACACAGAATGCCTACTAACTAAACTATATAGTATCTACGGCCTTGTCCCTCCGTGAGCGCCACCCCAATTCGCAAATCACCCTGGTAGAATCAGCGCCCATCCCCAACCCACACGGCTCATCTGTGGACACATCACGAATTGTGCGCGCCGACTACGCCAATGCCGCATATAGCCGGCTCGCAAATGACGCCATCCAGCGCTGGCGTTCGACCGCTTGGGGTGCCGAGGGTCGCTACACGCAGAATGGTCTGTTGCTGGTGTACCCCGGCGACAGCGCGAGTGCGAAGGAGTATGCGCGCAAGAGTTACGCCAACGTGCGGGCCATTGAGGGCGATAAGGTAGTTTTTCTGCCTACCCAGAAGGATGTCTTGAGTGTTGTCCCGCCGTATGGTGAGGAGTTGGATGTTGCGGGGGGTTATGTGAATTGGGGATCTGGATGGAGTGATGCGGCGGCTGGAGTGCGATTTGCGAAGGGTTTGCTCGATGCGGATGGGAAGGTTGAATTTAAGACTGCTGAGGTGGAGAAGGTTCTATTCGACCAGTCGAAGTCGACTTCAAAGCCCAAGGCGACGGGCGTGGTGCTCGTGGGCGGGGAGACACTGGAGGCGGACTTGGTGATTCTTGCGACTGGGGCGTGGACGGGCAAGCTGGTGGATTTGCGCGGCAAGGCTGTGGCTACGGGTCAGGCAATCGCGTATATCAAGATCTCAGATGCAGAGCAGAAGGAACTGGAGAATCTGCCGACTATCTTGAACTTTGCGACGGGCATCTTCATTATCCCGCCGCGGGATAACCTGCTCAAGATTGCGCGCCATGCGTACGGGTATCGCAATCCGACCACGGTGCCCGTGCCTGGTGCGAATACATCAGGCCAGACAATGCAGGTCAGTCTGCCCGAGACAGGCGTCCGCATTCCCCTGGAGGGAGAGGAAGCTTTCCGCGAGGCGCTGAGACAGCTGCTTCCGCGGTTCGTCAATCGGCCGTTTGCCGATACTCGTATCTGCTGGTACACCGACACGTAAGTACCTGCAACCCTTCTCCTGCTATCCGAAACGAGGTGTTTCAATCCCCGTCCTGGCCTAGCCACCAAACGAAAGCGGAATACCTCGCATCTCCTCGCTCAAGTACCACAGCTAACACCTTCCGCAGTCCCAACGGCGACTTTATCATCTCCTATCACCCCGAATACGAAGGCCTCTTCCTCGCCACTGGTGGCAGTGGACACGCCTACAAGTTCTTCCCTGTCATTGGTGACAAGGTGGTTGATGCATTGGAGGGCACACTGGAACCCGAGTTCCAGGAGTTGTGGACATGGAATGAGGTAGTGGCGCCTGGTGCGGCTACGGATGATATTTTCGATGGTGATGGCAGTCGGTCTGGAGCTAGAAACTCAATTTTGAAGGATGAGTTGGCCAGGACGAGGAAGGCTGCCAGGAAGGGAGTTTTGTAGGGATGTTGGTGGCAAGGGGAAAGGGAGGGAGAGGTTGTGATTATGATGAGTACATAGTATGGAGCGGGGCATATGGAATGTATAGAGCATTGAACATACAGCAGACTGCAAAGTCAATCACAAAGCAACATACCCTGCTTGCGCATTTACATTGATGGTCTACAAAGGAATACAGCTACAAGGGAACCAAGTTTAATCCAACAATTTCCATTTTTGATAACGGATGCACTGCGGCAGAACAAGAAACAAAGCCGCTCTCAATCTCCCATCATCCACCAGCATAGAGCAACGACAATGTCTAGGGAGCCTCTCACCATTTTTTTGGGCCTACGATAGGTTGCCCTATCGCAGGTATGTCCAGCGCAGAGAAAAGAAAACAGGATTAAGAGGCAGCCATTCGACCAGCGCACAGAACCGCCTCGACTGCGGTGTGCAGCAATCTAAGTGTAAAAGGCAGTCGAAGATGATGAAAACAAAACCAGTGATCATCCCGAATCGCTAAAACGCCGAACAATGCTTGCATGAGAAATCGTGAGGGGAGCCACAACTCCAAAAAAAAAAAAAAAAGCAAATGCGAGGAAACCTGGTGCAAGCAACAGACGGTACTCTGTGCTGTTTGTTGGCATGCAAGGTTGGTCCATCGCGTAAGAGGGGGTGAAAGAAAAAAAGTGGGGAAGTGTTAATACAAAGATGTTTGAATGTGAAGAGCAGTGAAGATCTTCCTGGCAGAGTGAAGAGCCTCTCAGACCTTGCGGAAATCTGTACAAAGTCATGTTAGTGATCCAGTATAAACAAGGTGGAACTTGCCGTGAAAGGCACAGGCAAATGCAACTTACCAGAGAGCACAGGATAGATCAGCTCGAAAGCCGAATAAATCTCCTCACGCACTTTGGCGCCAGTCAAAACGATCTTACCACTGACGAAGATCAAGAGCACAATCTTGGGCTTCATCATGCGGTAGATCAGACCAGGGAAGAGTTCAGGCTCGTAGGAGCTGAAATGGTGGTGACGAGAGGCCAGACCCTCCAGACGGATGGGGAACTTGATATCGCAGGAGCCGACGATGTTTTGGATCTTGAAGTCCGTGAACTTGGCGTTGAAACCAAGCTTCTGGATGATACGCGCGTACTTGCGGGAAGCCAGCTTGGAGTCATCCTCCGACTTGGCACCAGTGACGACCATCTTGCCGGAGGCGAAGATCAGAGCGGTGGTCTTGGGCTCACGGATACGCATGATGACGGCGGCGAAACGCTATTTGCAGAAAAAACAAGAGAAACCAGTTCAGCCACACTGTACCCTGAATGCATGGAACAATCTCAGGGAAGGTGTGGAATATACCTTTGGATTGTACTCAGCATTACGCGCGTGCAACGCAATGGTCTTCAAGTCAAGACGGCAGTCCAGGTTGACCGTAGCCACGATGTTCCTTTTCAGGGTGGAGAAAAAGTCTCAGCCGAAGGTTTCTTTGGGGTGGGGACACAAAGAGACACAGGGCTTTGAAAAAAAAACAAACATGGGTGATACTCACTGCAAAGTGGGCACGATACCGCTGGGGTTGTTTTGGGTGGCAGCGCCAGGGGTCGCAACCGGAGTAGCGGGCGTCACCCCGTTGCCATCAGTGGCATTTCCTCCAGCTGGAAGCTGACCGGTGGCTACCTGGGCCTCCTTCTCCGACGAGGGCGGGGTGAGGTCACCGGCACCGCCTGGGAATGAGAGCGAGGAAGGCGAGGTGAAGGCACGAGCCTGTTGCGCGTTCGACGGGTGGGTCGTAAGCGAATCCATGGTGATGATCCTTCGAGATCACAGGGATCAACGATGAATCAAATGCGGGGTTGAAAGGAAGAGTTCACGGCTGCGAGGGGGAGAAGAGAGGGGAAGGTTAGCGACGGTGGCGAGATGAGGATTAAATAGTACCAATGGAGTACCGAGTCGAGTAGGCGGTCGGAGAGGGCAGAATATTGAACACGTGAGGGAACATCAAAAAGACTTACCAAAGACAAGTGGGAGATGGACAAGTGAATGTATCCCCCTACAAGACAGATGCGGTGCGATCGAGGTGAGGTGATAGTAACACGCAATCAAGATCGACCAGGAATCGTTCGATGATAAAGACACGAATCAAGAAAAGCACACTGAAGTGTTTTCTGGGTCAAGATCGCCGAAGTGGGTTATGACAGAAGACGAGCAAGAAAAAAAAATCACTTTTTTTGTTTTCGCGAAGGTTTCTTTGTTTTCTTTTTTTTTCGATCCTCTGCTTTTTTTGAAATGGGATTTTGTCTAACTTGTGCAGTGATCTGAAATGAGAGTGGTGGAGCAAGACCCTGGTGGATGAGCAGGAGAACAAGCTTCCAGATTAGGTAAGCCCGAGTATGGAAACTGGGAGAGAACCTGGTGGTACTGCTGTGATTGCGACCTCTTTTTGGTTTCTTTTTTATTTTTCCGTTCCGAAGAAACAGAAAAAAAAAAATAAAAAAAGATTGAGGAGCTTCCCGAAGAGAGATGAATCCTTGAGCGAACTCAAAAGGAGTCAAGATTAGTCGGAGGGAGGGGGAAGGGAAGCGTGTAGATTTGCAGCGGATGCCAAGACCGAGACGGAAATCCCAAAAATCCCAGGAGGGCGCGGGCGTGGGAGGTTGGGCCTTTATATAGTGCTGACTCACTGTCCGCGTCAGGGGAGGCTGGGCCCGCTTGGGTGGCGGCAAAAGCAGCGAGAGTTGCCCTTCTCCCTGTTCCACCCATTTCCACCCATGGCCACTCAGAGCCACTCAGCGTTCACTCTACAGCCACTAACTCCCACCGAACCCCACCAGGGGCCGCTAGCGGCTCTGAGACTGGTTGACGAGTCCAATCAGACACGACATCTGCTATCGAGGCGAATGATTTGTCGATAAGGGCCCACTACGCCTCATCCTGACCCCCTGAATGGCCACGCCGCCCTTGCGTTCATCCTCTTTTACCCCCGTTGACTCTCTTTTATCCTCCGCAGTGCCATGGGCGTGGTAATTGGGCGTCCAGTCCGCGGGCCTCCTGCAGCTGATAGTCGGATCCGTTCCATCCTGCTCCCCGTAACCCAATCACCTCCCTCGCCGCTCCGTGGCTGCTCCCTGGACGACGCGCTATCCTCTCGCTGCTTTAAGCGACGGCAAGTGAACAAAAATTGTTCGGGGCTCCCGTCTTTCTTCCCTCTTCCCCCCTGCTCCACCATGACTGGAGAGGCGTTTGCGAAGCGCCAACAAACAGGACGTCCTGGTTTTTTCGACCATCGATCATACTGGTCGGTTACGAATGACTCACGCCCACATGATTTGGAAGTCAGCACCCAACAACTCGATCCTGCTGTCGTCCATGAGTCGTAATCTGAACGTCTGGTTGCGTTGGAATTCCAAGCGATGAGGACAGGTGGTCGTTTGGGGGGAGAGAGCGCAGATTTTGGGTTCGACGGGTCGACTGGTCGAACTCGCGGATCTGATCCACCCGCCCGCCAAGACGACGATGAATCTTATGGCATGCGGGTTGATGATCGCTACTTTCTCCAGGCTGTCACTTTTTGGACCTCGCGTTCTCCTCATAGGGTAAGACAACAAGAGGGGTCAGCCACAGCTCTGGAGGACACTTGGTACATTCATACTGTACACGGTAATGTACAGAGTACGCAGTACTACATACGCATCTTTTCGAGCCAGCATTTTCCATGAGCCCGGTATGCTGAATACCATACCCGGCACTGCCGTCGTCACATTCCTGCAAATCCCCGGTATTCATGCTGAATCCGCCAATACAACTACCGCTTACATACTGTACTTGTACTGCCAGTGCTAATCAATCAGACTTGAAGATCCTGGAGATAGGAGCGGTGTGATGACCGAACTCGGGCTGGAGATGTGATTGCTTAGCATGGGGAGAGCTGACCGTGTGCAGATCGCTCTGCCTGGGACGTTGGCGACAAAAGTACGAGGCTACTTTACACATACACACTTGTGCCATACGGAATACTCTGTATATTGTACTACTCCGTATTATCGAGAGCTAAAACGTTAGCTTGTCCCTCTTGATCATCTCCAGGATCGATGATGTCAAGATCGTGTCAAACTGTAAATTCCTTTTTGCATGTGATACACGTGATTGAGACTTGGTTGGGGGTATCACCTGACTCGCTGTCTGTGTACTCGGATCAACTTGAATAGGCTATAGAACAATATGATTTCTCATCGTGTAGCTTCTCATCAGTCTTGTTATTCAACCGCCTACTTTAATCGCTTACTCCAGGGGAGCTATGGTGAATCTCCGAAGAGCCCCGGCGGTCGGTGACCCAGAAAGGTTTCCACACAGTAATCTTTGATTCCCATCACCAGCACCCTGATTGGTGGACTGGCGGGCGCTGAGCCTCGGGTAGGCGGTTTTCGGCGTTTTGAGTACAGCAAAAAGTTCGGCCGCGCTCGCCGACAGCCTTCGGCTATTCAAGGCCCAAACGTTGAAACGTCGAAACCGTCGAAAAGGATCCCCCTCACAATCACCTTCTTCGACATACATCTCGAAACCCTCGAATTGGCCATGCCCATTGTTGCTCGGTAGTCACGCTACTTGTCCGCGATCGCCTCCTCCGCTTTCCCTCCACACCTACACATCTTACGCCCCACGATGGCGTCAAAAGGTGTTGTCCTGCCTCTGTTGAGGCGCGAGATGCGATGCTCCCCCTCCCGACTCGCACGAGCTACCTCCGTGCTCACCGTCCCCGTTTGCTCTCCTGCCACTTCCTTTGCGACATCCCGTCGACAGTTCGCCCGCCGCTCTGTACCATTCCTCCTGCCTACTCAGACCCGCGCCTTTTCGCAGTCAGTACCACGGCGGTCGGCCGACGAGGATGGAACCTTTGACCCCCAGTCTATCGAGCGAGAGTCCGATGAGGTGGATGTCTGCATTGTCGGTGGTGGTACGTGTTTGCAATACTCCGGCGTTTGATTCCTCCTCTCCGTAGACTATTCTCGGCTAAACGAAGCTTTTCGATCAATCTAGGCCCCGCCGGTCTCGCCGCCGCCATTCGGTTGAAGCAGCTTGCCAATGATGCTGGCAATGATGAATTCCGGGTGATTTTGCTGGAGAAGGCTGGCGAGCTGGGTGCTCATATCGTTTCCGGCAATGTTCTCGAGCCGACCGCGATGAACGAGCTTTTCCCCGACTGGCTGTCAGAGGACAACCCCTCCCGCTTCGAGGGTGCGACTCCCGCCAAGGGTGACAAGATGCGCTACCTCACTAAGAACGGGTCTTTCCCTCTCCCCACCCCGCCGCAGATGCACAACCACGGCAACTATATCATCAGTTTGAACGAGTTGACCAAGTGGTTGGGTGAACGTGCGGAAGAGCTTGGTGTGGAGATTTACCCCGGATTTGCCGCCAGCGAGGTTGTCTACAACACTGATGGCTCGGTGAAGGGTGTTGCCACAAATGATCTCGGAATTGGTCGCGATGGTCAGCCAAAGGATACCTTTGAGCGCGGCATGGAGTTCCACGCCCGCGTTACCCTCCTTGGCGAGGGATGCCACGGTAGCTTAACCAAGCAGGTGATCAAGAAGTTCGATCTGCGCCGGGACAGCCAGCCCCAAACGTACGGTCTGGGTATTAAGGAGATTTGGGAGATCCAGCCCGAGAAGTTCAAGTCGGGTGAGATCACTCACTCGATGGGCTATCCGCTACCCAAGGATACTTACGGTGGTGCTTGGATGTACCACTTTGGCGATAACATGGTCAGCATTGGTCTGGTAGTCGGACTGGACTACCCTAACCCGTGGCTTTCACCGTACGGAGAGTTCCAGAAGATGAAGCAGCACCCCATGTTCCGGGAAGTGCTGGAGGGCGGCAAGTGCATCTCATACGGTGCTCGTGCCCTGAATGAAGGTGGTTTCCAATCCATCCCCAAGTGCGCCTTCCCCGGTGGTGCATTGATTGGTGACACCGCTGGCTTCCTGAACGTTCCTAAGATCAAGGGTACTCACACTGCCATGAAGTCGGGTATGCTGGCCGCCGAGGCTACCTACTCCGCCCTGCAAAGTGAAAACGAGGGCACGGTGTTCCTCTTCGACTATGAGAAGGCTCTGCGGACATCGTCCATCTGGAAGGAGCTGTACGAGGTGCGCAACATTCGCCCCTCATTCAACAGCTGGCTCGGCTTCTGGGGTGGCCTGCTGTACTCTGGATTGGAAGCTATGATCTTCCGCGGCCGTGTGCCCTGGACTCTCAGCCACCACGGTACGGATGCTGCCGCTACCAAGCCGGCCTCGCAGTACAACAAGATCGAGTACCCTAAGCCCGATGGTGAGATCACCTTCGACATCTTGACCAGTGTGAGCCGCACGGGTACCAATCACGAGGAGGACCAGCCCGTCCACCTCCAGGTGAAGGACTGGGAGGCGCACAAGGACCTGGCCTGGCCTGTGTATAAGGGTGTGGAGAACCGGTTCTGCCCGGCCGGTGTGTACGAGTATGTCGAGGATCCCAGCAAGCAGCATGGGGTCCGGTTCCAGATCAACGCGCAAAAGTAAGTTTCCGCTTGCCCGTTCCCGATGGATCGAGGATATCTAATCTGGAGATGCAATGCTGACTGACTGTTTTTCTTCTAGCTGCATTCACTGCAAGACCTGTGATATCAAGGTGCCTACTCAGGACATCAACTGGCAGACTCCCCAGGGTGGAGAGGGTCCCAAGTATATCATGACTTGAGGGCTCTTTTCCTTGGGGTTCTAAGAATGGAGTTTTCAGGGTTGTTTGAATATAGTTGGCGAGACCTCGATCGCCTGTATTGTATATATGCGAGAATACCAAAAAGACAGAGCGTTGTTATTTTCTATCATTTCCCTTTTTGTTCCAGTTACCTGAATGGTTGCTTTCAAATGTCAGAGTGTCGAGGACAAAAGTACAGCGCAGCTGCTGTACATACTACTACAGACTACATTGTATGTATGTACTCCGTACGGCGTACTTTTTTGTTGTTTGGTCGTGGCAAAACGCCCCATGGGGGGAATCCGCGGGCCTAACCGTGGAATGAGAGTGGAGGTCCACGAGGCGGATCAACTAAACTCATAGGCGTTGAACTAAAATCTACTTGGCCCTTTTGTTTATATGGACAATGTAAACACATTATTACTCTCTTGATGAAAGTCACCACCAAAGTGCAGGGTGAAACACATCCTTTTGATTCCTTTTTCTACCAGTGGGGGACCACGTGGATCGCTGGAAAAAAAAGTGAGGCGGCCAAAGTTTCGCAGCTGCGCCCACCGCCATCTCGACTTTCTCCTTCTCTTCACCACCACCACCACCCCTCCTTCTCTTTTCTCTTCTGCACTTCCTGCATCTCCCTCTTCTCTTCCTCTCTCTCCTGTGCTGCACTAGAAAAGCGTGTGTGCCCGAAATCTAATCCTACCCAGCCTAACCTACCCCCCCCTTTTTCCTGCCCCGGGGTTCAAGCGCCCGTCGTCTTTCCCTGATTCGGGGGACCTTTCACTCGGGTTCTCATTAGGCCACTGTCTCTTGTCTCGTTCAGGATCGCCTGACTGACCGCCATGACGGAGGTTTCATCTACCCGACTCTATCTTGGGAATCTTCCCCGCAATGGTATGCTGGCAACCACCTATTCCCTCGTCTACCTCCCTTTTCCCTCTGCTGGAGTACTCCGGTCCCCCCTCCAAGGATTTACCTCTCACCCCCCACTGAGAGGCGTGGTCCACTTTCCCATGGAGTATTTTGAGCCGCATGGAAACAACAGCTCTATTCCCCGGGAGCTCAGCCACTATGGATATGACCTTCTTCTTTCAAGGCGCGTGCAGCTGACCGCGTCTGCGATCAAATGACTTGTAGTCACCAAACAGGATATCGAGGAACACTTCTCTACCCATGGCTCCGGTAAGATTACGGAGATCAAGCTGATGAACGGCTTTGGCTTCATCGAGTACGAGGATGCCATGGATGCTCGTGACGTTGTCCCTGGTATGTCCCCCACCGGCTGATCATCCCCCTCGAGAAGCTTTTGATAATCAAGGCGGACCGAACCTACCATCTGTGCCCGTGCCCTGCTAACTTTCGGGCCTTCCCGTTCTAGCTTTCCGTACGTGATACTTATCTGGTTAACCTATGATAACCCGAATCACTCACGACGTTGGATTTTGCTCACCACCCGGCTACAGATGGCAGTGACTTCAAAGGCGAGCGACTGACAGTGCAGTTTGCTCGTGGTCCTCGACGCAAGGAGAACTTTCCTGGTCCCCAGGATCGCCCGGCGGTTCCTCGTCCCCGTCGTACCATGTTCCGGATGCAGATCTCCGGTCTCCCTGAAACTAGTTGGCAGGTTAGCAGCCCAAGTCCATTCCTTCCTGGATGCCCTGGATCTCTTAGCTTGCCCTGGACGTTTGCCTCTGTTTTGCCATCCATACCATCTCCTCCAGTCTGTGATCCGTACTGCTAGGTCATTATTGGTTTTGACTCCTGGAACCCGCGGACCCTTTGGCACTTGTCGGTTCGTGTGATATGCCAAAACCCCGTCCCTGGAGTCTCTGCAACCCTGTCGGACTATTTGCATCTGCAATATGTGCTCCAAAATGCCAGAGCAGTGGAATTGTGGCCCTTGTTGACAACCCACGAGGATTCCATTCCAATGAGGCCGCAACGGATCACAACCCCCCCGCCCCCCTTCTTGACTGGACGTAGACTATCACCACACACTCTGTTCCCTGCTTTGCCCACATGGACTTGACCGGACATTTCTCGTTATCTTCCCGGACCTGGACTCACACTGCCTTTTCTAGGACCTGAAAGACTTTGCCCGCCAGTCAGGACTGGATGTGGTCTACTCCGAGACCGGCCGCGAACAAGGCAGAGGGTGGGTTCATCATCTACAATCCGAGCCATTGACCCCAGGCTCTCTCTCCCTCTTAACTTCTCATGGCCACCCAATTGACAAGGAACAAGGTTTGTTGAATTCGAAACCGCAAACGACCTCAAGACCGCCGTGGAAAAGCTGGACCAGCACGAGTTCAAAGGCTCTCGCGTGACCTGCGTTGCGGATGTAAGAAACCCAGCCTCTCCAGTCCCGGACATCTCAGGCCCTCGTAGCTCGCTCTCCAGGAACCAACGCCCCGTCTCATCTCTTTCTCCAGATCCAAAGCCATGAAGACCGTCCCTACCGGGACCCGTACCGGTCTCGCTCTCCACGCCGGCCCTATCCTCCCATGGATGAATACGACCGAAGGTTCCCTGCGCCCCGTGGATACAGTCCCCGGGACCACTATCGTGAACGGTCGCCCGCTCCCATGCGCCCAGGCTACTATGACCGCGATGGCTATGGACGCCGCACGCCCCCACGACCCCGGATGGAGGACTACCCGCCTCCCCGTCGTCCCTACGAGGACCCCTATGATGCCCGGGGCCCTCCGCCCCCGCCGCGCCACTACGATGATCCCTATCTAGCGGCGCGGCCGTATGGCCGTCCTCGTTCTCCTCCTCGAAGTGACTACGTCGCATATGAGCGTCCACGCTACTGGTAGATGGCATCCTTGTCTTTCGTGATCGCTCGCGTGTCTCTTTGGGATCCAGCGAGGGCCTTATCCTTTTCATCCTGTTGTCTCCTCTCTGTCAAATACCCAGCGGCTCCGTATCGTATTGTGTGCTCTTCCTTTTCCCTGATGGTACCATGCTTTGTTTTGTCTGCCGAGGTTTTCAGCGTGTTCTTCCGCGGCCGGGAACCTCTCTATCTTCTGGAATGGTCTTCACAAGCTAGTATCCTGTCCGCTCGTCGGTATTGAGCTAGGTTTTTTAAGGATCAGCAAAGACTCTGGGAATTGTCTGATGCGATCCGTGGAAGACGTATTCCGGATGGAGCTTATTTCTTTTCCCCTGGACGGCTCTAATGCATTTGCAACTTCAATACCCTGATGGTCAAACCCGGTCTTCTGGTGCTTTGATTTTCTTTTTCTCTGTTTCTACTGGATTTTTACTTGTCTGTACAGATATCGACGATCATGGGGACACAAAGGACAGATCGGGAATTATGCTTTAATATGTGGACGGGCTTTTTTACATCTTACCTAGTCGATGCCAGCGTTTCCAGCTACAGTTAGCTACGATGATAACGGTGGTGGGTATGATGTGACGGGATGGGTACAGACCAGCGTGTTGTGCTAATAATATACGTCCTGTCTATGATATCGATTGTCCTGAAGATGCGTAGTCTACGAGTGCTGCTCCTCAAAGAATTATCTTCAATACTCAGACTGCCGAGGTTCACCCAACAAAGAATCAATATTCTTTGGTTTTCTCTGTTCCTGGTTAGTTGTGTTCGCCATGCTGAATTCCTACTTGAGCTCTCTTAAAAGAGCAGTCGGACCCGCGGGGATCTCGTGCCGTCATGATCTACGCCCCGCCCCAAAAAACCTTCCCGAGCTCTCCATTCTTTCACCCCGCCATCGTCCAACGTCGTTCCATCGGTCCAACTTTGAGAAGGAATGCTGGAAACGGACTTCGCTATTCAATTCAATCGCTGGACTACTTGACACAGTGCATCATTTGTTTCACAAATCTATACATACACACCCTTTCAATCTCGTCGGAAATTAATCCCGCAGCGAAGGAAGCTTCCCCACCTCACTTCTTTCGGAGCACCGGCGACCTCCTTCGCAACCCATCAATCAGAATGTCCTCCCCCCGATCTGCCGTGCATATCCCCCAAATCCCAGCTGTCCTCGACAGCGTCCGTCTCCGCGACATCGAGCTCCCACTCCCCGCTGCTCCAGACCCATGGCACCGCCCCGATAAGCCGCAGCCCTGCACCGCAAGCCTGAAGCTATCCTACTCATCCGCCATCGCCGCCGCCGAACAAGACGATGTCTCCCTCTCTCTGGACTACGGCAAGCTCTTCCGCCGTCTGGAGACGGACATCCGCGAGATGGCCCACCACACCACCTCCCCGGAGCACCCGCACCACCGCATGGTCAGCGTCGAAGGCACGCAGCGCGAGGAAATGAAAGTCAGCGCCGTCGGCCAAGACCCGCGCGTCACGGCCGGTATCGTAGCGAACTGCGGCCTGGGTCTACTGGACGAGACAGCCGCCGGCGTGCGCCGCATGGCGCATGTCCACCAGAGCCCGCGGAATAGCTTCTCGGGCGCCTCGGTGCCTCCCGTCCCTGCGCCTAACCGCTCGTCCCCCATTGCGGCGGAGTATGGCCGCTGCGAGGTGTGGCTGCATCTGCCTAAAGCGCTGCTGCGTGCGGAGGAGGGACTCAAGTATCGGAGTGTTACGGTGTGGGGGTACAAGGATGGTGCGGATGCGGAGGAGCCGTTGGAGTCGGAGTCGCGGTGTCCTGTTGTGTTGGAGGAGGAGTTTCGGATTGAGGGTATTCGCTGCTATTGCATTCTCGGTGTGAACTCGCATGAGCGGGTCGAGAAGCAGGCTGTGATTATTTCTTTGGGCTTTGAGGGTCCTGGGCAGTTGGCTTGGGGGTCGACTGTGGTTGATACGTATGTGGCTCTGACTCGGGCTGTTGCGGAGGTATGTATAAGATCCTGCTTGATTGGAATGATTTTGTTTTTTTGTCAACTGCCCTGGGTTTATAATCTAATACTTTGGGTTTACAGAAAGTCGACGAGACTACCTTCCAAACAGTCGAAGCACTGGCCACCTTCATTGCGCGTATTGTGACGGTGGACTTTGGCAATGAGCGCGTCACCGTTCGTGTCGAGAAGCCTAGCGCATTGGCGTTTGTCCAGCGCTCCGGCGTCGAGATCACTCGATCCCAAGCGTTCTTCAAGAACCACGATGTGGCGCGCAAGTGAGGCTGTCAAATGATGATGTGCGCTGGATCGATCGATCGTGCATGCTGCAATGCGGGTGCTCCCGCATGGAAACGGTGAATCGAAGTTTCTGGATGGAATGGAGGTTCTTGTTTGAGATGGTAAAACCAGAAATGCGCCCGGAAAGACTAGTCATAATGTTTCGAGTATAATTCAATCAATTTACTTAGAGTACTGTGAAGTGATTATGTCGCAGCCAGTCAGGTTTGGTTGAATGGTCAGCCTATGCTGTTAGTATCTGCTGTGATTCTAGTGGAGGTTGTGGGCGGCTTCATTCTTTAGTACTAAATCAGTCCAAGATCAAGGATTTAAGCAAGTGATTACCTATTTCATGAAGCTATCCAAGTATATTCCTCCTTCCTTGGATCCATTTTCCCTATCATCTTGGAAGCAGACCATTCATCGGTCATCGATTGCCCATGCCTTGCACGTGAACACCCAATCCGGTTTAGTCCGTAGGCCGTAGGCTCCCCGGATTTACGCCCGGGTTGATACTTTTCTTCAGCTTTGTTCTTCTGCCCTTTCCAACTCATCGTTCACTGAGGGAACACGTCTGTTCCTCTTATTTGACCTCTTTCAGATCAACTAGATCACCCGCTCAACCACCAGCCCCGCGATTTCTCTATGCGTCTGTCTGCGCCATCCTCCTCGCTCGTCTCGCCTTCTTTGACCAGCTCCCTGGCCAACCTACCCTTGATTACTTCCGAGATCTCCAGCGACCGCATCCCGACCAACGACCTCACCGTGACTGCATATCCTCAACTCACCCTCTCCGCCTTGGCTTTCGACTTCGCGGTCGGCGAGGTGATTTGGCTAGGGGTCCCAGGTCCGTCCTGAAGAAGGGCGGACGGTAAAATTACTCGAGGGATTGCGAGCTGGCTGAGAGTCAGCTAGAAAGAGACTGTACCATTCAGCTATCACGTTGAGGTTAGTCTTCACTCCTGCCTTCCCCGGAATCCGAAGGCTCGCGGTTCATTTTTTTCTCATCTTCGCCCCGATTGGTGGGGCAAAAAGTCGCGAGCCAAAAGCTCCATCTTACCCCTCCATACCTATCCGCGATCACAAGCAAAAATGAAATGATTGAAGCTAACATGGATGTGCTGGATAAAAGTGGCAGCCTTCCAGGCATCTCGAGTATCTATTTGCCATACAAACACCACTTGGTGTGTCCTCAATTGCCCATCGCACCGCGACTATCGTCGGCGCCTTTACCGGTAACGAAACCCCGAGGCTTGTTCGGAACCCAACCTTTTTCTTGAAACCACCGACTGCTGTGATAATCGCAGTCGAGCATCATGCCTTCCTCTGCGCCGCCCGATGATATCTCCGTTGGAGATGTCTTCACTCCGCAGGCCGACCTTGCGCAGCCCTCAGCCGTCGACATTCCGGCCAATCACCGCGTCCCGGCTGTCCACATGGGAGACGACCAACTATCCCCGCGCAAGCAGATGGCCAATTACAGGGCCAACGGGGACAATATGATGCAGCCACCGGTTTTTCACCCGAACCTGTTGTCGGGCAAGCAGCGGCGCAAGGCTAAGAAGAAGAAGCAAGCTGCCCAGGCAGATCCGGCACTGTCGACAGTCCGCGGTTTCACACCCTTGGCCTCTGCGGACGAGGACTCTGATTTCTCCACGACTAGCTCCCGCGCTGCCGAGTCTCGTCCGGCGACCTCTAAGGGCGGAGCGAGTCCACGCGCTCAGCCTAACACGGGTCATGGGGTGAGCGCCTTGAAGCTCCAGCTTGATTCGCTGAATCTTTCCGGCAAGCCCACTGCGGGTACTGGCGGCTTCTGCTCGGGAACTCCCAGCAACGCCAGCGTGTATTCCGACAGCGATCAGACCGAGATTTTGACTAGCTACGAAGTGCCACTGGAACATGATTTTGTCAGCGCAGATGCCGCGAAGGACGAGGGACCAGCCAGTATGAGCCCAGCCGCAGCTGGCAATGGAGCTGATCTGCGGAGTCAACTTTGTCGCAAGATGACCGCAGAAGATTTCGAGCCCATGCTCTGCCTTGGCAAGGGTTCGTTCGGAACTGTCTTGCTGGTCCGCCATGTTGTCACGGGTAAGCTGTACGCCCAGAAGCAGTTCAAGAAGGCCTCGATCACCGTGCACAAGAAACTGGTGGAGCAGACCAAGACGGAGCGCATGGTCTTGGAGAGTGTTAGCCGCCATCCGTTCGTGGTGAAGCTGTTCTACGCGTTCCAGGACCACGAGAAGCTCTACCTGATTCTGGAGTATGCCCAGGGCGGCGAGTTGTTCACTCATCTCGCCATGGAACGTATGTTCCAAGAAGACGCTGCGGCATTCTACATGGCTGAGATGGTCCTCGCCCTGGAGCACCTGCACCAGAATGTCGGCGTGCTGTACCGTGACCTCAAGCCGGAAAACTGCCTGCTTGATCACCACGGCCACCTACTCCTCACCGACTTCGGGCTGAGCAAGATTGCCCTGAGCGACGATGACCGCTGCAACTCCTCCCTGGGAACAATCGAGTACATGGCCCCCGAAGTGATCCAGGGCAAGCCCTACGGCAAAGCATGCGACTGGTGGTCCCTCGGCGCTCTAGGCTTCGACCTCCTCACCGGATCCCCTCCCTTCCGCGCCAACAATCACACGAAACTTCAAGAGAAAATCGTCAAGCAAAAGCTCGTCTTGCCTTACTTCCTCGGCCCAGATGCAAAGGATCTCCTCATCCGACTCCTCCGCAAAGACCCCGCCAAGCGACTCGGCTACCACATGCCCAAGGACCTGCAGACCATCAAAAAGCACCGATTCTTCCGCAAGATTGACTGGGCGGCTCTTGAGCGACGAGAGCTCGACCCGCCAATCAAGCCGATCGTCACGGATCCAGCCCTGGCTGAGAACTTCTCGGCTGATTTCACGCAGATCCCGCTTAGTCCGACGGTGACGGGTGGCTTTGACGATTTGTATGCGCAGAGTCAATCGCGATTCTCGTCGAGTCTTGCGGGTCAAACGGGTGGTGAGGGGGATCCGTTTGGTGGATTTAGCTTTGTGGCTTCGAGTAGCTTGCTGGATCATGGACTGGAAGTGATGGCGACGGGGTATTAGCGGGTTGATGGACTGTCATGGATAGTGATGGTCTTGTCTCTGCGTTTGTGCCTCGTTTTCTCTGGGTGTTTCGGTTGTTCTTCAATTCCTTTTTCTGCTTCTTCTGTCATGCCATTGGTACTGCATCAGCATCTCATTCTGTCTGCCTTTGTATCCCTAGAGGCAGGCGTTCTTATTCTCGTTTCTAGATTTTAAGCTTCTCGGCAACAAGTCTACTTCTTAGTACACATCGCATTTCTCTGTCTACCTTCAAGCGGCTTCACAAAGAATACACGATTCAAAGTTTTGTTGCATGAATACTCTTCTTGATCATTTAGAAATTTCGTAGATAGTCATTGATGTACAATCCAGTCCATCCATTCACCCAAGCTCAACAAGCCAGTACAAAGCCAAGCCAACCAACGCAATATCCAAAAAGAGAACAGCACCCGTACACCGGCGCTATTCCTTCACGCCTCTCTGTCCTCCAAAACTCCCCAAGATTATGATCACGTATTGCATTTAAATTTCACCTTCTTCGCTTCCACCCCCTTCGTCATTAACGTCTCCTCTTGGTGCGGACGGTGGTAGGCCTGTCCCCTTGGATTCTGGTGGAGCGGTGCTTGGATCAACGCCCTTGTCATCTGAGACTTCGCCTTCTTCGGCGCTTGTTTCCTCTTTTGGGGGGTTCTGTGTAGAGGAGGACTGCGTGTTTGTGTTTGTGTTTTTATTGGTATTGGTCTGGTCTTGGTTCTCGCTGGAAAGGCGGTCCGTTGTTTTAGATTGTCGGACTGCTTCTAATGCGCGGAGGGGAATGCGCGGGCGAGCTGTTGATGAAGAAGGAGAGGCTGTTGTGGCTGCTGCTGCTGCTGCTGCGGGATGGGGTGAAATAGTGCGTTGTCGTTTTGGTGAGCGCTCCCCGTTTAGTGAAGAGGAGGATGGTTGTGTGGTTGGTGTTTGTGTTGGTTGGTTGTGGTCGTTGGATTGGGAGTCTGGCTCGCGCGAGCGTTTACGCCCATTTAATGCGGCCGAGTCGCCTGGTGTGCTGAGGGTCGGGGTGGAGACTGGGTCGGCAATGGGATTATTATTGAAGAGGCGGGTTGGGTCGTTGGGGTCTGCGTCTGAGAAGGCAAAATCTGGGTAGCCCTTGCTGAGGTTTTGCTGGACACGCTCGTAGATCTTGACGATCAGTTTGCAGGCGCGGATGAGTTCGTCTACTTTGACGTCGAGCTGTTCCCACCATGGCCGTCCTTCCGAGTCATCTGGGAAGGCGATCTGGCAATGACGAGCTGCGGCGTAGAGGGCCGCTGCGGCGATGACGCGTGGCTGGAATTGCAGGCAGAGGACTGTGTAGGTGGAGTCATTTAGGAAGGCGTATGCGGAGTGACGGAGGGGCCTGTTGTCGCCCACGCCGAGGAAGAGGGAATAATCCCAGAGGATGCGGTACGGTGACTCGAGCTGTAAATCGAAACAGAGGAATTCCAGCATAACGCTCTCATTCTGCAGGATCAGATCGCGCCACTTCCAGTAATCCTTCGACTGCTCATCCACCACCAGATCAGGCTGCTTCATAGCGACACGGCAGCAAGCGACGACGAAGTCCTTCATACGGCGCATCGTCTCGTCCACCTTGAACGCCACGAACAGGGAGACCGCAGCGATGACCTTGGGATGCATGAGGTCCGCGCCCACCTCGGGGTATTGTCCACGCAGGGAGTATCGCATGAGAAAGCGGTGCATGAACACAGTCGCCGTCATAGACGTCTGCGGCGGCATCTTCAGCATCATGCTGACCTGCCAGATAAACTCGACAGCGCGATGCCGGATATAATCCTCCTTCTCGCGGTCGATCTTGTCGATCCGCGATGGGGTGCGCTCGAGCTCTTCATCGGAGAAGATCCATTTTTGCTGTGTGGTCGCTATGACCGGGTTTGGGAGGCCGGGGATGCGGTGCTTCGGCGGTGCTGGGGATGCGGAGGCTTCCATCTGGTCGTGTGGGAGCGCGCGAGGGCCAAGGTTCACGCAAGGGAGGTTGATGTGGGTGAGAAGAGAGACGAGGGTGATCGAGAGGGCGAGGAGAGGTGACTACCTTTCTTTGGTGAGATGTAGTAAGTAAAGCGCGCCCGCGCGCTCTTTTGTGGAGGGTTCTATATAGCTTCGGATCCCAGGTTGGGGTGTTGTCTGGAGCAATCGAGCATTCCGAAGCTTTTCATCGCATGTTTGAGGGGCAGAAACTCAAGTCACAGTAATTTTGGAATGTGTAAATGGTGAGTATGTAGGAGAACAACCGTTCAAGTGTCGAGAGCTTGATTCAAGGAAACTGAGTGTCTTTGGCCGCGGTGAATCCAGCGAATGTGAAAGCTGCTCGACGGACCGGATTAACCACTTTCTCCGGAGCCCTGCTATTGGCCGGCCGAAGTATAAAATGAAGACGTCCCCCATAATGATCTTTTTGAAAACAATGAACTTCATGGCCAAGAAACCAAGATTAGCGTATCAGAGAAGAACATGAGGTATAGGATATCAGTATGAGGCCTTTTACTTAATGTCTTTGTCCATATTCACCTTTTCACTGTATCTAGCCTTCTATCTGCACCTTCCGTTAACCTGCCCCTCTAAGCAGACAGGGACTGGCCTTTATGGAATTTTGAAGAAAGCAAGAACGTCGTATTAGTTGCAGATGCCTAATGACTGTGAAGTTTAATTGAAAACCTGAATCAGACCTTCTATAACCCGGGGTGTTACGACTCGTGCTCAGCCGGCGCACTATCCAAACAGGCTAAAAGAACCAAGTATGGCATTACTCGTGGTTTACCATACCTAGAACTGCATTAAGTAGCGCACATTGCACTAGAGGTTATGAAGCCTTAAAGTCCACTTCTACTCATCATATTACTCAGTAGTCTGTTGAACAGACTAGGATGTACTTGTTATTCTGTAAGTCTAGGTAGATAAATTCAACGACATCTTTTGAGAGTCTCCAGACTTCTCATGGAATAAACTACTCCTCGGTTTAGAATAGAGACATCTGTAATTTTGAGCGTATCGCAATATGATCGTCGCTCACTTGGACTTAGCCTCTTGCTGAGCTTGGAGACGACTGATCGACGCGTCTTTCTCCTTGAGCTGTCGCTTGAGGTCTGCAATTTTGTGTACTTGGTGATATGGCACTCCCGCTTGGCCATGTTGGCCTTTCGTGCAGCAAGGACCGGGCTCAGAGGTACGCAATGAGCTCGTCCTTTTCCGCCAGCTGTCGCTTGAGGTCGGCAATTTGACCCTCAGCGGAGACATGGCCCTCCGGCTTGACCATATTATTGTTTCGTGCGGCGATGATATTCTGCGCGTATTGCAGAGGGACTAGTCGATTGGCGTTAATTATCTCCGGGAGAGTTGTTGCTCAGGGTGCGAGGTAGCGATGCTCGAGGACTCAGTAACGGTAGTTGACTAGCTTGGAGCTAGAGAAGGCTTGAGCCCATGGAACTGGGGCAGTAGCTTATAGGACCTTATGCTTTGGAGTGATTTCCTCTGAGGTAGTCAGACCGAGACCATGCTAAGCTTCCAAGGTCGTGGCGTCGTTGAGAGCCCTCTTGTGATGGCTTGGCGTATCCATGCTTATGAAGAGACAATGTGTATATTATTATACTTAAAGGAGCAGAGCTGGAGTCAAAACATGTAGTGAGGGATGGTTGAGAGATGGAGAAGAAACTGAGGGATGGCAGATGATGGAGATGGTTTTGATAGGCAACCCGGAAGAAAGTAGCCTACAAAGAAGCAGAAGGGAAACTTCCAGGAATGAACCGTGAGCAATCAATCAGCTTGGTCTACCTCTACTCATTATTCCACTACGTAGTCTTTTTCAGGAGCAAGATATTTCATGGGTGATTCAGTCTTCAAGGCTGGCTAGCTAGATATTATACCAACATTCCTTGAGATTTGGCGTCCTCTCGCCCAGTAACATTTCCACCTTTCCGAGATGACCATTTCTGAAATGTTGATAGCATCATGGTGCAGGCACCCATTCAGTCAGACTTCTTCTGGGTGTCCAGCTCTGCCTGGAGACGAGCGATAAGCTCGTCCTTCTTGGCGAGCTCCTGCTTTAGGCCAGCGATGAGAGCCTCAAGGGCGACACGGTGATCCTTCTCGGCCACTCGAAGTTTGTACGCGGATTGAAAGGAGATGAGGCGATCAGTTCGGATCATTCCGTGGGGAATTTCCTCGTCAAAGCAAAAAGTGACAGGCAAATTTGGAGGCAGGACAGGGTTGGTGATGACTGGCTCCATGGGCACAGGCTTCTCGTGCTCGAGGACGAGGTTCTCTGGGCTGGTCTGGCCAACACTATGAGGAGTGTCCTTGGCCGTGGTGTCGTGAGCTGGGAGAGCCCCGTGATTTTGGTTCGGAATATCCATTTTTCGGACAGGGAATGACTTTTCAGACTGAAGGCAGTAATACAGGCTTCGGTGATAGGTTGAGAGACGAAAGCGTCGAGGTTTTTGAAGGATGGTGTAGGCAGGAACCGAGAGAGGGGGGATGGTAGAGATGGGATTTATAGGCAAGCTGGATATAGTATTCTAATGGAAAGAGCACCAGGCAAACATCGAGAAATAGATCGAGACCGAACCACCAGGTTGGTCTACCTCTATTTGCTATGCCACTACGAATTTTTCAGAAAGAGCGAGAAACTGCATAAGCAAGCGCGTGTTATTCTCAAATTCATGAAACATAAAACGAGATCACTTGACGCTTCGAGACCTCTTAATTATATCGTGACATCTTACTCAGTCTAGAATGGCGATATCTTCGAAAATGAGAGTAAACTGATATTGATAACTTTTCCTGAGGCTTTCCCGGGGCCTCCAGCTGAGCCTGCAGGCGAGCAATCAGCCCATCGTTCTCGGTGAGCTGTTTTTTAAGGTCCTCGATACGAGCCTCAGCGGAGCTGGGTGAGTAGGGCCTTGTTCTTATAAGGTTCAGAAATTTTGATCTCTCCGAATGGGAAGGACCCGTCACGGGGACCGGGATCGTGCGTCTTGAAGGTACGAGAGTTACCGGATTGAAAGGAGCGAGATGGGATGTAATGGTTGTTGTGTTCAGGTACGAACGAAGAAGTTCGAGAGATGGTGAAGGAGAGAATCGAGAGATGATGGATGATCGAGGGTGGAATTTATAAACAAACTGGACGAAAGTAGCCTAAATGGATTAGTAGATCGACATCGAACAATCAGCTTAGTTTACCTCTAGTTACTATACCACTACGTAGTCTTCAAGAAGAGCAAGGAAACTGCATGCGCACACGCGGGTATTCTCAAATTCCAAACTCATAAAGAGATCGCGTGGCGCATCGCGACCTGTTCGTCGCTTACTTAGATTCAGCCTCTAGTTGGGCTTGAAGACGGCTGATGAGCTCGTCCTTTTCAGCGAGCTCTCTCTTCAGCTCGGCAATCTGAAGGTCGGCGGAAATGAGGTTCTCCGCCTTGGCCCTATCAGCGTTTCGCGCTGCGATGATTTTCTCGGCGTACCCCAGAGGGATGAGCTGCTTGTCGGTGATCTCCTCGGGGGAGATTTGCTGAGGAGCGGCGCTTGAGGCCTTGGCCATGGTGGTGGTCTAGCTTGGAGTTAGTGGAGGCTGGAATATAAGGAGTGGGGTGGCAGTAGCGAGTAGGACCTTTTCTTTGACTGTGGTGTCTTTGGGGAAAGACTCGTCGTGCAGACTGTCCATATCCATGATGGCGACAGTGCGAGAGGTATTGGGATGGAAGAGAGTGGTATGAGATGTAATGGTTGTGAGGTTCAGGTTTGAACGACGAAGTTCGAGAGATAGTGAAGAGGAGGATCGAGAAAGAGAGATGCGGGATGATAGAGGTGGAATTCATAGACAAACTGGACGAAAGTAGCCTAAACGGGAAAGTAGGCAAACAACCAGAAATGAATCGAGATCGAACTCGAACAATTAGTTCGGTCTACTTCTAGTTTCTATGCCGTTACATAGTCTTCAGGAAGAACAAGAAACGGCATGAGCTAGCGCGTGTTATTTTTTAAACTGGCTAGATATCTGCAATAACAACTGTTAAGATTTCAAGGTCTCTCATCCAGGGCACTTTCCCTTGATTTGAGATGAGGAGTGCAAGGCTTAGAGAACCTTCTGATGCTCCTGTCCATCACTGGGACTTGACCGCTAGCTGGGCCTGGAGGTTTGCGATAATCGCATCCTTTTCGGCCAGCTGGCGCTTTAAATCGTTGATTATCATGGCGGTCGAGGCATGGCCTTCCAGGACGATTTTTGCCTTGCGTGCGGCGAGTATGTGGTTGGCGTACTGAAGCGGGATAAGATGGTCGGCGGTGATATCGGCCGGAGAAGGTGGATGACGAGGGTAGGAGATAGATGTCTTGGTAGCGGTAGAGGTCTAGCTTGGAGTTAGAGCAGACTTGGGAAAAGAGAGTAGGGTGAGTACCTGGACCTTGCTCTTCTGAGCTTCCGAGACCTTGGTGGCTTTTAAAGGGAAAGGCCCGTGACGGGGGCCGGGGGTTTCCATGCTGGTCAACGAAGTGACAAGAGGTATTGAGACGGATGGAAGTGGTATCGGATGAAAAGGCTGGTATGTTCAGGTACGAACGAGGAACTTCGAGAGTTGGTGAAGGGAAAGATCGAGAGATGGGAGATGAGAGAGGTGGAATTTATAGACAAACCGGACGAAAGTAGTAGGCAAACAACCAGAAATGGATCGAGATCAGTCAAGCAGGATTGTTCGATGGGAAAGCACAGATCATTAAGACTTGAATGAGAATAAGATAAGAACTAAAAGAACAAGAAAAGAGGCGAACTAATTGCTGGACGTCCGAATCGACGACCAATAAACAGAAGATAGAATATGGTATCTCTAGCCCAATACCTGAGCGCCACGCTGATATGCAAAGAATGACTGACCTGGACCTTGAAACTACGCAATGCTTACTCCTCCTCGCTAACCTCGCTCTCATCATCACTGGCCACGCGGTAATTACTCTGGCCATACTGGTGGCTACGAGCCTCCTCCTCGCGCGCACTCGCTTCAAAGGCAGCTTCCATCTCGGCGGCCAGTGCATCGTCGTCTTCCATGTCATCTCCGGTATCGGCCGGGGCCGAGGAAGCAGGCTTGGTATCTCCGGCCGGGGAGGGTAACCGGAAAGACTCAATTTCTTCTTCCGATTCATCGCCTTCTCTATCGTCGGTTGGTGTGTTATTCGACGAGAAGAAGGAGGGATTGACTTGGAAGGCTCGTCGGGGAGGAGGCGAGCCCATGTCGATGATCAAGTCCCCATCGAGGATGATGTTCGAACCAGGGGACGGAATGGATCGCTGCGAGCCATTGCCGGTGCCAGCATCTGATACTGACAGTCGAGGGTCTTCTTGGTCGACTGGTGGTTCTGCGCGAGAAACCGGCTCCGCAGGTATCTCCCGGGGAGCCTTGGGCTTTACAGGTGGCTTTTGGACACGCTTGGTTTCTCGGAGAGCGTTTGATTGAGGTTTCTGAGTCTTGGGTCGGGGTGCAGGCTTCGCGGCCGGTCTGGCAGGTGGTAGTACAGGTGTGTTGGCCTTGCTGGTGTATACCGGCTCTGGTGTAGAGTTCCGCGAGGCGGGCTTGACATCCTCGGCACCCTCCTTGGGGAGGAAATGTCGAAAGTCGTAGGGATTGCTATCATCCGCCGGGCCTTCATCTTCGCTGGTATTTCCTCCATTGCGATCGTCGAACGATGTGGGATCATCCTCCTGTGATATTCGTAGCTGCTCGTATTGTTCCAGAACTTGCTTTTCCGTCTTGCCCGGCGCCGACCGTATGTTGAAATTCAGTTTGTTGGAGACTGGCTCCAGCACGAAGACTTTGCGATCGGGATCGAAGACTAAGACGAGAGTTCGTTCGCTAGTCGGGTCTTCGCTGCCTTGGTATGAGTAGGTCAAGGTGTGATCGCCACTCGGAGGCTTATCGGTGACGGAGAGGTCGTAGAGATCGCGCGACCGGGAGGAACGAGTGATGGTTGATCGCTGTTGAGGTGTTGCAGCTTTGGACTTGTAGTTATAGTTGACATTGATCAGGCGGTCCGAGCCTGTATTGTTGGCCAGTCGTTCACCCAGGACGATAGGGTACTCGGCCTGCTTGGTTGGGTCGATCATGGTGGACATCGTGGGGGCGGCCATGTCTCCGCGCGGAAAAGAATAGCCGTGAGCAATGGAAGAGATGTTGAAATGAGGGCTGGGAAGACGATTATAAAAGGGAGAAATTGAGGCAAAGAAGAAGCTGAAAGCTTAGAGAAGGGGTGAGAAGAGTGGAGGTTGTTGAAAGAAAGTCCGCAGGGTAGCGGGTGACACCAGGCCTAAACATGGGGAAAGGCGGAGACCGGAGATGGGAAGAGAAGGACTCCGCCTATTCTGACGAATTCTAGGGATCAAGAGAGTTTGGGCTTTGATGGTCATATTTTGACACATTGGTCAATGATTGTAGTTTCAGGAGGTTCCGTGTATCAAATCATTTCTGATGGAAATAGTAGAATGCCATTGCATCGAAAAATTTACAAAGGTAGCTCATCATTGATCATGGCCTCTATACTTTGCAGAATGGAACACCATCAAGGTATATTCAACAGATAGCTTCAATGCAAGACCAACTTATGAAGAGTCTCTCGTTGAATATTGGGTATATCGAGTGACTAAATTACACAACCCCCATCCACCTGTTAATGTACTGGCACCCGACTTGTCAATTGCTCCAAACGTCCAGCCAACGCCCGATGTTTGCGCATCACATCTTCCCATTCATAAGTGATATCCTCCTCCCCGTCCAGCTCTGTCAGGATCATGCCAAAATCACCTCCCAGCCGGCCCAGACTAGCCGCACAGTACAGCAGCTGCGTCAACAGACTCTCCCTTGAGCTGCGATCCCGAACATTGGGAAGATACGCCCGCAGGGTGTCGGTGAGTAATTGCACCAGATGCATTGGGAAGGTCGCCAAGGCCGAAGGCAGTCTTTGTAGCGGATCATTCGATCGCGCAGATTGTGCCTGCGCCTTGCGCGCCTCGGCGCCCCGGAGGCCTGAAGTAGCGGGTTCCGAGTCTGACTGCTCCGAGCTGAAAATATTCTTGTATAGTGAGACAATCGCAAAGCTCTGCTCACGGAAGATCTCAATGTACCGTTTCAGGTAGCGGTCCGTCTGCTGCCCGTCGGACCAGGTCTCGGACTTGTCCTTGCTATTGACTCTCCGCTGGGTTTCTTGGTCGGCTAGCTCTCGCAGCGGATCCAGGGCTTCCAGAGTCGACACCAAGTGTGCTAAGCGGCAGATCAAGAAAATGGCGCCCAGCGCTCCTTCCCCAGTGCCTGCTGCTCCCTCACTTTGGAGACTCTCCAGATCCGGTGCCACTCGCCGCAGCCAGCCTACAGTTCGCATGCCAGCTGCTAGCCGTAGGTTCTGGCCGCGAAGGCCTGCGATCAGATTGGTTGTCATTTCCTTCATAGCATCTTCCGCTTGAGATGCCACGTCTTGAATTAATGGTGACTCGGGGTATAATGTTTGTAGGCGCTTAATATGTGTATGGAGGTCGAGAGCGGAGGAGTATGTGGTAGAGGCTGCTCCAGCGCCAGAGTTGGCAGAGGCCGCAGAGACCGCGGTAGACAACAATGAAGGCAATTCTAGGATATCAGACAGCCGGTCGACATTGCGTGCCAGTTGCATGGCCTTCTTCCTCCGTTCCAAGGCGGCATTATCTGTAATCTTGCTGTACTTCGTGGAGAACTTGACAGCCTCTTCGTCGAGCTTCGGGATAGCATCGCGTAATTGTTGCGCTTCGCGGGTCAACTGTGGGATACTTGAGCGCAAGGTAGAGAGATGGTCGGCGGAGGTGATAAAGGCCCGATGAGAGCGGTTGGATAGGGCTTGGAGCGAGAGGAGTGTTGAGTGGGAGGATTGGGCCAGGGACTGTGGTTCGGTGGTCTGCAGTGCGTCCAAAGACAGGGTGGATAGGCGATTGAGATACTGCGACGTTGTAGCATCATTTTCCTGTGGTGTCTCCAAACGAGGAGCCAGCAGCTCTAACAGCGAGTCGGCCATATCGCTTCGTTGGTCCAGTTATCCAAGTTCCCATGATGCGGAAAGTGGACGTGGTGAATGGAGACAGACGTACGGTGGCCCGTGCGGCCAGTTTGCGCATCTCCGCAGAGTCTCCAACATTTTCCGGTCTTCTTCTCGTCGTTTGCCTCTTCATCGGAACTACTGTGGAAAAGAGCTGGGAGCATTTTATACAGGCACTGTTATCTAGACTGTCTTGTCTCTCAAGTGTTTTACGTTCTCTTCGTTATCGTCGTCGTCTGCCCCTCCCCCACATCGTCCCCTTAGTGGCCTATTGTCCCACATGCCCCTTCAACCATGGGGAAGCCACGGGTAAGCCTTACATATGATCTGACAAGAGATTTGTGATACTTGATCTGACCCTACCCTATTCGATAGATGATTATTCTGGTCCGCCATGCGCAGTCAGAAGGAAATAAAAACCGCGATATCCACCAGACCACTCCCGACCATCGAGTGAAACTTACTACCGAAGGACATCGTCAGGCTCAAGAGGCGGGCCGTCGATTGCGAGATCTCCTCCACCCCGATGATACCCTTCACTTCTTTACTTCGCCGTATCGGCGGACAAGAGAAACAACGGAAGGCATGATGGAATCGTTGACCTCTGACGATCCCACCCCATCGCCGTTTCCGAGGCAAGGTATCAAAGTATACGAAGAGCCCCGACTACGAGAACAAGACTTTGGCAACTTCCAACCATGCTCCACTGAAATGGAGCGTATGTGGATGGAAAGGGCGGACTATGGTCACTTCTTCTATCGTATTCCCAACGGCGAGTCCGCCGCGGATGCTTACGACCGTGTGAGCGGATTCAACGAGTCGCTGTGGCGACTCTTCGGCGAAGAGGACTTTGCCAGTGTATGCGTGCTTGTCACCCACGGCCTCATGACGCGCGTGTTCCTCATGAAGTGGTACCATTGGAGCGTGGAATACTTTGAAGACCTGCGCAACATCAACCACTGCGAGTTCGTGATCATGACTCTCAACCCGGACAATGGCAAATATACCCTCCAGAATAAATTGCGTACCTGGTCCGATCTGCGCAAAGAGAGAGAACGTGAGAGGGAGGCAAATGGCCAACCTCCCACACCCCCAGCCCCTTCAGACCATATCCCAATCCGCCGGAAATGGGGTGGGTGTCCGGATGGATGTACCCATGGGTTGACCGGAGATGCGAAGAAGTCTCTTCGAGCACAACTGGTGGAATCAATGCATCGGGGCAGTGGACATACTCGAAACAATGTCGCTACATACCCCGATCAACCATCACCGCTGAAACAAGCCTCTTCAACACCCGACAGTATGGAAGGGTCATTCCCCTTCCCCAACGATAAGAGTATACCCACTTTACAAGGCGCCAACAACGGCTCTCAGTCTGCTACTCAGCCTGGAGATGAGAACGAAGATACGCGCAGGCGCTCTTCCAGCTCCGATACACGTTCTGGCGGCACCTTCCGTCCCATGCGGCCTCTTCTAGGTCCCCATCGTGATAGCGAGGACCACCTCCTCCACCCCCCGATTTCATCATCGTCTACGGCGAACCTCAAAATAGCCCTACTCCATCTAGGCGGCCGCGACGGGGGTGGTTCCATGAGTGGCGCAAACAGTCTCGCACCATCTGACGACGAAGGCGATGATCACGACCACCACCACCATCACCACCATCACCACCACGGTCCTCGCTCCGGAGCACCAGTTCCCCACGACAAACACTTCCATCCCCACGCGCATTCTCATGGCCCCTCTTCATCTTCAACATCCAAACCATCCCAAGAGCTCGAAGACGACGGCGACGACGAGCTCAGCGCCCATCCCACAGAAGACTCAAAGCGTCGTCTGCATCATCCGCATCACCACCATCATAATCATCCTACATCTACATCTACCCACCCACCCCCTAATACCCATCCCATTTACCACAGACAAACCTCATCAACAGCCTCCCAACCACCACACAGAATGGCCAACATCCTCGGCGACGGCGACGACGAACACTCCACCAGCGAAGATGCCCAAACACCGCGTACCATCGAGCCGCAAACCCCCCACGCCAACGCCGGCGAGAAGGAGCCGGTCAATAGTCAAAATGAGGAGCCTTGTCTAGAGGCGCAGCGGCGCGAGGATCAGAGTATTCAGGGGAGTGTTTATTGAAATAAACTAGACCTTTAAGAACTCGGTTTAGGAAAACTAAGGATATAAATCTGGGTTACACCGGTTTTACTTCTAATTTGATAGATGGATGGGGGATTAGAGGGAGATTGTTCTGGGATTACCAAGTGGTGGATTTCACTTTACGTGATGACTGGTATGGACAGGGAATTGGGTTTTGGATAAAGCGTTATGCTACGAGTATACGAATGAGAATGACAATGCATGATCCATTGATTAGAATCTCTAATGGAGTTGAGGTAGGGGGTCTGTGTATGTGAAGACATAAAGAACGGTATTCATCATGGAAGTCTAGACAAACCAGGCTAGACTCTTACATTCTAGGTGGCAACTACTTGACTACTTTAGATTACGAATTTACAAAAAGTCCCAAGGACAATGTTCAGCGACAAAGTCAATAGTTTGTCACATTTCCCGAATTCATCCTAAGACAACGAAACGTCCCAACACACAAAGACCACGTAACCCAGCACTCGAAGCTAGAACAAGCCTTAACGCAACCCGGTTCTCAAGAACCCAGAGTAAGTGTAACAGGCTGAAAATTCCACACCACGAACGAAGGTCACAGGCAAAGGGAATTGAAAACAAGAACGAAGTCGAAAAAAACCCCAATAGACTACCTACAGGAATCAGTCATAAACAATCACACCTCACTACCCATGTAGGTTGTAGGTGGGAGACTAGAAAGTAAAATTGACTGTCTGGGAAAAATCAAAATTCCCATGTCCTGAACACGAAAGGAATAGCAGAGGAGATAGATGCCCTAGGAAAAGGGGGGATTGGAACAAGGTGTAAACGGTCAAGGGAAAGGGAAGAGGAAACCCAGACACACAAACGCGTAGCACCAGCCCAGATCTGATTCCCTGCACATCCTGCATGCAAATGCCGTCTAGAGCGGATGAGGGAATCAAAAAAAAAATATGGCTAAGTCGGTCTTTTCAGCCGAGAAGAGGGGTCTCGATTCAAGTCAATGAAGCAAGACGAGCGAGGCTGGTTTTTTTGGGTGACCGGACCTGGGGAATCAAGGATGGAAAAGTGGAAAAGCATTCATGGAGGCTGAATAGGAAAAAAAAGTATTTCAAGTTTGTTTGGATGGATCATGATTGAGAAAAAAAAGGCGGAACTGCAAGACGCAGAGCAGAGAAAGAGAAGTTGATGGAAATGCGTCGATGAGTGAAGAGAAGTATTAACGCCGGGTGCACATGTGCACAGCCGCTTCGTTGCTGACCGGGTGGAAAGCGCTGGAGCGGGATGTGGTGTGGATGTGCACGGTCGAATGGAGATAATGTACCGACATGAAGAGGAAAAAGAGACGAGCAAGAAGTGGAAGAAAAACAGCAATCTATGGGTAATCACCGCCGAACGAGGAATGCCAAGCATGGGAAACAGCAACAGGGCAATGGAACAAGAAAGTCGAAGAAAGAAAATAAGCCGAAGATATGAACCGAAGGTCATGGGTAATAAACAAAGTCAGATTTTAGGGATTCGTGATCATCGTGACTGCGGTCCCGGCCGGTATCTGTCTGTCTGTCCGTAGAGATGAGACGAGACGACAAGAAATGATCCGAAGAAAGAACCATTGCGTAAGCATATCCTCCGATGACCCAGAGAGTCGAATGGAAAGAGGATACGGAGCAAGGAACCCCCATGTCGAATCATGATGGTTGACCGGGACGTGCCAATATCGCCGCAGTGAGCGTCTTTTCCTCTTTTTTTGGTGTTTTGAAAAGTTTTTCGCTTGGCCGACACGAACCAGCAAGTCGCAGAACAAAAAGTGTACTTTTCGGGTGTTGACGCGGAATTGCCGATCGCTCAAGTGTTGAGTGTGGGACAGCGAGTCAGAAAGAAGAAATAATCAAGGACTTGGCAAAATGGGGCGTAAACGTCGAATCGAACAGGTAAAGCAAGAATCAAACGGTATCATCGAACAGAGAAATGAACAAAGTCGAAAGACAAACGAATACCCATGCAATTCCTCCCAAGCGTTCGAAAGTCGAGAATGGAAAAGAATAGAAGAACAATTCTAGAACCAGACAGAGCAAAAGAAAAAAGTAAGAGGCCGAAATAGAGACGAGACTTTTGCAACCTCTGTAAGGACGCCAAGGCTCAAAGGACGCTGTTCGTCTCGGATTTCGTCCAAAGTCATGAGATATAATCAGCAAGTATGCAACAAGGAATAAAACACACAGAGACAAGCTTTGATTGCTTAGCCTGCAAGAATGGGCTGCAGCGCAGGGAAGGCGCTGTTGCACATGTAGTGTTCCATGTGCTTGGCACAGTACATGCAGCCACAGGAAGAGCCGTGGCCAGTCCAGACACTCTGAGCGAACGGCAGGCCGTAAGCCGGAGTGTGGTGGTAGGACGGGGGCTGCGAGCGAGGGGCGGACTGAGCAATATACCGCGGGGGTGGAGCGATCCAGGCCCCCTGTGAGTACGGCGGCGGCGGGTTGGAGAAGCCCCAGGGTCCGACAGAGTAGTAGTCGGGGGTGTTAGGGCCGCTGTGAGGAGCCGACGGCGGCGAGTATTCGGAGGCTGCAGGGTTGAGCCAAGAGTTCTCAGTGTGCGAGCTACGCTGATATTGCGGTGGGATGGGTCCCTCGGGGGACATGAGCGGCTTGGCAACGGACTGATGGTGTCGGACAACGGTAGTGTCGAGGGGCGCCAGGGTCTGACGAGAAGACTCCTGAGCCCGAACGTTGGCCTTTGCACTCCAGCTGTCCCAGTGTCGGCGCCATGAAGCGAATCCGTCTTGTTGATCGTAGATGCGGTCGTGGATCTTCCAGTCAAAGGCAAAGAGCCACTCCAGCTCCATCTTGTTCAGTTCAGCCACGGGGATGTTGCTCACTTCCGCCCAGGACTTGTTTTGGAAGGTGTTATCATCCAAGAACTTGCTGCCCAGCAGCAGACCCACCGTCAACATACGGTAGATCTGGCCACTGCCAGACTGGAAGACCCGCTGAGCGGACAAGATGCGCATGCGGCTGGACATGTAGAACAGACCCAGCAGAATAGTCGAACTAGGCAGGCGAGTGGAGGACAAGATCTGGTAGACGTATTTCCGGAACTGAGGGGGCACGGAAGTTCCTGGGGAGATGCTTCGCGCGAAGTCAATATCTGAAAGGGTGATCTTGGTGTTGTATAAATCATACATTCCCTGGGTCATTTCCGCCACGAAGTCGGACATGCGATCCATCTCGTAATCCAGGTGGGCGGCGACACCTCCGGTAGCTTTTTCCTCCTTGCGGGATTGGTGGTGGTGGTGCTGCTGCTCCTGCTGCTGGTGTTGCTGGTGGTGGTGCTGGGTATGCTCCTGGCGACGGTATTGTGGGGGAATGGCACTATCCATGGGTGGCAGCTGAACGTTGGCCCGAATCGGGGGCAATGCGGTTGCCATTGGGCCATACATCGACTGCTGGTGGCCCATGGAGTGCATGTCGCGTGTACCGTGCATCGGATGCGCCGAGTGCATACCCATCGCGTTCGGCTTAGCGTAAACCAGGGACTGCGAGTACTGTTCAATGAACTCAGAGCCGCTCTGGTGGTAGCGAGGGGGGAACGCGGTGTGACCAACCGGATAGAACGAGGGTTCATCCAGACGACCACCGCTGTTGATATGAGGAGGCGTAGGGGGCAGGCCGTGGCCTGGAGCGTAGAAGGATGGCATCTTGAAAAGGGGGAGGGGTGATATAACCAGTTCAGGACGGGAAGGGGTAGACGGCGTGATTTTCTATTCCGTCACTAGATCGTCAGCACAATTGGCCAGGCCTGAGAAGCAGCGCAGAGACACAGCTAAGACAGATGACCAGGAGAAACTGATGCGAATCGAGCGAGATTGGAGTGAACACGAACCGTCTACTGCTTCACCAAGCCCTGATCCTGGAGGGGAGGAGAGAGAGCGCTGCTCAAGGAGCGCGTCGCTCTGATATCGTCGTAGTGAACGTCTCTAGTTGAATGACATTGAGGGGGGAACTCTTCAATCAAACCGAGTGGACCGAAGAACAAATGAGAGAGAAGGAGCGTGGGTTTTATGTTGGGAACAAGCCCTCGATAAATTTTCGGAGCTGGTCTCTTGAGAAGGGTCGCAGTAGTCGAAGTTGAGCAACGATTTCGAATCACACAGACACGGACACACAGACAGACACGGCAGGTTAGAAGGAGGAGGAGGAGGGGGTAGAGGCGAGTTGGCGAACGTATCCCTGCACCGAACGTATAATTTTGGGGTAGGCTTCGGTGGAAGAAGAAGACGCGTTCACAGTAGCAACAGGGCGAACCCGCGGGAAAAGGGAGGAGGGGGAAAAAAAGAAGATCACAAAAAATGGGAATTCCCTCGCGTAGAGGCAAACCTCACGAATGAGGTCAGCAACGACACTTAGTGAAAAGCTCGTTGGAAGATAGAGAGGTGGTTGAATAGGGGAGGGAGTGGGAAGAGGAGGAGGAAGAGTAGTGGAAAAGGGAGAGAAGAGAGAAAGGTGGAGCAGAGAGACACACAGAGAGTTGTGTGTGTGTGTGTGGGTGTGGGTTGACAATACGTGACAAGGTTACCATACACGGGTCTCGACTCATGGCAGACTTTTAGTCACTTTTTGGCGGTGGATTCCATTGCAGCGGATGTGTTGGGCAGTGGCGGGTGCTGTTTTGCCGGGGTTTTTGGCTGGTCTCCTGGTGGATTTTCTCCAATTTTCTTACCGTCACCGACTATTACCGACTGTCCCCAGTCCTACCAGAGGGTTCATAGTGTTCAGTACTGTTGTACTCCGTACTCTACGGATGATTCTCAGGGCCTTTCACCCGAAATCCAGCCGATCTCTCCGTCTCCGACTTGATATTATTCTGCTAGCCTAATCAAAATATCAATGAGAGTCCTTCATTGATTAAAGAAGTGACGACGATATATACAAGATTACTACAAAATTAAACGGGTATACCCCGTAATGCCCACCTAGCATGAAAATCCCTAATCTACTTAATTTAGATAATACCAATCACAGTATCCTTAATTAATCCATTCCATATACTTGTAATTACCTCATTGCCCCCTATGACAGCACCAAGTCTCTCCGGAATAGTAAGTCCTAGAAGGCAAAAAGAAAAAAAAAAGCACCTACGTAAGTGTGCCCAGGCTGAGAAGAGGAGTGTTAGCCACCCCCCGGCATTACATCCTGCCCATACGGAGTGTACATATGTAGGTACTCCATAGTCGTGAACGGGTGGCCATGACCGAGGGAGGACTAGTCACGTCTCATACAAAGTATGTCAGTCGCCTCCCTCCTGAGTGTCCTGCCCCCCAAAAGTCTCCCCCCAAGCCTGTAAAAACCCTCAAGCCCGGTGATGCAACGCCCGTGTCACTTAAACTAGTTAGCGTAGCAGAGGGAAAAAAAATTCTAAAAAAAGGCCTAAGAGAAGAAAAAAAAAAAAAAGAAAAAAGCGGACCTTCTCGTGCGGGCTCCACTTGACTAAGCTGGGAAAAAAAGGTGTAAGAGTGGTTCTAGGCATTTCCAATCTTTCCAACGTTAAAGTGTAAGTAAAAGTGAAATTACGGCTAGAATACATAGGGTAAAATACACGACGGGGGCACATTTTCTTCTTGCGTGGGTCCAAGCGTTGCAGACTGACATTCCGGCCTGCTGTTGCTGGGTCTACGGTGAAGTAGTTCAATTCAGTCAAGAACGACGTTGAAATTCACGATGAGAGATTACAATCCTTAGGAAATAGGACAGGTGAATCATATCAGCCTCCTAGGAGACATAAGCAGGAAACTATGTTAACGCCGTACCTCGGATCACCATCACCCCGTACAACCAAGCAAGGGCCGCCTGAGAGCCACCGATGACTGATGACCGATGACCGACCGGATGATCGATGACTTGTTCACGGCCCCTCTAATTCCTGAACTCTCTAGTTAGTTAGTGACAACTGGGTCTGACTCTCTGAGTCACCGAGTCTGGAAGTGATCCCTGCAGGGCGCATAGCGTCATGCCGCATGGTGACAGGAGGAGACGGTGTCCGATGAAAACGAGTGGCCGGAGAAGGCGGAGAGGGTCAGAGACTCTTAGTAGTAAGAGGGGCAACGCCAGTCGAACGGACGGGGGGCGGTGGACCAGTTCATTGCGCACGGGATGACTCCGTAGTTAGGCGTGGCTAAGAATCATCATGGATGGAAGGCAAAAAGTATAGAAGCATATGAATACTTTTCAGTGAGATCATGGTGATAGCTGCCTAGCAACGGCTTATATTTTTATTTTGTTATTATCATTATCATTATCATTATTGTTATTCTCTGTAGGCATCTATATCCTGACGAGGCATGATGACTGCGGCTCCTTCGTACATACATAGCACTGCCAGTGCCAGCCCCCACTAATAGTAACAGACTCCCACGTATATCCCCAGGTACCTACCTGCCCACATATACGCTATGTTCCAAATCACCTACACAGTACTAGTAAATCCCGCATGCACTTCCCTCTCCCCAAACACCATTGGAGGTGTATCACTATATGATCCTTCCAATCAACCAAGGTAAACCTGATTACTCCCCGTATCCCCTTCTACCTAAGGTACGCCAGGCGCCTCCTCCACCTATAGAACAGCGCATACAGTATGTACATCCATCCTGTCGTCCAAATCACCCACCAAAAGCACTGCTTGCAACCCTTTTCCCATCCCAGCCCAACCAGTGGATCTAGAGCCAAAAAAGCAACCGTTTCCAATTCCAATTCCAATTCCCCGGCTACATTCGGCCCAACCACGAGTTCACACTTAACAGGTACGGAGTAAACATACACTACGGAAGCAAAGGGGACTAACAACTAGTACTAGTAAGTTAGTAGTTAACTACTATACGGAGTAGCCATTGTCAGATTCCATTATTCTCACTCCCAACTCCGCTTTTCCTCTCTTCTGCAGCGGGCGTCGGGCAGAATATACTTCCCAACCCCGCCTAGGAAAAATCCGGGCAGTGACACGCGCGACCCCTCTCTCTCTCCATCTCCTGCCCAGCACGGGTATATCGGTCGGACTAGACTGCAGCCGTTCCTTCGTTCCTTAGTACCTACAGCCTAGCCTCTAACCTCCAAACCTGACCTCCAAGGCGGGGGAGACAATAAACAAAACAGTAATACCCACTCCGGTTAAGTGTTGTCTGTACTGTACACCGTAAACTAGTTAGATTTTCATAGTGTTGTCACATACTCCAACTATACTACTCCAGACACGCCGCGGACCGGGATCGGTGGTGTGGAGACGAAGGCGTTTCAATTTCTCAATTCCTCCAGTAGGTACTAGGTGTTTTTAGTTGGTACCTTGAAGGAATAGCCGGCGTCGGAGGAATTGGGACCTGGGTCGAGGGGGTTCTGCATTAGAAATCAATCCCCGGGTCTACGGCAATTATACTATAGGTAATTGGGTCTTTCTTTTTCTGACGGGTGTTTTTGTTCTTTCGGGCTAGATTTCTATCTTCATAGTACTGCAGTAGTTCGTGTTTACTATTTCCTAGTCCTAGGTAGGTAGATAACTATACGATGATGAAAGTATGTCAGGTGTAGCCACATAATACTGCGTGTACTTGTACTACTGGAGAAATATTCCCTTAGATATGCTTTGGTATTTTGTTTCTATCATGTTCAAGCTTTTGTGTATAACATGTACCCGCACTACCGGTCGAGGCAATGCCGATAGGATGAAGAATCTAGAGGGGAAAAGAGTTCGGACAGTTTTAAACATAGGGACGGTGACTCGGAACTTTGTTCAGAGTCTAACGACAACCCTCGGCTCTCACATCCCGGTGTTTCCCTCAAGGGACAACGGTCGTAGTGGTAGCGGACTACCTAACCACCCGTTCAACAAGAGGGAAATGCAGGATGAAAACTGTGTCCGCGCAACAAAATTGGGGGGGGTGTAGGGGGAAGAAGTTCCATGAACAAAGGGAGTAAAATAAATCCAAAAATTGGTTCAGGCATCTGCCTGCCAGAACAGAGGGATATCATTAAGATTCAAACGAACCCAGACGCAAACAAAAAAGTGAAAGAAAAATGACATAGACTCGTATACTCGGAGAGATCGTCAAGGGAGGGGGTTTGGTAGGGAAGGCACACAAGAGAAACCCATTCCATTCCAATCTAATCCCTCCCGGCCGAGCACTTCCAGGGTGTGATGGGGGGTGAAATCCAATCAACTCCCGATCCAGCGCTCATCACGGTCCGATTTCAATCTCAGTGTGATATCACAAAGCCGAGACGAACCAGACATAAAGCTAGAGATTCACGATGTGTGAACTCTAGAAAATACACCTCGAGCGGTAGAACAACACTTCACATAGGCCGTGCTGTCTACTCGTCTTTCAGGCTTCCCACCAGGTTGCGCAACACATCCATAATGACCGCTTCGTCCTTGGGTTCACCGCCAGGGAACGAGCTCTCGGTGGCATTGCCTAGAACCCGGGCACGCGCACTGCGAAGGACCTCCCGGATGTAGTTCTTATCCTCGTAGTCTTCCATGAGAACATTCTCAAAGTCGTCAATGGCCTTGTTGGCGCGCTCAGTAAACGAGGGGGACTCCGGGGCAACTGGTGGAGGACCAGACTGCATAGAATGGTGCTGTGGTTGGTGTTGCGGTGGTGGCTGGTGATGGTGGGTTTGAGGTCCTGGCGGTGGAGGATGTGGTTGATGTGACTGGTGATGCGGTGGTGGCACATGCTGATGTGGTGGAGGGGGTTGATGCGAGTTTTGCTGGTGCTGCTGGTGTTGCAACTGGACCGGCTGTTGGATTGAGTGCTGGTGCGGAGTTTGATATTGCGGCACAGCGGGAGGAGGATAGGCTTGGGATTGAGTATTGATATGTGGCTGTGGCGTGGAGGGTGCCTTTTGTGGAGGTGGGTAAGGGGAGTGATGCTGCTGCTGCGGCTGCTGGTGTTGCGATGGCCCTTGAATCGGCTGTGGCTGCGGCTGCGGCTGTGAATTCTGCGGCTGCGGTTGGTGCTGTTGAGGAGCCTGCGGAGGCGGGTTGGAGGCGTAAGGAGAGGTATAAGTTCCCGGAGTTGTCCGAGCAAAGGCAGCTGGGAGGTTCCCACGAAGAGCACTTGGGATAGGGAAGGATGCGGGGGCAGGTGCAGGTGCAGGAACAGGAACAGGAACAGGAGTCGGAGCTGTACTCTGAACCGGAGTTGGCACTGATGATGGCGTTGGTACGGACACAGGTGCCGGTGCCGGTGCCGGTGCCGGTGCAGGTACAGGCGCAGGCACAGAAGCTTGAGGTACAGCGGGCGCAGGCGCGGAAACCGGAGGAGCAGCAGTAGGAGCGGGAGCAGCAGGAGGAGGAGGGGCAGTGGAGACTGGAGGAGGTGCATACGGGCTGGTATGCTGTTGTTGGGGAGGCGCTGAAGGTGCTGAGAAGGAGTTTGCAGATGGAATCGAAGGGAACTGGAAGTGCTGATGCTGATGCTGGTGCTGGTTCTGCATTGGAGCAGGCGCACCCGTTGGTGGTGCATAGGAATGCGGCATGGGAGGCATGTAATGCTGAGGAGGCGGCACCGATACGGGTGGTTGCGGTGGCGGAGGCGATGGACGTCTCTTCTTCTCCTTTTCGACAGACGCGCCAGGACGAAGTTGCCAGGACCAGCCCTTGCCATCTCGCTCGGCGTGCATAAACAAATGGCTATTGCCATTGAGGTTGTGTCGCACACTGGATGTCCATCCTTCAGTCTCACATTTGAAGCGGAAGTATGGATACTTCAGTTTCAATGCACGGTAGATCTGCTTCAGAGTCATCGGATTTCCAGCTTCCGTTAGAGCATCAAAGATGAGAACAGCGTAGTTATAAGGCGGCTTGGCCAGATCCTCAGGAGTATAAGCAGACTCTGGAGGGTAGTTGGGAGACGGAGACCGCGAGGGCTTTCGCTTCTTGACGGGTGGAGGCTTGACATATTCCTCGGGGCGTTGCTCGGTTGTGAACTGGCCTCCTTCTGTCGAAGGCAAAGGAAAGTCCATGCCATCGCCCTTCTTCCTTTTGGTATACTTGCGCTTCTCGGCGGGCTTGGCGGAAGACGGTGGCGATTCGGCACTAACCGACTCCTTGACAGTCTTTCCAGCCTTGCTTGTTGGGGGTTTAGGTGGAAGGGCAGGCGGCGGCGGAGTGACACCACCGTTGGCCTCACGTTTGGCAGCCATCTTCTGCTCCCTGGCCAGTTCGGCTCTTTCACGCTTGGACATGATGCCATCCTTGGGAGGACGACCAGGACCCCGGCGACGTGCAGGTTGGCCATCCCCGCCAGCTTCAATGGAAGCCAGAGCCTTGGATGAATCGGAGTCTTTGGTTTTGAGGACAATCTTGGTCACCTTTGAAGAAGGCTCCCTGCTCTCACTATCACTGAGTGGCTTGTCTGTGTCGTCCAGCTCATGCTCGGCGTCGACTGAGCCCTGATCACCCTCTTCTTCCTCGGCGAGTTGCTCCTCCATACGATCCGCACCGGTTTCGCCGATGGGAACGTCTGGAAGCAAGAATCGAATGCGCACTCCTCCAATTTGAATGTAATCACCGCTATGCAATGGCCGGACTTGCCCCGGGGACAGCCAGTCAGCACCGATGAAAGCTCCATTGCGGCCCATGACTTCCATCTCAAACAAATTGCGGTCAAAATTGTAGGCAATGCGGACATGCCGGCGAGAAATACCACGGTGACCTGCGGCCGTACCGTCAATTGTCGAGGGGGGATGAATAGGAATGGTCGGACAAGAATCGGGAGACGGGAGGAGAGCCAATGTATCAACCGGTTTAGGGTCACCATTTCCTTCTTGGAGGGACTGCATGGCGAGTGCATTGTAGTCAGTGGATGCCTGTAATTGCGCCGGGTTGGCATGCAGCGGCACCACTGATCCATCAAAGGAGGATTTTGATGATCGTCGGTTCATATCCAATTTACCGGGCATGTTGTTGCCAGAGAGGTTGGGGGGAACATCCGGATCAAAGCCCATGATACCTCCACGGTCGCTGACTACACTGCCCATCATCGCAGCGCTTTCTTCTCGCTTCATTCGGTTAGGCGTATGGGAAGTATTACCACCGCTTGAACTCTTGGCCCGAGAGCTCCGCACGGCCTGCCGATACTGATACTCTCGCTGATGCGCAGCGCGCGCTGCCCGTACATCACGACCCAGAATGAATGAGTAGGTGTTGCAATAAAAATGCCCATCATCAAACTCCAGCTTCGCAAAGGCCTGGATTCGAGGTTCTGATCCAGCCACCGAGGTCGATCCATCCTGGTATCCTAGAGCTGACAGGTCGGCGCTCTGTGATAGATAAGCTGCGGTGAGCATTTCGTTCTGTTGAAGAGCCTCGAAGGCGTTTTTCGGGGCGACGGCGAAATCGAAGGGAGGGAGCAAAGACGGTTGTTGGTCGAGGTCCGTCTTTGCATGGTTCAAAGGATCGGACAGATCCATGGCGTCGGAACCTCGATGCCCCGTGTGAGTTCCATCCTGCGGCGTCGCATCGAGTTGCGCAAAGATATCATCCGTAGATTTACCGCCATTCGACATACTTTGCATCCCTGCCGAAGCCGAGGTCTGTTGTCCATCCTGCGGCAGATTGAGATCGAAGGAGAAATCGTTGTTCAAGTCCATCTTTTGATCCATCTGCTCATCATCGTCGCCCATTTTCAACTCCTGCTGGTGCCCTGTCCCTGTCCCTATCCCCGTTCCAGTCTCTGTCGTTGGTGACCCGTTTGTCGGGACAGAATTCGCCGGCGCAGATTGATTCCCGAGGAGTTGAGCGAGCAGCGCACCTGCAGCGGACTGCGTGTTGATATTCTTCTGAGTATCAGACCCGGCCAGGTCCTGAGGCTCGACGGGTTCCATCTTGATTCCGATTGGAGTGGCGGACAAGCCCTTGGAGGTTGGGGCAGAATTATGCTGCATGTCGCGGGTTGCGGAGTCGCTCCTGGAGTCGGTCGGAGGTGAAAGGTCGTGCTGAGAGCCGCCATAGTCGTACATGGGCGTATCGGGGCCTGGGTCAGGCGGTCGATGGCCCACTGCTGGCGCCGTCATGGTCTGCGACGACATGGCTCTGGAAGGAGAGGAGAAGAAGGAAGAACCAAAGCTGAAGTTCTCGCTCTCTTGGGGGCCCGGGCGGTGAGGGCCGATTGCCCGGTTGGTGGCTGCAGAATGCCGTAGAGTTGGGACTTTTTTTTCTCTTCTGTCAGACTGACCTTGTAATTATTTCCATGATATAAAGAGGTTGTTTGGTAATTGAAGAGAGTTTAGATTCTAGTCACTGCAGTGAATCTGGGAATAAACCAATCTTGTTTCTTTTTCCCCTCTCTCTCTCTCTCTGGCACCAGACGATCCTCCGGGACAAATTTTCTCTTGCCGCCCCGCTCCTCCCGATCCACCCAGTTGGGTGCCTGGTTCCTCACCGATTGGAGATAGGGATCTATGGCAGTCCAGCCATTCTCCTACTACCAACAACTGTATTCTGTATGCTTTGTTTATATCCTAGATTTTAAAAGAACAATCTTAAATTGCATAGGAAACGGTTTGATAAATCCATCTTCAATTCATGCCCGATGGAAAACCAAAGTGGAGTCAACCCCTCTCGCAACGTCCAGTGGCTTGCCTCCGCTGCAAGACTCGGAACGTATACTCTTTAGCTTAAACCCCGACGATCAACTCGCATTCAAGTCATTCCAATTGACAGACCCCACGTGCAAGAGATTCTCAAAATCATATAATACAACCAAAATAGAAATCAGTATCCCAGTTCATACCTAATAGTACTTTTGACATGTAAATAGAATGAGAACAAGAGCGGAGTAAACCCGTTGGAGAAGTTCCCCCCAAACCAGAAAATCACCTGCAGAACCCGAGTCCCAATCTTATCAGCACCACCATCCATGCATAATTTCTCACTCTATTTCCTCTACCCCTCCACTCACATTACTATCCCTCTCCCCTCCAATACACATCACCACCCTCTAATAAAGGTTCAACATGCCCAAACCCAAGAAGTCCGACCCCAAACCTCCTCCAACCCGCCAACAACCCCCCACACAACCACCAAACTGGCCACCCCTCCGTCCCCTCCTCCCCACAACAGACCTACACCTCACCCCCCTCGTCCCGGACCAGATCTACCTAATCCGCAATTTTCTCCCCGCAACCCTCTGCAAGACCTACGCCTCATTCCTGTCAAACCTCCCGCTCACGACGACCCCCGGCCGGCCGAAGAAGGACGAGGCGGTACGTGTGAATGATCGGTTTCAGGTGCAAGATGCGCGGTTTGCGGAGATGTTGTGGGGCGGGACGGCGTTGAGGGAGTTGGTTCTGGAGAGGTTTGATGAGGATGAGGAGGAATATGAAGATGAAAGGAAAGGAAGGGAAGAAGACGAACAAGCCAAGACACAAAAACTTCGCGAGACATGGGGTGGACAGCCACTCGGGCTAAACCCAAATATACGTATCTACCGTTACTCAAAAGGTCAATTCTTTGCTCAGCATTGTATGTCTACTCATTCCACTATCATTCAACTTCCAATTTCACCTTCAACCTTCCACTTTCCACTTTCCATATACTCACACCCATCCCACCATCTAGACGACGAATCCAATACCCTAACCTACAACCCCCCCTCCACCACAAAATCCATCCCCGCCCTTACAACCTGGACCCTCCTAATCTACCTAACAACCTGCACGGGCGGCGAAACAGTCTTCTACCCGGACGCGACGCGCGCGCACCCGAATCCAGAACCGATTGCGGTAGCCCCCGAGGTGGGTATGGCGCTTTTGCATCGGCATGGGGATCGGTGTATGGTTCATGAGGGGAGGGTGGTGACTGGTGGGGAGAAGTGGGTTGTTAGGAGTGATTTGGTTGTTGCTAGATAATGGAATTGGTTGGATAGTTGGATATTGATAGGTTGGGTTGGGAGGGAGGGAGAGGGTAAATATGGAGTGGTGGATGATTATGGAGTTTGGTTTTGGTAGATTAAATGCTGGGGGAGAATTGTGCATGTGCATTTTGGAGTTTGGGTTCAATTACATCGGGGAGCAGAGCATAGCATACCATTCTGCATACAGTGGCTTGACTTCATTTTTAGAATGTCCTTTCCACTCTGATATCAGTGTAACCATCTACTCTCTACAGCAGATACAGTGACAGTACCAAAAGACCAAATTCTAATTCAATTTGCGCAGTCCTGCCCAAACAGCAGGACCCAATCAAAAAATCCGAAGAGCAAGCCAGCAAGGTACGATAGTGTGACAAGATGATATACCTAGTCAGCGAGGGGCGAGCACCAAGCCGAAGGTGAACCGTAACCAAAAAAGGAAACAGAGATTTGTAGATACAGGAAGTGTAGTAGTCATAAAAAAGAATGTAGTCTGATCAAGTGGAGGGGTCTGACGGGAATCCAAGGGGAAGAAAAGAAGAGAGAGTCGTTGTAACATGAAACTGGAAATTAATAGCACGCAGAGGGTGGTGAACAATCAAACTTTGGAATCGATATAAGAATGAGAATGAGAATGTCGAAAGGTGGAGACAGAAAAGAGAGAGAAATCATAGCCTTCCTTCCTGGCCACATCCATCCAATTCAATCCCATCAATTTGTCTTCCCATAGTCCATTCGCTTTCGTATCATATCACATTCATTTGGATACGGGGGTCTGAGCTGCATCCAATTGATACTCCGTTCGACGCATGATATCCTCCACCGGTCCGAGCAGTCGCTTGAATCCATCCCGGCCCAATCGGGCAACCTTGACATCAGTTTTGGTGATGATGCTGGCCGCCCGAGGCTTATCATCCAGCAGGGCCAGTTCACCAAAGTAATCACCACGGGAGTAGTTCTTCACCGAAACGCCATTCTTAAAGGCCTCGGCTTCACCAGCTTCCAAGAGGTAGAATGCGTCACCAGGGTCGCCTTCAGTGATGATGGTGGCCCCGGCGGGGTACTTGATAGGTTCCAGGGCGTCGGCAATCTTGGCACGCTCGTAGGGCTTGAGGGAGGAAAGAAGGGGGACTTCCTCGAGGAACGCCTCGTACATGCGGCGCCGCTGGAAAGCCGAATCCATGAGAATGCGTCGGAAGGTGATCCGGTCCAGAGCCCAGAGGGTGCTCTTCGCGTCGGTGGAAATCACCGTCGCGGCACGAGGAGCATTGTACATGAGGGCCAATTCACCAAAGGAGCCACCAGGCCCAGTGGAACTTACCTTGTTGCCCAGGCCATCAGGTCCAGGCTGCACGGAGCCTGAAGGGTGGATGTAAATGTCAAATTGACCCTTCTCGACAATATAGAAGTAATCGCCCGCATCACCCTGGGAGATCACCTTGATATCCTTGGCCGGAATGGGTTTCTCAACCAGAGCGTCCAAAACGGTCTTGAATTGGTCGTCATCCAGGTGGGAGAACAAGAAATTGTTGCTGACCGCAGTCTTCAGACGGGCCAGCTGATCCTCGGTCTTGGGATGGTGCGGAGGCGTCCAGCTATCCGATCCCGCAGACGTGGGGTTCAGTGACTCTGCCGACACCGAAGTTCGTCGACCCAGCGCATAGTTGTTGGGGAATCCGTGATGCGCTGAACCTGTCGGGAGTGCAGCGGGTTGCTCATTGTCGCCACCCTCTGCTCCACCTCGAGGCCCCGAGTCAAAGGGACTCCGGCCAAAAAGTGAAGCTCCAGCACCTGTTCCGGCTGGTGAACCGCCCTCTGCAAATGCGCTTCCTCCAAAGATGGCCGAGCCACCGGTGTTGGCCTGTTTGAATGTCACATCAGTTGGTGACGTCACCTCGAATTCTTCCTCCTCTGAGATTTTCTGAATGTTGGGGTTTTTCTCTTTGGCGCTAGTGTCGAGGAAGGGGTTGGTCCCCGGGAAAGAGTTTTGTGCCATGACTGTATAGGCTGTAGGGGCCGGAGAGGCCGCCACTCCGGCCACGGTGAAGGTGGATGAGGAAAAGGGAAGTGGGGAGGGAGAGAGCGTCGGATGGAGACCTGATCGCGGGGAAGTGAAGCTGGTTGATAGCTCTGCAAGGAGGAGGAGGTTAGAAATTTTTTGGCAGACCAGATCAGGAGAGCTTGTGCAGAGAAATAATTCGGTGATAAATTGGAAGAGATGCAGGTGGACGGGAAGGTGCAGAGGTAGAAAGAAGCGTCCACCAGAACGAATGGAGGGGCAAGTTCCGGTCCAGCAGTGAGTGGGGTTGGTCGGTTGAATGCCTCTAATTGGAAAAGGAAGAGGCCATGAAAGGGTGCTAAACTGCTGTTTCGGGAGCTCTGCTAGAATAATACCTGGTACTTGCCACAGGCTGCGGAAGGGGAGGAAGAATGAAAGAAAAGCGATAAACTCACCTGAAGGGTAATGAAAGGAGCAGAAAGCAAGGTGGGTGAATGGACCGAGAATGGGCTTGCGAGAAAGCCAACAAAAGAGCCCAGTTCAAGCGGGAGAAGCAGTATGGAAGAAAGGAAGGAGAGAAAAGTGGAAATGAGGCAAGTGGACAAGAGGCAGAGGAAGAGATGAAGGAGGGGTAGTAGTGGTAGCCAAAGAGGAGTAAAGTTGGGGCGAGTTGGTCTGAGCTTCTTCTCGTCGATCATCCTCAGTTTACCGTGTCGACCGTCTATTAACTACTACTATGTATGTACTACTGCCTAGTAGTCGACACTGTGCCTAATAGTGCCATTCGGCTCTCCCCCTCCTCTTCCCGTCCTCCTCTCAACGAATCCGAATCGATGGATGAGCTGATCGACGTCACTCATTCCCATCTTAGGGCACTGCCCGTCTCCGAGTGGATGGGCAAGCTTGTAGCCGAGACTATAGGCTCCAGTTTGGAAACTATAGAGCGGTGGGAAACTCTAACATGGCTGAAAGGAAGACTCTGGGAAGACTGATGGAACGAGGTGAAGCACACGACCCTGGCTGCGACCTTGAAAAAGCTTCGTCACGGGGGGTTCCAGGTGTCTTCTAGAACACCTGCGGGTTCCGAAGGAAGATGATCGGTGCACTCGAAGGTGACGGTGGCAAAAAACTCCACCCCTCCATAACAAGTACAGTACCTAAGAACCTTGTACTTCTGTACTTTTCAAGTGGTCTTCACCATGACAGGGAAGTGTGGACGATAGAGCAAGGTACGATGCTACAATGGCGAAATTCCATCTGAGCTACGGGGGAACCTATAGGCGAGCAGGCAGGAGAAGGTCGAGGTGGTCATGACTCTTGAAGTCATGAGAGCCGTTTCCGGGCGAGGCTTGGCCCACTTGGGTCCAGCCTATGGCAGTGGATGGAGCCATCCATCATTAAGTAAGTAACATATGACTCGATAGATTCAATTTACAACAAATAGTAGCTTCGAATGCAAGCACCTGGTCAATTGCTACTCTTTTCTTTTTCTACAATTTTTCAACCTAACTAAACTATATTTCACTACACGTCTGCCTGGGCTACTCCTCATAGTTACTAGGAATCGGTTGACCGGGCGGGTAGTGTCGATCGGGCCTGTTCGTTAGGGAGCACTAACTCTGGGATCAAACTTTCAACCCGTACAGACAGTATTGTAGGAACTTTGTTCCATCATGCGTCATCCATGCAGCCCTGCAAAAATTATATCCTTCTTTCCCCTTACCTTCTATCAAAATTTTTTTACCTATGGATTATTTGGTACAGTCAATTCTTGCCAATGCCATACCCGACTAGCCACATCGTGGTCTAGAAGGAGAGAGAGTTCAAGCCACATTCCCATGGGTCTGAGGGCAGCTCTAGACTAAGCAGACCCAGCTCGACTAACGAGCTATAAGGATGAACTTAGCGGTGTAGAATTGCGAAGAATAGATGCCTAAGCACAGCCTGGTCGGATCAATGAGACTCGGGTCCATTCATTATCCACCATCATAGCCCTCAATTAGAACCCTATACTAGTAGTTAGTGAGGTAGCACACTGATATGAGGTTGATTCTAGGGATAAAGTACCAAGTAAGCTGGGTTCGTCTGTGCAGGGCCTGTGTCACACCCCCACCCGAATTCGACTGGGCGCGAAGCTTGGAAACTCAGCGCTTTCTTGCCCCAAACTCCCTTCTCTTCTTCCTTTTCCTCCCCCTCCCAACCAATATTCTACCCACTTCGGCTCCTTTCTCACCCTGACGTGAGGCAGCTGACCATCCAATTCAGCCGCAATGGGGACGTTTACCTTCAAATGGTGAGTTTGGCCCATGCGATTGGCAAGCCGGGACGGACACACTGAGAGGGCTGGCTCGTGAGCTATTCTAGCGCCCGAGACAAGAACCCTCCGAGATCCCGCTTTCCATACGCAATATGAGCTCGAGTCTTCCCCCCCGTGGCACAGACACACATCTAGGGCGAGAGCGCTGACTGGTCGGTTCCTCGCATTTGCATGTAGGCCTCACAGTGCGAACGAGGTGTTCGTCACGGGTACCTTCGATGATTGGGGTAAGACGGTGAAACTGGACCGGGTGGGCGACATCTTTGCCAAAGAAGTCGCATTGCCTGCACAGAAGATCCAATACAAGGTAAGCGCCAGTTCTTTTTTGTGTGTGCCCCTCTGGAGAATCTCTCTGTCCCCTTTCAATTGTCCCGTCTTTTCCAAGCCTCCGTCATCATTTGTGGCTTGCGCGCATAGATAAAACCGTTGCGGTGAGCATGAACAGCCTCAATTTTCAGGCTATTTAGGCAACCCCCCAGCTTCTCCATGACGCTTCATCTTACCGCTGACGTCATCCCCGCCCCCTTCTTCCCCTCTCTTTCCTCTTAAGGGCCAAAACTATAAAATCACGGGCTAAGCGCCACACCTCCGGAGGGGTACTTCCGTTTTTCTTTGAACTGAACTTGCTAACCGTGAGGTCTCAAGTTTGTTGTCGACGGCACTTGGACCACTGATAGCCACGCTCGAGAGGAAAACGACGGACACGATAACATCAACAACGTGCTGCTTCCCGAGGACATCCAGACCCAGACCCAGACCCAAGAACCTGCCACCCACGACGTCACCACACCCACTATCATGTCTGGTGTGACCCCCGATTCCACCACGGCGGCCCTCGCAGCCCAGGTCCCCAAGGAGCAGCCCAATGGTGGCCTACCGGGAGCCTTCCCTGACACCCCGGGACAGGAGTCCGACCAGATCCTGTCTGTCAATCCCATTCCCGCCTCCGGTGGCTATGGCAACCCGATCAAGTTGGCCCCGGGCGAGAAGGTCCCGGATCTCAGCTCCATCTCGGGCAACACCGTGGAATCGACCGTAAAGCTGGACAAGGAGTCGTATGAAAAGGGCGACAGTGTGCCGCTCGGCAGCGCTGGCACTCAGAGTGATACCGCCGGCTCCAGTGCTTTCACCGTGCCCCCAGTCACCAAGAACCTGATCCCCGAATCTAGTCTCCCCATGGGTGGTCCTGCTCAGCGGGCTGCCCAGGCCGATCCAACCCAGACCAGCATTGGTGGCCCTGCCCAACAGGCCGCCATGGCTGACCCCGGCTACACGATCCAATCCGCGGCACCTACCTCGACTACCGCCGCCCTGGCGGCCGAGGTCCCTCTCGAAAAGAACAAGCAGACCAATGGTACTGCCGAGCCTGCCCAGGATGTTCCCCAGGTGGTGAAGGACTCGATTGCCGAGGCTCACGAGAATCCCGAGGCGGCTGCCAACAAGGAAGCCGTGGAAGAGAAGAAGGCGATGGAGAATGAGTTGCACAAGACCGTTGCTGTCGAGCAATCTACCGGTGCTCCGGCGCCGACCACCGCTGCTGTCCCTGTCGCGGTCGTCCCTCAGATCGTGAAGGAGTCGATCGCCGAGTCTCACCAGAACCCCGAGGCGGCTGCCAACAAGGAGGCCGTGGAAGAGAAGTCGGCAGTGGAGAGCGAGCTGCAGAAGACCGTGCCTGTGGAGGAGTCTGCAGGCGCCCCAGCCCCGACTACTACTGCTGCTACTACTGCTACCGCTCCCGGTGCGAGCTTGGCTGTTCCCCCGATCGACTCTACCGATGTGTCTCCTACTTCTACACCTCCACCCGGTCGTGTTGCCCCCACCTCTGCTGCACCCACTTCCGAGCCAGCGCCCACCGAGACTCAGACTGCTCCGGTCGTGACCACCGGTGTGGCTACTTCGGAGACCGCCGCCAAGTCGACGCCCACCGAGCCAGCCAAGCAGTCCGCCAACACCTCCGGCACTGGGGAGATCCACGCCAAAGAGGAGAAGAAGAAGAAGCGCCTGAGTGGATTCTTCAGCAAGCTCAAGGAGAAGCTGAAGTAGACGGATCATACTCGCACTACTCTTCGAATGCCTTCGATGACCATTTGTCTTTTTTATGGGCGGACCCATCCCCTTTAATGCTGGCTGGCTTTTAGACCGCGACGCTAAAGAAAGCTGGAAAAGAGGATCTTGTGAATTTCGTCGGATGTCTCGTTTCGACGAGTCGACCGACATTCTGTGTGACGATTTGTTTTGTTTTATTCTTCTTCTCGCGCCTTGTTATTTTTGATCTGGATACCTCATCTGCACTGCACTGCTCTCGCCCTCTCCGCATTGTATTCCAGCAAGTCCTGTCTGTGTTTTACTCTGATAGCAGTGTTTACTCTACCCTAATACTGGTTCAGTTTAATATATCTCCCCATCATCGAAGGAATAGCTCGTAAAAGGCATAGTTCGCACTTCCGTAGTTCCTAACACCATAATCCCGAAATGTAAAATCGACCCTAACGCCTGTTCCATATCCTTTCAATCGGATCTGTCCAACTCGGACCTTTATATCGGTCTTACCGGCCTCATGCCCCTGTCAAAAGGGTATAGCATTACTAACTTGCCCATTGAGTTTCACCGGATAACCAAGGACACTAGTGATTCCCTCGTTAGTCCTATCTTCGCTTTTTGAAAAGAGAAATGGGAGTATTTAGAGGAAGGAAGAGCATACTCTCGACCTGTCTGCGTACACCCACAACCACAGAAAATTGACGCCGGCCAACAAATCACCTGTCAAATACCACCCGGTGTTAGCAACCTGCTAGGGATACAATTGGCCGAACCGAAAGAAGGTGCATGCGTGAATGCTCTTCGCAGTGACAATTTTCGAGAATACGTACCGCTGCGACGATGGTACAACAAAATCCTATTCGAGGTGAATCTGTCAGTATCGAATTCCTTTCCTTTTCTTTGCGCGTGATTTGAAAAGCCCGGGAATGAGGATAGTTGGGCTAAGAACGGACATATAGACATACCCAACGTCGGTCCAACGACCTTACAATGACACGGATTCTGATCAGTGCCGCATTGGAAACAGATTGGGAAGATGGGGAAGAATGGTACGTCGCACATGCTGGAGATGTGATGCAATGCGATTCGTATGGGATTGATTGATGTTCCCGATTCAATTCAATTCAAGGATGTATCCGATGCAGATAGATTGGGTTGGTTTGTAGGGAGCTCGTTGAGGTAGAGGATTGTTCAATTCAACCTGTCAGCATCAACGCATGATAGTATAGTGTGTTGTGGTAGCTTCAGATAAAGATAAAAATGAAATTGAAGATTAGTTTATTCATGAATCGACATCCATCTCTATCATGTAGAACCGGCTTCGTCGATTTGGGTTTGGGAGATTTCTATAGTATCATGATGACGCAGATGAAGACCGCGGTCCACCGATCGGCCCCGGTTGGTTTTGCTGTGGGGTAGGTAGGTGTGGGCACATGCATGGTTTGTGTGGGATGGGAGATGGAAAGAGATGATTATTGTGATGTGATTTTAATGAGAATGTGAGGTTAGCGTGGTCGTGGTTTATGTGATTTAATTCGTTGATGTTGGATGGCTAAACGGCTCGGGTTGTAGAGTGCCGAGTCCATGTGTAGTGTCTATCGGAGTTACCGTGGTCTATGTGTGCCAGATCCAACAGTACTAGAACGAATTGTTATCGATTGCAAGTTATTTTGTTATCTATTGGAGAATTGAGTATTATTGCATGGTATATGAATCAATGTGGTACACTATATTCAAAATGATCTAGCCCTCGTAGAGAGTTCGAGAGCGAAGCCTTAGGCCCGAGGGTGCCAAGTCAGATAGGTCCATAAGACTAGAGGAAGTGTAATCGAGTCTCCGTGCAATAACATTAGAAGTAGATTGCGTCGGCAATACAATTTCATTGCTCTAGAGGAGGCTATATGGTAGAAATTACATTTCAATCAAGTCCGAGCTCAAGTATGCATGCAGTGAGTGATTGATAGGCCTGAAATCAAAGTTCCCATATTGTGGTTCCCATATGGTGAGGACAAATTGTAAATGCTCAATTTTCAATGGCAGGGCCAGATCCCAGGTTTTCCACCAGGGAATTGCTCGGTATAGGGCATCATCGTACATCGTGGTGTGGCACATTGCCATCGAAGCGGACGAATAACAAGCCGGGAAAAAACAAATGTACATCAGAAAAAGAAAATAAAATGCAAGACATATATCAATAGACGGAAGAAAGCCCGAGACCATGTATCGCATCAAATATACCATGCTGAAAGGCAGGAGGCAAAGATAATGGTATGTTTGTATAGCCGGGTGAGTTGGCAGAGAGACCGGCATTAAGAAAAGAATGTGGAAGATATTGACAGGAACCAGTCATGTCGCGGATGGAGTTTTGTAGGCTGGAGCTGTAGCCGAAATGGAGGATTACTTGGAGTGCCTGGAGTATTGAGAAAATATGTTAGTTTAGTCTGAGTTCACTGGTGGACTCGATGCATTGAAAGACTTCACTTACGGCTTGCGCTTCTCAACACCCTCGCCCGCCTTTTCCCCTGACATATCCCAAAGACGACTCTTGTAAGCCGGGAACTTAGTCTGGTTCCACATATTGACCAGGACGCTAGAATGAATAAACTCGTTAGTTTCGAGATCTAAAGCAGACTCACGGAGGAAGGCTAGCTAGTTCTCACCTCTGCGTCCGATCCTTGTATTGCTCATCTTGGATTTCCTTCACTCGAACCTTCATTCCATCCTTAGTGAAGGCGATATTCTTGCGTTCCATCTTGGCGCGCGTATGCTTGCTCACGTCTTGAACGATTGTGTACACGACGTAGCCGACGACGGCAAGGACTGCGACGAAGAGGAGAAGCAGGACGAGGGGGAGAATGTTGCTGCCCTTGCTCTTAGACTTGGCCATGGTGGATGTCTGGTGTAAAGATAGTGGTAAGGTTTCGAGAAGGGTATATAATAGGTTGTTGCTTAAGATGGGCCGATAGGGCTATAGGGATGGGTGTGGCGTAGATGAAGTCTGTCAAGACTCAGCCTTAATGGTGCCGGGGAGTGGAGTCTTTAAAGATGGTATGGCGCCGAGAAACAGGGAGGGCTAGCGGGTGTCGTGTGCCAGAGTGGATGCAGGCAGGGCTTGGGCTTGTCTCGGCGCGGTTTATGATGCTGCCTGGTAAGCGAACAGAGTATGTGCAAGTGAGAGTGGGAATGTAAAACGAAAGTGAGAGAAGAGAGAGAATTAAATGCGCCAAGTCATCTGTTGAACCTGCAAGGATTCCTGAGGTAACTGGCTGAAACCCGGCGAAACGAATCTTCTGCTGGTCAGGGGCTTTCCCCCCTCTTTTCTCCGAACCAAAGAATAATAATATTAATAATAATCCCTCTTCCCCTGTGACGTTGATTCGATTGGGGGGGGGGGGGGGGGGGGGATCGTGGCTGTGCTTACCACTTCCCGATGAGGCGCACTTAACGAGGTGGCTTGACCAGATTGTGGCTGCCTGATTATGCAGGCGGGCTACGTGAAGTTACTAAAAACAGGGAAGTTTTCGATATGGTCGTTTTCTAGGATTGTAAGAAGATACCCGTGTTCCAAAGAGATACTTCGCCAGTTCGGAGATCAGTACTAACAAGCCAGCTTGTATCGATCTGAGATGATTTAGGACTACCTTTGACATGACCATATACTGTCGTCGTTAGCATGCAATAAGCAACATTTGAAAAGTCCGCAAAGTATTGACCAGTTTACATTGAAGAAAATCTTTCGATTGAGGATATCAGAACCTGAATTATTAAGATATGTATGTAGTATCTAGTATATAACATGACTGTCAACTGGCAGTCTGGCTGGTAAAAAACGCCAGTAGAGCAGAAAAAAAATCAAAAGGAATGAGAATGGCTCGGTATGGCATGCGTCAAGTGCCGTTGTAAATCGTGTAAAGGTGGCGTATAATCAAGGTAAATCCGATCCCAAAAAACGCCATCTTGAAATAGAACACATCAAAGGAAGGTGAAGCGAGACAGAGGGTATAAGCCGTATATACTAAACTCGCACTCAGATAAACAGCGAGTGCGAGAGTTTTCGCGCGCGCAAAGAGAAAAGAAGATTAGGGCTTGGAAAGTTGCTCCTTCCGGAAGAAGAGCAGGAAGCCGGCACTGTTGATTCATGGTTAGTGATTGTTTCATGCAGGCGATAGGTCGGAGGAATAGCTTACCAGACAAGGAGTTGACAGAACAGGGCAACCCAGAACCAGGCATTTGCCAATTCATGGGCACCCTTGGTCATGTCAGGGGAGATGGGTCCCGGGCCAACGCTGTTAGGACCGAAGGCTCGGGCACAAATGGTTGCGATGGAACCAAGCACCTGCGAGGCAATGAGCGCGAAGCACATGTGCACGCGAGTCAATGTCTGCAGGAGAATGACACCGAAGCCGAGGCCTTGAATCGAGTCCAAGACTCCCAGCCACAGCCAGAGACTACGCGAAGCAAGTGCACCGCCAGTCATTCCTCCACCGACCCAGGGGAGATAGTAGCCAATGCCAGAGATGGCCCACCAAATTTGGATGAATCGTGGTGCGCCCAGGCCACAAGCGAAGACGGGAAGGAACCAACTGTGCTTCTTCGAGAATCGGCTGATGATGAAGAGGAAGACACACCAGACAGCACCGAAGAAGACAATGCAGAGGATGACGATCTGCCATGCGTGGGCGTGGGTGGAGCTCCACAAGACTGGAAGAGGGAGAAATTAGTAATTAAGAACCTTCTAAAAAGGGACATGACAGATGAGACTTACAGCTCCAGTTGCGACCGTATGGCGCACTGAGGAAGAAGTTCTGCAAGATGACGGCGACAAAGTTCCACAGGACAATCTTTCGTCGGAACAGGGACTTGTAGAAAGATGGGACCTTGCCAGGCTTCTGACGATAGTAGTTGGGCAGGCCGAAGATCAGGAGAAGGCCAATACCCCAAAGGAGGATGGCAATCGGGTAACAGATCGCACTATCATCAATGTTAGCTGCGAATTCAGATATATCTCATAGATAGAATACGTACCTCATCTTCCAGGTGTTGGAGATGGTGTTGTCGGAGGTCAAAAGACCCTCGCTGGAAGCCTTGCTCAAAGTCGAACCCCAATACCAAAGCGCAATGACATATGCCTGTTGAATTCCTTGGATAACGCACGCGCGGAAGATCCAAGTTTCGACAGGAGCACCACCCTCATCACCAAAGTTGGAGGCGAAGAAGATAGATCCGCTAGAAGACGCCGCAGCGTAGCAACCACTTCCGATGTTTTGGATCCATCCACGATTGAACGAATTCGGCTCAAAGTGAGCGGAACCAATCAACAAGAAAGCAAGACCGTAGAAGAACCAGGGAGTAGAAAGACAAACGACAGATTTGAAGTAACGGTACACCATCCACCAGCAAACGGAGGTCACTGCATAGGTGGTAGCGATACCGTACAGCTTCTCGGCAGTCTCACCCACCTCACCAGTGAGAAGAGTGATCTGGTATGAGTTGGCAGCGATGATCTGACCCAGAGCGAGGAAGATCGAGTACACGGGCCAGTCGCCAACCTTGATCTGCATCCACTTCTTGAGTCCGGTAGGAGGAACGTAGTCCTTGCCCAGCAGGAACTCGTCATCATCAGAGTCATGATCGTCGCTCAGGGCGATGTGGGAGAGACCATCGTTGTAAGACTCGCCTGCGGGCGAGGCATTGTTCTTCGACCGGAAGATCGATGGCGTGGGGGACTTGTGACGACCCAATTTGGCGTCGCGGAATCTGTCGAACCATTCTTGCTCACTCTTGACCAAGAACTCTTCGATACACAATTGACCTTCGGAGTTGGAGCCATTCAGACTCTGCAACTTCTGCTCAAAGTTGTGGTAGTACTCGCCGGTGCCGTCAGTGAAGAATGGATCAACTTTCTGCAGCTTGAAATCCTTCTTACCACCAACAACGGAGTCAAGAGAGAGCACCGATGCATTGCTGTAACGGTGGCTTTCTCCCAAGGGACGAGGGGGAAGCAGAAGCGCATCTGAAGCGGGAGGAGTACCAGGACTGGTAGGAGGCAAGAGGAATCGGGGGTGCAAAGACTCATCACTGGGGCGGCGTCGGGGAGAATTCAAGGGAGAAGAGTACGAGACGATGCCTTCTCTGTGAGCAGCCTGCGCCCGTCGACTTTCCTCTAGCTGGGCAGGAGTAAGAGTATACTCGTCGTCACCGTACACACTGTGAGCTCTTTCCTCGTCATCGTCGGTTTCTTCAACGGCGTCACTGCTGTCTCCAGACTCTGGGATGTCACCCTCGGTCTGACCATTGCGGCCACGACGAGAGCGATGGCCAGGACCAGAGCGAACACCCAGAGAGAGAGAACGGCTGAGGCCAGACTTGGGCAGTTCGGTTTCAGAAGGGCTGATGTCGCGGCTGTAGATCCTCTGGGAGCCCAAGTCGCTGACCTGGTTAAAGCTGGAGTAACTGCTATCTCTGGAATGTTGCAATGCATTCATTCCCGGGGCAGGCAGTGGGCTCATCGGCGTCATACCCATGTTTACCGACCTCAATGTACCATTGGGTGTGAATGTACCGTTGGGAGTGCTGGTGCCAGACGAAGTCAGAGGGCGGCCATGGCCCTTGGAAACTTCTTTCTCGTGGACTGCAATGGCAGTGGACTGAAGAATCTCAAGGTCCTCCACCCACTGAGCAACGGGGAAACGCTGCTTAGCAGATCGAGCACGCATCATTGCACGGGTTTCCGTCTTGGAGTTGAGCGCAGCATCAATCGCAAGCTTGAATTGCATGAGCAGATGGGACGTAGAGGTGGATTCCACGTTATACCACCAGCCTGGCATTTGACCCAAACCACCAACGCGTGCTCCAATACCCAAGGCTCCCTTACGACCAAACTCCACTGCGACAAGACCGAAAGGCTCGTCACGAGACGGGATCAAGGCGAATTCAGCTCCAGAGAAGATAAACGGCGGGAGAGCAGTGAACTCAGGCTTCGAGAAGACTCGGCCAGGGTACACCTCCATACAACGGCTGAGCTTGAGCGCGGCGAATTTACCATAGAGATCAATCACAGGACCGATACAGATGAGTTGCACGTTGGGGCGTGCTTCCAAGACAGCAGGCATAGCGTCAGCGATGAGATCAACACCCTTTTGCATAGACCAACGACCGACGAAGACGAGAAGGTCAGCATCCGGGTTCTGCTCGAGTCCAGCCCACTCTTGAGCCTGACGCTTCAACTCGGCACGACCAGCCTCATACTCGGGATCAACGGTGGCCTCCGTGACGGGCTGCTTGGTCCACTCTCCAACATCAGAAGGATCCGGGTTGGGCAGATTGCCGACCTTGCGAAGACCCCAGAAAATTGGGTAACGAGCATAAGAACGTTTACCATACTTCTTTGAGACACCAACGGCACCGAATCCCTGTTGGTTGACCCGAAGATAGCTAGCACCGGCGTGGAGGAGGTTGAAAACTTCACCGAATTGCACATACTTGCGAGCGACGTCCTCGTCCAAGTTGAAAACCTGGCAGACTTCGCGTCTCTCCTTTTGAGTACGCATAGGCCAAAGACCCTGGAACTCGGCATTGTGGAGAGACAAGCAAGCGGGAATGGTCTCTGGAAGAAGGTAGAGAGGGGCGACGGATCCGTGGTAATCGTTAATGTGGTAGAGGTCGATGGGGAAACGCTTGATGGCCAAAGCGATACACTGATTCCATGCCGAGTAGTACACAGCACTATCCAGGTCGTCCATGCGAGCAGGGTAAGGCTCGGTCTTTGATTGCTGACGGAAGACTGGAGCATCGAGGAGCACGTAAGTGATGTTGTTAAGACGATGGTATTGAACCTTGACTTGGAAGGCACTGCCCAAGATGGTAACCTCCATGGGCTCCGCCTCTTCATCAACAGGGTACTCAACGCCGCCAACGCAAGGGACCACCCAGATCAGATCTTGATGACCCAGAGTCTTGCCCATCAGTTGGGCCATCACACCAAGACCACCGATCTTGATCTTGATGGCCCAGTCCTCGATATCATACTCCATGGTAGCAATTAAAACCATGCGGCGTTTATCGGCAGCACCAGCAGCGCCAAGTGCAGTAGTGCTCTGCATGAATCCGGCCTTGTTACCGATACGCATGAGAGAATTGATAGAGTTATCTCCAGAGCGACCGGGAGCAAGCTTCTTCAAGAAGACCATTGGAGAAAGACTGGACTTTTCGCTGACACCCACTTCATTGAACTTGACCTTATAGAAGGACATCATGAAGATGTAGACACAGGCAGCACCAGTCAGGGCGGGAATGATCCAGAAGAGAACAAACATGACGATCTGGGTAGATCGGTGTCCAACGGGCAGGAGACGGAATTGCTGAGTGCCATCGTTGATCTGCAGCCTCCATGAGAGGTAGGGCGCTGGTGGAGGCTCAGTAATGTTGATTAATGTGCTCGAAAGAGACGAAGGAGGCATCCGATCCAGTACACTATCATTGTCCATATCACCCAGCACCCAGCTTTGGTCGGGCTTTCCATCCGGATTGATACCCCAGATGTTGATTTGTCCAACGGCGGGCCATTCGGAGGTGAAATGATACTTCCAGTAGCCATCCAACGCATCCAGCTGGATTTCATTGTCAAGACCGCCATCATATCCATACTGGTTGTATGGGCCGTTGAAGAAAGCATGAGGGAAGCGTCGTTGACTTGTATGATCCCAGTTCGTGTCACCTTCTTGCACGTAGGAACTGCTGCCAGTCCAGCGACTCCAGTACTCAACGCGCACATGGTCGCCCTTCCAATCCTGCTTCTTGGTGCCAGTCCAGGCCAGGCGATCAATTGTGTCATTTCCACCCTTGTAGGTCTGCCAGTCGGAGAATGTAGTTCCCCAGTTGGTAGAGTACCGGTACTTGTCAGCACCGGCAGCGTGGTGCTGGATGAAGAGAGTGCTGTTGCCATCATGCTGGTGGAGCAGACTGCTCGAATAGTTTGCAGAGGTAAAGACCATGGGATTGTCAAACTGGCCAATGCGGAACAGGAAGTTGTCAACTGCGTTTGTAGACGAATTCTTGTCGGCACTGGTCACGTTGTTCACGGTCAGCCTGTGAACTCCGTTGTACACGCCGGTCAGATTCGCGCTCCACTTCCAGACGCTGGGGATTTGTCCAGTCCATTGAGTCTCCCCAACAGGAATGCTGCTGCATTTGATTGTCTTGGTATTGATGGTGGGAGAATCTCCACTCTCGGTTGATGAGGTCATGGACAAACCGTTCGTCACCGAGTCGCAGTCCATGGCTTCAGAGAATTCGAGTTCAATGTGCACCTCTTCCGCTTGATCAGGCGCCACACTCGAGAGCAGAGGGTGGTCATGACCAGGTGTGAATCCGGTGATCATAGGGCGAGGCTTTTGGAACAGATCAATGGGGACATATGCACGGAACTCGTATGGCTTCAGTGTCAGATTACCATAACAACCGTTCCATTTCTTCGATCCGCTCAAGCCAAGTTTCTTGGGTCCATCCACCAACTCAATCTCATCATGGGGATAGAACAGATTCTTGACACGAGTTCCCGTATCGAAGGGAGATAGAAGAGCACCATCTTCGCTCTTGCAATCAAATGTGTAGTCCTTGGTGCTATTGAGATTCTGGTAGACGAGCCAGACGGGTGAGTTTTTGGCATCAGAGCCGAAATCCTGAACCTCGGTGTTGAGGTTACGAAGAACAGACCACATTCCAGTTTCGGTGACTGTCTCGTTGGAACCGGGATATGTCACGTTCCACGTCTGCTTGGACATGTTCAAGAGGGTGTACCCATCGTTGAGAACGGGGAACTGTTCACGTAGCTGGTACATGTGCTTCATGATATTGCGAACAGGGTGAGAAGGGTCGCGGTGATCGTAGGTAACGTTAACGTTATTGCAACCCTGACTGGCAGCCTCAATGGGCCACTTGTAGTACTGGGAGGATTGCAAAGAGAAACATCCATGTGTTTTCCAGGCGGTTGCAGCTGACATTGCCTGTCGGCCATAAATATAGTTGGATGCTGTTGCGTCCAAGATATAGAAGGCTTGCTCCTCACCCCAGAGAAGAAGCGGGATACCGGGGATCAGGATAGTGGTCACGAAGGAGCCAAGCAGCTGTCGTTCCACACCAAATTGGATCGCAGGCCAACGGAACACATCCTGGTTGGTTGCGCCAAACATGTGTCGGGGATCGAATTTACCAGTGTTGGCATTCACCAGATCGTTTGAGGTGAGCATCTCATTCCATGCGTTGACCCAGTCAATAGGCACATCGTAACCGGCGGAAAGCTGACCATCCATGCCGAGGAATCGAGTCAGGGCACGGTATGTGGAATAGTGGAAGGCCGCACCGTCGATGGCCTCATGACCAACCTCACGTAGGAACCACTGAGAATCGGATTCGTTGGTCATTGCCATAGCCTGGGTAGTGGTGTTGGGATACTGGTTTGGCTGTCGACCACGGCCGAGGTAGATAGAACCAAAGGTGTTACCACCAGTGATCTCACCGGCGATAAAGAAGTTCTCTTTTCCAACAGCACGGGCGCACTCGCGGTACGCGAGAGACATCTCTCCGAGTGCATCAACCGTAGCCTGAGTGGCCTTGTCGTACCGGAAGCCATCGATATCCAGAGACGCGATGATCATGCAAGAGTGACGGATCAATCTCTCGCGCACGCTGGGCTCCCATTCACGCAGACGATCCTGCACGGATGCGAATTTGGCAAGCTGACGCTGCCAATCTGGGAACACACCGAAAGCTTCAATGTCACCGTACTGGTCAAAGTCACTGTCGTAACAACCGACGAGCTCCGCAGTCTGAGATTCATTGACAGGGTATCCATCCTCAAACCAGAAACGAGGATAGTCGCAAGTCTTATTGTATGTGTTGCCAATGTCGAAGTCCACGTAACGACGCTCGGTCTTCCAGGTTGTCTGATGCTCCTTCTCGGAGAAGGGCGTCGTGGTGTTGAGATATCCGTCGAATCCGATGAGGTCACCCATGCTTTGAGACGAATTAGCGTTTGTTCTTGTGCATAGCATCGAAAAGAAATACTTACGTAGCGATAGTGTTGTCGAACAGAACATACATCCCCCTCTTGTGGATCTCGGTGATTGCATCGCGCCATACCTGAAGGGTACCATAATGTTGATCAAGGAGGGTAGTATCAAGAGCCGAATATCCGTCGAAGCCCCATGGCTGGTTCATCAAAGAGGTTCCTGCAAGATAGAGACCCTATGGCTTGTGAGCATTTGCTGTTGGAGAATTATCGGTGGGATTAAGTTCTTCATACCTTGATGCCCATTCCCTGCAGGTAGTCCAAGGTATCAACCAAGCCAGCAACATCACCACCATGGCGCATTTGGGTTGAATCCAAATCGTGCTCGAATAATGTGCCGTTGATATTATCATTAGTAGGATCGCCGTTGACGAAGCGATCCAAGAACAGTGTATAGAATGGGAATCGCCAGTTATCCGGAGATGGATGGTATTTCCCCTTGTGATCCGGCCATTCTCCCCAATAGTGGGCGGGATCTGTGGCCGTCTTATTCTGGTTGAGATTGTACTGAAGTAAAGACTCGTCGTACGGCCAGCATGTTGACGTTGTTGCGAATAGGGCTAGAAGCCCACTGGAGAGTAGCCACCTCATGTTTAGAGGGAGAGTGACTTGAATGCTTGATGATTCTCCAGTGTCTGTTAAGGCCTCCAAAGAGCCTCTAGGAAGAGGAAAAGAAACTCAAGGCTCTCAGGCGGAGGTAGACATGCGTCTAGCTAGGTTGAGCTGGGGTAGTTGCAAATGGTTCGTTGTAATCCCCGGATTCTCACAGATGCAGAGAGATGACGATAGATAGTAAGAAACGAGAGGACGACGCTCAAAGAAACGTAATGAGGACAAAATGCCAATGAGTTTTCAGAAGAAACGAGAGATAAAGATGATACGATGGGAGGAAACGAATGTAGAGGAGGGAAAAAGGTCAGATGCAGCAAGACAGTGATGAGATGCTGGCCATTTTAGTGGCGAGTAAATTCAGCTCGAGATAAAAATAAATGTTAAGACCGACAAGGTATCATTCTGGAGCAAATGAAACCCCTGGGTAAACGAATGAGGCTGATTACGGTTACAAAAAAGCTGGCGGTGATGGAGATGTCCGTGTCTTTTGGTGCCAGTGGATGCATAGGATGCACTAGGGTCTACTACGACAGTTCGAGCTAGGCTCGAAACTGCAATTGTGCTGGATTTTTTCAGATTATTGATGCATCATAACTCGTCTTTGCACGAGTATGGGCCCGCAGCCAAGAGCTCACTCGTGGGTTGACGGATAAAAGCCGCGAGAAGTCACCAGAATAGGGCGAGTTGGCACTTCGTATCAGTGGAAAGCCTTTTGAAAGTCTCTTTTTGGATCCAGACCATAGGGCTACTGACCCTGTATCTTTCTCAGACAGTCCGGTTTCACTAGTACGCTGCTCCATCTGGACTATTTCCAACCGAATACTTCCAACCGAGACAGGTCCACATCGAGGTGAATCAACAAAAAGTGGTCCTGAATCCTGTATTTCCTCTGGAGTAGAACGTTCGACACGAGAGCAGATACTTTGTTTTTAAACTGTGTTTCTCGCAAAAGAGCATGCTGTTCACTATTCTATCTGGAATTCCAGTCATTCTAGCCGAGTATGTGTAGGTTCGACATCCAAAAATCATTGATAAGCGCTCGGTGAAGCTCGTATTTCTTGCTCAGCCCGATATATGCGAACCCTGATCGGACGGTACCTATACATAGAATTTCGCCGATAAGAGCAATACGGCCGTACATACGGCCCGCAATTGATGCAATTCTCGGTACATACGTAGAAGCTCTTTCGGTAGGCTTAGCCGGTGGGTCTCTCCGGCGAGCCCGGGCGTCTTTAGGGCAGCACTACTGAGACATGTAATTTTCATTTTGCTGGCTTGAAAATTCGACAGATCCCTTCGTAAAGGGGTATTTCTCAGGTCACATCTATATCGACCATGGCTCGATCGTTAAGCCACTTACCGTTGACCCCTGCTTATCTCAGGCATCTGTGTGCCAGGTAAGGCGTCAGAGGTCGACCAATGCAAAAAGAATGTGAAATCCAACATGTCCTTGGCTTTTTTGACTTTTGTCTTCAGAAAACAATTCGATCCTCTTGATGCTCAGCCTGATCCTGCTGTTCCATTGGAGCTATTCGCCGTCTCTTTTTTCGTTCCTGTCCTGCCTAGGGGTATGGGGCTGGGAATAGCTCGAACATTCGTTCAAGAGAAGTTGTTCATGAATACTCGACGATAGTGATATATACCATGTGGCAACGGCATTTCAACCCTTGCGTCCCTATCATAAGCATGGCTAAGATATGACTGAGCCTCGCGAGTCGTTACACAGACTCTAGTGGTTTTTTTCGCACTACTAGGTCAATGCCTGATAACGAAGCTACAGTAGTACATACATTAGTTTTTGGTGTAATTTTTTCTTTTCTAAGGTCTGTTTGTTTAAATTTTCTCTAGACCCTTAGGCATCGCATATCGAGTAGGAAGGGTTTCCTGGATACTCTTCTTTTTGTTTTTGGATTTTATTTAATTTTTTTCTTCCGTGGAGCACATTGGACCCTGAGATCGACCGGGGATCATTGGAAACTTCAAAGAGGCGGAACCGTAGAATTACCACGTAAAATACCCACCGAAATCCTGCATACCGCCTCTAAAATACAGCCACCCGCTGCGAATTAACCGAATTGAGAATTACTGTATATTGTCATGTATTAGGGTACATAGATAACGAATATAAAATACCAACAAATCAGTGGATCGTATCAATAGTGTGTTGGCTCTTTGTCATTTAGCCAAGGCGCATTGTTCGCTTCCAAATCCTTTCGAACTCTTTTATGGAGATTGGATTTTGCTCAAAGGCCGAAGAACAATCGATCTGTGCTCAGCTCCTGCAATAGGATTTTTCAATCACGGTAGTCGCGCGGAGTCGCGGTTCATCACTTAATATAAGGTCAGCATTATCACATCCTTATCCTACCTGTGTTAGCCTACTTCGAGGGGTATACAATAACTACCGAACAGCCCCATCTTTGCATACTTTGTGTGTTGGTCATTGGCAAGAGCAACATAATGTAATGATTATTATCACAATACCATAGATATTCTATAAAACTCCGGGTTTATGCCGACATTCGACATCGTGCCGGCTAATAATCGAGGGACGATGGAACTCGCTGGCTTGCAAGGCGTGCCACTTTGTCACTTTGTCTCGGATTAGGAGCCACGTTCAACTCCGTGTCCCGGTTTTGGCCGCACTCATGAATCAACCGGTGGGAAGTACTCCGCAGATGTCTCACTCTCGCAAAGAATGCCGCTTTTCAGACTCCAAGGAATCAAGTTGACACGAAGACTCGAACGCTCAAACGATTTCCGTCTCATCCATGCAGGCAAAACGTCCACAATGTTTCCATCACAGCCACAAGGCTCGTATATCAAGTGGACGTGTCGTAAGTCATAGGCCTAGACTTTGGCCTTGGCCTCGAGTTATCTCGTAGCATATATGCATCCATACCTCTCGTAGTGTTCCCATTCCATGGATTGCGCCAGGCACCACCAATCCTCGGATATGCTACTCCGCATGTTCGATTCTTCTGAAGAACATTTCCAACCCCCGGATTCGGGACAGAAAATGCCTATTTTGAACTTCCACTTTGTTCATGGAAACATTATTGTTCTTGCCCTGGGGCAATAATCCATGTGACCATGTCTCCACGATGCTCAGATCGCAACTAGTCTTGAGACTAGACTCAATCACACCTAGGCGGGTTCACCTACCGCGGTAGCATGATGGAATCCAGCAATAGTACGCAAGAGAAATGCACACAGAATCACAGATTGACCCAGTGCCCCAGCGCCCCCAGAGACTAGGGCTTTTGCCACAGAGTCCGGTCTTTACCCCAAATTCTTCAGTGCGAACTCTAACCTTGATTGCTGATTGCAGTCTTTCTTTCCCCAGGGGTCGGCTTCATTCCTTCCATTACCGTCTTTCCCATCCCCTCTACACTCGTTTTCCATGTGATTCAAATCCTAGGACGCTGTCATTCTTTTCTTATCACACTCGTTAACCCCGTCACTCGCTCAAAACCAATATTTGTCACCCTTTTCGACGTTTCCAGTCGCGTGTCTGTCTCTTGATTCTGAATACGACTGTGGCGCGACCTAAAGGCACGCCATGTTGCCTACATCTGCAATCTGCTATTTAGCAGGCCTTGCTTCCATTTCAAGCCTCTTCGGTTCAACTTTCGCTGCACAAACATCAGAATGGAAGTCACGATCCGTTTATCAAACCATGACCGATCGGTTTGCGCGCACCGATGGGTCCACGACGTCTCCCTGTGATCTTGACGAGGGTCTCTATTGTGGAGGAACATGGAGAGGAACTATTAATCATCTTGATTATATCCAAGGAATGGGATTCGATGCCGTCATGATCTCTCCGATCATCAAAAACATTGACGGTCGGGTTTCTTATGGCGAGGCATACCATGGATACTGGCCGCTGGACATATATGATTTGAATTCGCATTTTGGAACATCTCAAGACTTGCTGGACCTCAGCAAGGCTCTGCATGCTCGTGGCATGTACCTGATGATGGACACTGTCATCAACAACATGGCCTACATGACCAATGGTAGCGACCCTGCCACGCACATCGACTACTCGGTTTTCACACCGTTCAATAATGCAGATTATTTCCATCCCTACTGCAAGATTGTGAATTGGGACGATTATACCGAAGCGCAGCTCTGTCAAACAGGAGATAACGAGACGGCGCTGCCTGATCTGTTCACTGAACACAACGATGTCCAGCTACTCCTGGAAAACTGGGCTACCGACACGATCCAGAAATATTCTATTGATGGGCTTCGAATTGATGCCGCCAAGCATGTCAGTCCAGGATTCTTGAAAAACTTTGGAGATAAAGTGGGCGTGTATGTCACTGGGGAGGTTCTTGAGCGCAACGTGAGCATTGTTTGTGACTATCAAAGCAAGTATATTGGGAGTATGCCCAATTACCCCATCTACTACGCCATGATTGATACGTTCACCAAGGGCAATATTACCGAGCTTCCGAATGCAGTGGAGGTGATGAAACGCGCGTGCCCTGATATCACTGCAATGGTCTCCTTCTCTGAAAACCATGACCTTAAACGCATCGCAAACTTCACATCGGATATATCGGTACGTGCAACTGCGCCGAATATCATGCACTATTCCTGACCAAATCTCTACTGATATAGCTTGCGAAAAACATCATATCATTCACGCTTCTGTTTGATGGCGTTCCGATGCTCTATCAAGGGCAAGAGCAACACTTGGATGGATCCGGCACCCCGTTCAATCGTGAAGCAATTTGGCTTACTGGGTACAACAATGACACGGTCCTTTACAAACTCATTGCGACGCTGAACGGGATCCGGAAACATGCCTACCACCTGGACCCGGATTACGTTGACATCCAGACGCATTCCATCTACACGGGCAGCAGTGAAGTGGCTTTCTCCAAGGGTGTCGAGGGACGGCAGGTCATCATGCTTCTATCGAACCAAGGCACCCAAGGCAAGCCCTACAGCCTCATGTTACCAGTCACCTACAATGCCGGCACGGCCGTGACCGAAGTGTTGAATTGCAAAACCTACTCGGTCAATGAGAAAGGTGAACTCCACGTCGACATGGATAAAGGAGAGCCGCGAGTTCTGTTCCCAAGCAAGCTGCTAGAAGGCAGTGGGCTGTGTGGTTATTCTTCAAGCAACATCTCCTACGCTGATATCCGAACGGGTCGTGGATCGTCGTCTTTGGGGGCCCGAAATAAAGGAAGCGCTAACGTTAAGCAACCCCTTTTGCTGACACTTGTGCTGAGCTTAATGTTATTAGGCGTGGCCTAACTCTCTTGGCGTCACCCACATTCTTTTTTGCGTCTCGCATCAGCGAGTGTGCTTATGATCTGAAATTCTCTTTCTGATATCCCTCGATGTATTCCGTGCCGACTTGATTGTTTATGTTTTTGGTAGCCATGCACACGGTCGCGCCTCTTTTTCTTGCCTTTACCGACAATTTTTTTCGCGTGTTCATATTATTAATTTTTTCGTGTACATATTATCCACTGTTTCCACTGCCCCATTCTTCTTCAATATACCAGTTTATGAACTCGTTGTGAAATTCTCGTCAGCATAACCAGGACGTGAAAATATAGGTATGACGCAGTGGATGCGACCGGAGTTTGCCCGGGACTTTGGGGACCTGTCTTACTGGTGTACTCGAAAGGTGAGTGGTCAGAGGTGGTATATCTTACAATAGATTTGAGACCCACTTGTTGAAATTTTCGGGTTTCCACTTGTCTTCAATGTCTTGAAGCCTGCGGATCCCCGCGGACTCTTAGGTAACCAAATATCCGTCATCCTGAGTGGATATTCTTTTGCAGTCAACAATGCAACTAAAATTGGAAATTGAGGAATCACAATTACTTCGTTTCTAAGAAGCACTTTTTTTCGCGTTTTCATTGGTTTTGTTGTATTCGATCTTTCTAGCAATATTTCTCATACTGTGTGACTGTGTGTCGAAGGCCGAAGCCCCTGATGCTGTCCTGGTTCTCATGCTGTAATCGGCCACTTCGGCGGAGACAGCAAGTTTGGAAAGAGAAAGAAGGTCAATTGTTTCCCATAACGTGTCTCTCTGAATACTATCATTCTGACTTGTAGCTTATCTTAATTAGAAGCGGCCAAGAACCTTGATCAACTGCCCTCGTGGACGGGGCCAGATAATACGCTAATTCTGCAGGCGTTTGAATGGCATGTCCCTGCCGATCGGCGGCATTGGAATCGATTAAAGGCTGCTTTGCCGGATTACAAGGCGATAGGGGTTGACCAGATATGGATCCCCCCTGGATGCAAGGGAATGGACCCTGCAGGCAATGGCTACGATATCTACGATTTGTATGATCTGGGGGAGTTTGATCAAAAGGGAGCCATCTCGACAAAGTGGGGCACTAGGAAAGAGCTGGAGGACTTGGTTTGCCAAGCTCAAGCTTTGGATATCAAGATCATCTGGGATGCGGTGCTCAATCACAAGGCTGGGGCTGATTTCCCAGAGAGCTTTGAGGCTGTGGAAGTAGATCCTAAACGTGAGTTGAGAATAATCACTGCCCTCCAGCCTAAACCTGACGCAGCACAAATGGAAAGGTTCGGACTGCTGATTTTGGAACTTGTAGGAAGGGATGTTGAAATATCCAAGCCGTTGGAAATCGACGGCTGGGTGGGCTTTGATTTCAGTGGCCGTGGCGACGTGTACAGCTCGATGAAGTACCACTGGCAACATTTCAGCGGTGTCGACTGGGATGACAAGCGCAAACACCAGGCAATCTACAAGATTCATGCACCCCGCAAGAATTGGGCGTCCGACGTGTCTGGGGAAAATGGAAACTACGACTACCTCATGTTTGCTGACCTTGACCTTTCACATCCTGAAGTCCGTGAAGATATTCTACAATGGGGAACCTGGATCACCGATACATTATCCCTCAGTGGGATGAGATTGGACGCAGCAAAGCATTTCTCTGCGAATTTCCAAAAGGATTTCGTGAGCCATATTCGCAGCACTGCCAATCCGGATTTCTTCGTGATCGGAGAGTATTGGACCGCCGATGTCCAGGCCATCATGGACTATCTGGAGAAGCTCGAGTATGACATTGCGGCTTATGATGTTCCCCTGATTGAAAAGTTCTCAAAGTTGTCGCATATACCCGATGCAGACCTTCGTGGTATTTTCAAAGATACCTTGGTTGAGCGCAGACCGGACCAGGCGGTGGTAAGAAACACTCTTTTCTTCATCTCGCCATGATTTGATATTCAGAAACTGACTTTTGAAGACCATTGTCGCCAATCATGACACGGTAAGTGGCGCCGACCGAGGCCTTGACTTTAGGTTTATTGGGCTCAAGTATTGACTTTCTTGCTTATGGCTTAAAAGCAACCAGGGCAAATGCTCGAGGTGAGCCACCACCAAGCTATTTCCATCTAATCATTAACCAAGCTGACGGGAGAATTAGACTCCAGTGGCATCAGACTTCAAATTGCTAGCCTATGCCTTGATCCTCCTCCGTAAGGAAGGCCATCCGTGTGTATTCTACGGCGACATTTATGGCATACGAGGTGGAAATACCGCGCCCCCGATGGCGCCAGCATGCAATGGCAAGCTTTCAATTCTAACAAAAGCACGCAAACTATATGCCTACGGTGAGCAAGAAGACTATTTTGACCAACCAAACTGCATCGGTTCGTCTTTCCACCACCCTCGCCCTCCCCCTTAATTTCAAAATATACAATTTCATTTTGGACTTATCGTTCCTGACTGATGTCTCAGGTTTTGTTCGCTATGGGAATGCTCGTCACCCTTCTGGTCTCGCCTGCATTATCAGTAATTCAGGCGCAGCCAAAAAACGCATGTTCATTGGTCGGCCCAATACGAACCAGCGGTGGATAGATATTCTAGGGCACCAGCCGGGGGCGGTCGTTATCGACAAACGGGGTTATGGGCTTTTCCCTGTCAACTCTTTGAGTGCCAGCGTCTGGGTTGATTCAGCCGCAGTCGCTGGTAGTGGTGTTGAGGACAAGTTGTATGTTCTCTCCTTATCTTCCCCTATTTTCTAGCCCACGCTAACACAGACACATCACCAGCAACGTAAACATTTATGACTATTGATTGTTAGTAACTAACTCGACGGAGTCACCTAAGTTAATCATGTATACATAATAATTTCACCTAGAAAAATTCCAGTTCGCTCCTTAGGCAGCACATTTCGTGAGGCTACTACTAAACTGGTGTGGTAATCGTAGCCGCCCCTTCCGCTGGCCACACTTGGAATACCCACAGTCACTTGTTTGTATTTTGACCTTGAATCCGAGCCCTAACGGTGAAATGGAAACAGTCTCCATTATTGAGACACACTCAACGTTTTGCTTCCTTCCGGGTGGTACCTCCGGGTGGTACCTGAATCGGTAGAGGCTCGGTGAAACATTTTTGTATCCACGTGTTGTACAAGACAGCCTGTTCCTGAAAAGTACTGTGGGCCGGCACGCCCATGGATGTCTCAAAAAAACTTCCCTCAAAGTTCCGTGTTCCTGGTTCTCAAATTCAGAATTCCTTGTTCGCCGTCCTTCCATTATTAATATGTCAGGATTCAGGTGTGTTCACTGGATAGGTTGAATAGACATTTGGGACCTGCCAAGACGCGATCGGACCATTGGCCAAAGATTTGGTAATTTTCTGAAGATATGACTGGATCTTATCCTGTCTACCGGGTCGCTCCATGCGGTTTAGCGTTGATCGGAAACATCCGTCGAGGTGATAGCCAATCAATGGCCCTGGTCTAATACGAAGAGCCTCGAATCCTTCGATACAGTCAGTTCAGCTGCCTGCATGGAATTTCGTGCAGCAGGAGTCAGCATTTTGTCCTCAATAAATTCTGAACTCGTTTCCAATGAATACCTGGCTCATTATAAAGGATATTCACCTCCGTCCTCACGAGATATCTTCGCAATCAGGAGGCATCGCGATAAGTCCGTGCTTTGACACCAGCCAAGAAACTAGTAAGATGGTGTAACAAGATAAGGTGACCGTTAGAGCAAAAATAGAATTTCCACTACTGGTAAAATACAAACAATACATATACACCGGGTATGGTTAACTTACCTGTAATTCGGTAACGAAATTCCTTATCGAAGGCAAATAGAGGGGCTAACCCTGCACCGCCAACGCCAGCAATACTTGGCGTGTCTCGGTTCAGCCTCCTAAGCGCCTCATCTCGCTAGAATGAGTCTAGTGGCTTGCGGGATTCACTATCGGCCCAATCGGCTGCTGTATTAATACGAATGCACCGAAATCACCGACCCAACACCGGCCGGTTCAACCGATTGTAAGGTATCCTACCTGGGAACCCGTCACCACCCGGGCCCATTCGGGCGATCTTCCGCCCGAAATTGGATTTCTGGTCTTGTATGATATGTACTGTAGTTGACTACGGAGTACAGAGTACAGACAGTATTTGCAAAACTGGGAAATATCGCTTGGCAGCACCATATCGGGTTGATACCGAGACTACAGGTGGTCCCTGATTCCATGATGGGGACCGTGGTTTACCCTTTCCCAGGGCTCGTGTTCGATATGTACAGTACTGCAGAGACATGTCATGTCATGTCGAGCAATGCATCACTGTCACTGCCAGGTTCGTGCCGGACATTGCCATCAATTGATTCAGATATTATTAGACTTGTCTTAGCTATTGTGCGAAAATGTTTTGATCGTCGTTTGTGTGTATCTTATATTGGGACATTTACGTTCTTTTTCTACTTGAATCTTGACTATATTAAACTCTCTAGTTCTTGACTGTCGTTTGAGATATTCCTCGAGCCTTACTTCTGATAAACATCTGTCTATCATCTTCATTAACCTTTCACTCGCTATACCATCAAAATGCGTCTCTCGTTGGTCTTGTCTCTTATGCCTCTTGCAGGCTTCGTCGGAGGTAAGTCAAACTCGTGCCTAACCTAACAGCCTAGTAGTCCTCTAACAAAATCACCAGCTCTCCATGTCACCGAGCCCGAGAAGGGTGCCGATATCAAGGCTTCCGATTCTCTCACTGTGAAGTGGACTCACGTTGAGTGAGTTCTGCCCTCATCTCTATTTGGCTACATAAGGGCATATCTAACTACGATGCAGCACCGATGCTAAGAGCTTCAACCTCTATCTTGTCAACAACGCGGTGTACCCTCCCCTTAGCGAGAAGATTGCTACCGACGTCAAGACCTCTGATGGCTCCTACACCATTGACAGCCTCGGCGTCTCTGCTGGGTATGATACTTCCTGAGAAAACGCTACTAGCCCATTTTCAACCTCAACGCCTTCCAATCCATTCCTAACATCTCTTCCCTATATAGATCGGGCTTCCAGATCAACCTCCAATCCGACGTGACCATGAACACCGGAATCCTCGCCCAGTCCGAGCAATTCAACGTCACCGGCTCCGCCCAGAGCTCCTCCACCTCTAGCTCCAGCACTTCCTCCAGCGCTTCTACTTCTACTTCGGGCACTACCACCGGTACCTCTACTACCAACACTTTGATCACCGTCACCGGCACCAGCACCAGCTCGACTAGCACCGCCACCGGCTCCAAGACTACTGGTACTTCCGGCGCTGCTTCGTCGACCAGTGGTTCTGCTAGCGGTACCTCGTCGCAGACTACTGTTCCTTCTACCGGTGCTGCTGTCGCTCTCAAGGTTGCCCCCGCTGCTGCCGCTGGTCTTTTGGCTGGTGCTTTGGCTTTCGGCCTGTAAGCTTGAGGTTGTTGGGAATACAGCTGCAGCTGAGAAGAGGTCCATTGGACCGGAATATTCTTGGGGTGAGGAGTGAATGAGAAGTGATAAATGTGGTGGGTACGGTAGAATTAGATGGGGTTGAGGGGTGGAATAGATGGCCATATACACGGATTTAATGATAGATGGAATGGTTTCTTTTTGTGTCTTTGATTCTATCTATATTGTTTAATATGGGATGACGTCCTGCTTTGAGGTTGATGATCATAACACTCTTTACAGTTATTACAAACACTATTGTGATGCGACAGTTCACATGCTTGACTGGGCTGATATGTTGATGCTCACGGGTGACAGGCCTGCGAGGCAACTCATCATTAGTTATGTTTTCTCTAATCTCTCGCAATTTTTGCTTCTTTACTTCCTATCCTACTACATTTTTAGAGTGCTATTACCTATGTTGTTTTCCTACTTGAGAAGGCCTACTCTAAGTAACATCCATGACATATGATGCCCGTCTCCTATCCACGCCCGGGTAATGATGAGACGACCACTTCCGAAACTATATAATGACGCTGAAATAATCCAAGGTTCAGTCGCCACACGCTGGAACATATTTACTAGCCAGGTACCATGGACGGCCTCGGTAAATGTTTCCTAGGACCCAGAAACCCCAGTAGAGTTATCTTGCGACCAAGCCTCGCGCATAAATTACCTTATTTTACCCTAGTAACGAATAACATTCAGGCCAAGGCTGTCCTATACGGCGTAAATCGCTTCAGGATCAAAGATTAGGAAGTAGCAGGAGACCAAAGCAACAATCTAAGGTCATTTGTAAACAGGATTAGGAATATTAGTGCACGTTTCCTATCCCACTTACAATTCTTCTTTCCAGCCACAGAAATAGAAGACGGTTAATAAGGTCGGGCGGCCTGTTGTTAAGGAAAGCAGTATCTCTAGTTGAAATATCGACCACTAAAGATTAACCCCTGCGTCAACGGAATTATGGTTAAATATTTCGTGTGCTAGATGGAGGTTTAACCCTAGAGCTATACCTGAGCGTGCGGCCATTCCTGTCAACCTCCACGCCCTGAAAATTCAGCTTAATAATTTATGTCACTAAAGAAGTTATGTGCCTGACGTACCTATTAACTTGTAAAGTCACTAGAAAGGCAAACTCCGCGAGTGTCTGTATTTGGGCTTGCTGCAAGTCCTCGTCCTCTATTATGATTAAATCGATGGCGATCTGTCTTTCCGCGTCGATGGAAATTACGAGGTCATCAACTACGCTCGAGGCATGAACGAGACGGTAGACCTCGCACTAATAGCAATAAGCACACAAAAAACCGCCTTCTACTTCGCGCCTGGTTCTGGTGCTTCGTTCTCGAACACGGTGCTATATTGGTGATTTATATTTCCGTCTGTCTTCTACTGAGGTTTTCAGGCCTTGACTCGAGCAGTCGTTTCGATCAGCCTTTGAACTCAAGGGAGCAAGTGAAAATCAGTTTCGCTAAGAAGAGAGCCTTTGCTATCTCAGTTATAGATAGTTCGCTACTCTGGATCAAGTCAAATATAGAATAATAAATAGAAGGGACTAGGCTTGGAGCTATCATTAGTGGACTACCCGTGATTGATTTTGAAACTATGCCTCCTGAGAAAAGGCTGCATCAGAGAGGGCCATGGAGATATCACAGGAATTGATTAGAGAGGTAAGTACATGTCTGAAGCTATCTATGTACCCTACATATCATCAGTGCCTTAGCGCAGATCAATTATTGAACGGGCCGCTTGGGAGTGAGGAAAGCATCAAAATCGACCTCGTAAAACACCATATCAGTCATGTCATGTTATACTATGCTAATGATAGCCCGTGGAACTTTATGGAACGCCGCAGAGAGGCATTGCGTGCTTTGCTCTTGAACATGAAAGACGCTTTTGGGAGCCACACGAGAAATGAACTATTCCTCGTGCACAACCTCGACCACCTCTCAGCTCTGCCAGATCTACGCTAAAGTATTTATAGGTCGTTATTTTTGATAAAGGATTGCTTTCAGGTTAAGTGATGAACTGCCAATCGATTAGCATACGACGTGGAATGGGCTTTTGCCTTGGCTGTAGGGAGATTATGTGTAGAATTCATAACTATTGCAAGACTGAACAGGAGGAAAGTCTGCAGTTCTATTGGTGGGAGGTTAAGGCATTCGCTTTACATCTTCAATGCTTAATGCAAGCAAACTGTCCACAAGGCGCCGGGTCAGACTATGATCAAGACCAAGAGCCTTACCGTAGCCTGCCAATCCTCGTTTGAACATCTCCTCTGCCTCTAGCAGCTTCCCCTGATAGGAGTAGAGATTACCAAGATTGATGACTGTAACGAGAGTGGACGCATGATCAAGACTGACCGTCTCGTAACCAGCCAGTGCTCGTAAGTACATCTCCTCTGCTTCTTGTAGCTTCCCCTGTTCGTTGTAGAGATCCCCAAGGTCACTGACTATACTGAGAGTGGACGTGTGACTGGGACCAAGAGACTTTTCCCTGCCTGCCAGTACTCGCTGGTACATCTCAATTGCTTCTTGCAGCTTTCCCTGATCTGTATAGAGATTGCCAAGATTGTGAATCGTATTGAGAGTGGACTTGTGATCTGGACCGAGGACCTTCTCCTTGCCTGCTAGTGCTCGCTGGTACATCTTCTCTGCTTCTTGCAGCTCCCCCTGATGCTTATAGATGTTTCCAAGATTGTTGATCGTATTAAGCGTGGACATGTGATCAGGACCGAAGACCTTCTCCTTGCCTGCTAGTGCTCGCTGGTACATCTCCTCTGCTGCTTGTAGCTTCCCCTGATTCTTATAGAGATTGCCAAGGTTATTGACTGTCTTGAGAGTGGACGTGTGGTCAGGACCAAGGGCCTTCTCGTAGCCTGCCAGTGCTCGCTGGTACATCCCTCCTGCCTCTTGCAGCTTCTCTTGCCTGTTGTAGATATTTCCAAGGTTATTGACTGTCTTGAGAGTGGATGTGTGATCAGGACCAAGGGCCTTCTCGTAGCCTGCCAGTGCTCGCTGGTACATCTTCTCTGCTTCCTGCAGCTTCCCTTGGTCATTGTATAGATTCCCAAAGTTGTTAGTTGTACGAAGAGTAGCCGTATGATCAGGCCCGAGAGCCTTCTCATAGCCTGCTAGTGCTCGCCGGAACAACGCCTCTGCTTCTTGCAATATCCCCTGTTTGCGGTAGAGATACCCAAGGTTGTGAACTGTATCAAGAGTGGACGTGTGATCAGGACCGAGAGCCTTCTCGTAGCCTGTCAGTGCTCGTCTGTACATCTCCAGAGCTTCTTGTAGCTTCCCCTGATCTGTATAGAGATTGCCAAGATTGTGAACCGTATTGAGAGTGGATGTGTGATCAGGACCAAGTGCCTCCTCCTTGCCTGTTAGTGCTCGCTGGAGCATCTTCTCTGCTTCTTGTAGCTCCCCCTTTCTGTTGTATATATCGCCAAGATTGTTCACTGTACTGAGAGTGGACATATGTTCACGACCAAGTGCCTCCTCCTTGCCTGTCAGAGCTCGCTGGTACATCTCCTCTGCTTCTTGCAGCTTTCCCTGGTCTTTGTAGAGCTCTCCCAAACTATGAAATGCTTCCCAGACCGCAACATCACAGCCTGGACAGACTTTATGGCGTACATAGTTTGCGTGTGGCATAAGTCTTCGCTGAACCTCAGAATAATTCCTGACACTTGCACTTGGGACATTATATCCAACTGAAACTAGTGCCAGTTCATTAAGCTGAATTTGACTCGCACTTTTGGTTGTGTTCGTAAGGTGAATGCACCAGTCTTGTACCACAGGATGCATAGCGTAGCCTCCTTGTTCCTTGACCTCGAGCAAAGAGAACTCAATGAGAGACTTGACACCCACTTTGAACGCGATCTCGCTTGATACGCTCCTTTCGAGCCAGACTGGGAGATTAGAGCTATAGCAGCTTCTATTTACCAATTCAAACCAGATATCTCGATTATCGAAATGAGCAAGAAACAGTAACAGTTTCGCTGCGTTTGGGTCTCGTCTGTGAATCTCACGATATGAAATCATCCACGTTTGTAGCATATTGCCTTGCTGGTACTGGCGTTCAGGTTTTGATTGCAGCTGAAGTTCGGACCAAGACGCACTGTAATACTGTAGGTACTCAGTAATGCTAGTCCCGGTCGAACGCATAAACGCCCCAGCGATGGCGATGGCTAATGGAAGCCCATCTAGACGGCTCGCAAGTTTAATGATATCTATGTGTATTAGTATCATAAATAATCCTTGATTCTTTAGTCCCTTCATACCTGGATTGCTCTCAAGCTCCTTCGCTATATTATGTATTGAAAGACGGCTGCTTTGTAGGAGCAGTTGAATCGCAGTAGTCAAGTCAAGTCTATGGATAGGAAAAGACTTTCCCAGCTCCGTTAATCCTTGCAGGCGAGAGGTAATGAGAATAGAGCCGTGGTCCGCACTAGGGAAAAATTCTTCAAGAAGGTCATATGTATCACTGATAGGGCTATCAGAAGAGGAGTATTGGTCGATGTTGTCGAAAATGATCAACCAGCGTGAATTGCCCTCTATTGCTAGCCACTTTAGCACATGCTTTGCTCGTTGTTCCACCTCCTCGAAAGTCATTGCCTCGTGAGTAAATGAATTTCCTGGCAGTCGGGGCAAGATAGAGCTGAATGATTGTACTAGCGTTCCTCGATCCTTACCACTAAGCCAGCAGATAGCAGTGAAATCATCTTTGTGGTCTCGTGCGAACCGTATTGCTAATTGTGTCTTTCCCATCCCACCAAGCCCATGAATAATTGCAACCTTTCGTGACTGGGAATCTGTAGGCTCGAGATACTGCCAGAGTTGGTCTAACTCGCCTTGCCGTCCCACGAAATTTGCGGTCACTGGCACATTCGTCAGGTCTAACGGAACGTCGAAGCGGTGAACTATATAAGTTATTTAGCAAATGATTCGTTTTATTAAGGGAAACTATAGGCATCTTCTTACCAGAGTCTGCTAGTGCGCCCCTCGCAACTGGGGTACTGTTGATATAATCGATCGGAACCACTAAGAGGAGCTCTCTTGTATATGCTGCTGCCACCGCGGCCGCATATCCTTGCCATTCTTTTGTCTTGTGTGAGTCGGCATAGTCGCAGATACCCCGGATAACCAGGCATGGAAAGTCATTCATCAATCCTGCCGCTTCCATTTCCACACAATATATACCTAAGTCCCGAGCTAGCTTATCTCGCTGCATGCCATCCTTCACAACCTGATTTGCAGATCCGATGAGTCCGTAGTGAATGATTGGTTCTTGGTGCTCTCGTGGGGTTCGTGGAATTAGCTTAGATCGGTCGCAATCGAGACACGTAATAGATGCGATATGATTATACTCCGCTTGGAAAAGATAGTCCTCTTGCGTCGGTCGTGTGAATTTAGCAGCTTTATGGGGCGCAATATTTGCTTGCAGGTTGGAAACAAACTCGACGATTCGGCTATTTTCCACGAGATGATTTGCTTGGAGGGTCGCGAGAGCGGTCAACAATATCTTAGGAGGTCGGTTAAGCATTCCGATTCGCTTAAATTGGCCGCCGCTTAACGTTTTACCTAAATCGTACTGAATCACGCCCCCAGCAGTGTCCGTCGGTTGGCTCACTACAATATCCCCGAGTCGAATATCGGTATTGCTGCTTGGTACTCCGCCACCGATACCAACCATGAAGCCGAAGCGGATGGCGTGAAAACTAGAGAGCAATTGCACCCCGACCGTTGCGGCTGATGTATTACCATATGCGCCAACCGGTAAGCTAGCAATGACGATATTGTGTTCCCCGATGTTTCCGAAAATGTACGCATTTTGGTCCATCGGCAGGTGAGGCAAAGGCGGGTGTACTTCGTCCAACATCAGTTTCGCAGCCGCCGTCTCACACCGGCAAGGCACATATCCATCCGACAGTATAATCGTCGTGGGATCGGATCCTGGCACCCATAGAGGATTGACCTTCGATCGGATTGTGCCTTGTCATTTCTGACCTGTCGGGTTGTGTGGAAATTGGGAGGAAGAATAGTTTGGTGCAGCGGAGTTCGTGGGAATGATGTTGGTTGTCTGTAGAAGAAGGTGGGGTTGAGCTGAGGCTGCACACCCACGATGGGAGCGGAATTCACGTGCCTCTGGTACGTCAAACAGTCGGAATTACTGCTTAGTCAAATTCATGGTGCACCAATTGTATATCAACGTGTCTCAATTGCTATAAAGCCCCTATCTGGCAATTTAACTAGTTAACGTAATTCCCGCCCGACCGAGACACCCGGCCGCCCGAGACACCACATCTAAAACCTCGCATTCTTACCAACCTACCTACTTCAACCACCTACCATGCCACCAATTCGCACTGAATCTAGC